>OY978501.1:6930859-7530859 GCA_963854855.1 Nasturtium officinale | reverse complement strand
CAACTTAAATGGATTACAAGAACAGAACATCCGGGCTTGATTCATCTAAAGCTCATCGGCTATCTTGTTCAGTGACAGGCCTGCGTTTCTTAATAACCCTTGCATGTGGGTATGCAGGGAGTTCGGTTTCTCTCTACACATTAGGAATCATGCATCTAAAAGCATTTCAGTTTCCTAATGAGTAATGTATACGAGTTATCTCGCAACCTATTGAAATTCGTGTCCTCTTTGTTGTAATTAAAGAATGAAAATATGTGTTAATAAAACAAACTTTTTATTATATAAAATTTATTTGTTTCAGAAAAACGTTATTCACTAGTTTATAGCACTTGTAACTTTCTTCGTCGAACAGATTAACAAAGATGGATATTTTGTAGATCTTTAAAAAATCGTGTTTGTGTTATATCACAAAAAAGAGTTTACACAAAATAGGTTGCAACTTTTCAATGAATTATTTATTAACCAATCATTTAACTAACATCAAATAGTTGAAAAAATTATGTCAAAGTTTGATTTTGTGAGGGTTCTTTTTATATAGGTATGAAACTTCCATTAATACAGAAAATCGTGTTTGTGTCTTGATCATCATGATCACTATTTAGATGTTATTGACTTTTGCGATACTATCATATTATTACCCTGGAAACAAAGGGTTTTAGTTTGCTAGCTAGAAAGATATCGATATGAAAAGCGCAGAACTGGATAGATTCTGGTCCCCTGTTAAACATACACCATGTCCAAATTATAACATAAACATTTACCAATTCTATCACTCATGCACACGTACCATTTCTTTCTTGCTTTCACGTGATCTCCCATCTCTTTAACATTTTCACTTCTATATAAGTAACAATGAGTTTTGGTAGAGATCACACTAATTAACGAAACAGTTCATGAGCCAAAAAAGTTTTTCAAAATGGATCCATATTTCCCCTCTTTTCCACCATTGATTATTTACCGTCATTTGCAATTCTATCTTGGATACCGTTGCCGGTTGTACTGTAAATATGTAAATAAATATATGTAAGCCATTAAAAAAAAAAATACTGTTGAACTGAGAGTTACCTCAGGCCTCTTCTGAACAACTTGTCCCCTATGTTTATAAAGCTGCCTTATTAATTAACAGCTTTAAACTAAGATACATACATTTGGAATTTATTTTTTGTCGTCATTTGGAAATCCATATACACTAATTTTTATTTTTTTTGGCAGCGAAACTCTCCTGCGGTACGAGCAAAGAATTTTAAAAATTCTAGAGAAAGACAAGTGAACCCCCATTCTTTCTATTTGTTTTAGTATTTAACATTTAGTAAGGCTTTCACAGATTTACTAAGTTCCTTTAGACCTTTTTAAAAGATTTTCTAGAACAATGGTCTTATTTAAGTACTACCTTTTGAGTTGTTCATCATAGTTTTGTAGGATTGAGGTCAAGCACATCTATATTTTGTTCATGTTACTGGTACAGTTAGCTTTACGTACACGGTGACGGTGCTAGATATAAACAAAAATACACATGCGTTAACTGATGCGTCCAAATCTTTGTAAAATTAAGCCCAAACATGCACTTTCGTAAATAAATGTACATGCATACCATTTCTGGCAATTCAAAAAATTTAATCATACAAGCAGAGCGAAATTACATTTGAATATAAAGCTATACAATTTTATGCAAAAAATAACATCTATTTCTAATCGAATAAACAGGAAGCTACTTGGAGATGAGTATCAAGTGATTTTTATTTCTCACATACGTACGTAGAAAAAAATAAAAGTTTTCATTCAAAGTTTTTCGGAAATTTATGAATTAAAATTATTAATATAAATTTTGTAATTTTCAGACTGCCCGCAAGATTTTCAGGTGTGTCATGATTTTCACAATGATAATCACAGCTCAGCTCCTATCTAATGGAAGTCTTTATACAAATAATAACAATTTAAGAAAATGTTTTAAAAATTGTAAAATAAATTTACACGTATTAGTCTACACACCTATTCTCACAGGTACAGTAATTTAATGAATTAGAATTGTTTCATTTCATATGTTGAATTTTTCTTTGCCGGCATTTTATATTCTGAATAAAAAAACACAAATAACTGCCGTATGTTATAATACTTGCCGGTATAAACAAATCCTCAAGCAAAAATGGAAACTGATAAGACCCGCCGCCGAATCTAAGATGGTGTGTTTGACCGTAAATCGAACGGCTGCGATTTTCTACATGGGAAAGAACGAAACAAAGATACACGTGGTTCTCTATCAAATCTTGAGTTTGATGGTGTTTGGGTCCCACTCAGAGTGGGATTGATCTGATTTCTGAAGGAAACATTTTTTTTGATTTGATGCTCTGTCCAAATTTTATGCTCCCAACCTTGGATGGGGTTTTCATCCCTTGGGGTTATTTGTTTTATTTGAATTTGATTTTGATTGTATATTTGTTTTAACTCGAATTAAAATTTTAAGAAGTAAGATCTTGCGTAGTATCAACAAATTATACTTATATATATATATATATTGGTAATCAAATTAATTAATCTAATTTGAAAAAAAAAACAGATAATATAAGACCGGACGTGATTGTTCTAACTTAAAAGACACAAAACAAACGGCACAAAACGTGTATGACCCGGTTTTGGTTTGAATTGATCTAAGAATAATCCCAATTAGAATCCTCTAAGTTTACAAACAATCCCACACAAGTCTTCTCCCGTCAAACATAAGTCGGAGAAAGTAGTTTATAGTCTCTTTCAGTTCATTTGGTTTAGCTTCTAAACTTTGAAAACGCACAAAAAAGGGTCAAAAGTCTTGAAGAAGAGTCTTGGTCTTCAGTTAAAGAAAAAAAATTGCGTACCAGTAAACATCACAAACCACAAGTGTCTTGGCTTTGTTATCGACACGTAACCCAAAACACACTCAACACCGATCCTCTTTTCATGCTGTTTACAAGGAGAATGATACGACTCTTCTTTGCTTTTAGATACTTCACCATTACAAATTCTTAATTTATATGTATATAATATTAACACACAAAGAGAAAGAGAGATGTGTAAGAGACTAATTCGGCGTTGTCCACCAACCTAACTTCCCTTCTACTTCATCAACAACTCGTGTCCACTTTTTCACACAAACATTTATTCAAGATTATAATTATAAACACGCCTCCCGCGTGAAAGGAAACACAAACATCATAAAACATCACATAATAGAACTCTTCTGTCTCCACAGCCGATTCGTGATGGAGAAGAAGGTTAATCTTGGAGATGATGGGCATGAGAGTGTTCCTCCTATACATAGCCAAGTCGTAAAGATCAAGAAAGAGTTTGAGAAGATACAACACCCATCGCTAAGGCAGCCTGATATGCCAAGGGTGCTCCGCGAAGTCCTGAGTCCACGCCGTTCCCGATCTCCTCTCGGCTTAGAAGAGAGAAAGAGACCTATCTCCGTTGGGAATTGATAATAAATAGAGAGAGATTTAGAGATCAGTGATACTCTGTGTATTAGGGTCTCTCTTTATCTTTCAATGTAAATATCTTTGGTAAATGTGATGAGTCTCCTGCTTGATATCCTGAAACAACAAATCTTTTGCTTCTCTTCCAATCTCTCTTCTCTAATAATTCATATAAACTAATTGCTAGTTCATCGAGAAATACTTGATTGCTATATGTTTTTCAAAATGAATAATCTTAAACAGACTCATCTTGGGAATTGACGTTTAAAACAAGCCAAGCCTGGAGAACTTACATAATGATTCTTATGCAGAACTTGGTGTCTCCTTAGACGATAGCGACTTAACCCTTCTCGTGAGTTCTTTCATGACATCTATGATCACTGATTTCTTCTGGATGCGGTACTTGATACTCAATTCTGCTGTGGCGGAAACTCCTTGTTTCATTATGGCCTCATCTTCCATTATCTTTGTCGGAAAGTGGCTCAATGCAATCACACAAAGGGCTATTTCAGTGCGAGAAATGGTAATCTCGTTTGCAAGTCCAAGAGGGGCTGTGGAGGACAAGATTTGAGAGTCTCTAAGTCATGCTTCTCAACTTCCACCAATTCACCACAAAGCAGTATCCTTATGGCTGCCAATCGTCGTCCCTATACTGGCTCTGGGCCTCCTATGGTTACCTATTATTATAAGAAGAAAACAATTAGAGAGATGGTTCGGTTTCCTCCTTTGTTTCTTCTTTGGAATAAAAACTCATTTATACATCAAGTTAGTAAGATGATGTTAGAAGACCTTGAGATTTGGCATTTCTCCGGCTAAATTTAATTGGGAAAGCAACTGATGTTGCCATGGAGCAGGTGAAGAGAAGTTTGGGGAAGAAACACCAGCAGCCATGCTCGCAGCGTCCATGAGCTGTTCATCATATTTAAGCTCAATGGTGTCATACGGATTTGATTCCGTAGTCCAAAAGGAAAAAATCGTTGCTAAGGCAACCATAATTGAGTAGCAAAGGATCATTTTCTTTGATATCAGTCTCTGCAACAACCTGATGCACAGAGAAAGAAAAACATCATTTGCATTCGGTTAAACAAAAGCCACTTTAAAAACAGAGACCTAAGACGCAAGTCGCAAACCTTAACTAGTATATTTGAGTCAGCTCCATTCTGTTCTTGAATGATCCGAGAATTTTGTTTGAAGATATGGTTGCACATATCTATGAGAGGAATCATCATGGAAACATCGTCAGACGATCCACCTTGAAGCTTTTTATGACCATGTAAGCGAAATGCTCTAGTTGAAACAGCTGACATGGTCCACCCGAGAGCAGAAGCATATTACATCTTGGCCACTAAACGGATGATCACTGGCCTTAGCATCCACAAGAATACGTCTAAATCAAGAAGAAACCGGCATCTTTTATTGAACTGGTCCCAAAGAACGCACACAAATCTGCATCATCTGATGGATTGCCAAAACTTGGTACTCATCTCGATCAGAACTAACGATCTATGTAACCTGGTAGAGAAGAGGAGCATATTGCAAGTTCTTTATATCTTCTCCGGGAAAGAATATGGGAACGGTATAAGTTTCCGGGAGATCGCTGATGTATGGCCACCAGAAAGAATCAGCATTGGCTCTTTCTTGCAAATGTCTCAATCCCAATTTCATTGTCCACAGTTTTTCTGCCAAATTTCACGCAAACAGTAACGCAACAAAAAATTTGGAAAATATAAGCTTCAGATCCAAGACTATGTAGCACCAAAATATAAACTAGAATCCCAGAGAGCACTAATATTCATTTGTTTAATCTAAAATTAAGGTTCTCTAGATGAAATCAAGCTCTCAAATTACCAGTAATCACATTGAACAAGCAGGGAGAATTAACTAGGAACGAATAAGCAGCAGACATACGCATTTACCGGAAACTCGACGCGCCAAAGTGGCGAGGAGAGAGGACGATGACGCATCATCAGCTGGGTCCATTGTTAAGTTCAAAATACGCAAATGGGCTTTTTACTTCATGCGGGAGATGAAAATATTTTTATTTCTAATTTTTGATGTTCAATAAACAAATTAATGTTCAGGTGTGTAAAAGACAAACCCAAAAATGACCATTTGAAACAAATGCAATAAGACGTATTCGACATAAATCAACCTCTACTACATAAGATTATATGAGAAATCTGGTTATTATTTATTCACATGATTTTTACTGAATCTTCATTCAAATTATTCAATTCCAAAAAAAAAAACTGAACTGAATACAAAACAAAACATAAAAAGAGTTCAATAAAAAAAAAACACGTTAGCTTAGAAGGGATCACAAATTCACAATCCCAAAGAAGTAAAGAACAAAAAAAAAAGTAGAAAAAGAAGAAGAAAAGATTGAAACAATGATGGAAATAAACAAGGAAGACGAAAACAACAAAAAGAAGAAGAACAATATATATAAGTCTTCATTATCACGTCTACCTCTGAGCACCACCTCCCATGACATTATCACGTCTAGATCCCAAAGTCATCATAATCTTAAACTCTTCAAAATCAATCGTACCATCTCCATCCTTATCAACACCACCAATCATCTTCCTACATTCGGCAATAGAACATTCATCACCAAGACTCCTTAAAACCTCATGCAACTCCTCCGCCGATATTGATCCATTCCCATCAATATCATAAACCGAGAAAGCATCTTTCAGATTCTCCAACACATCATTTTGATCCATACCTTTCGTGTTCAACTCTACAAACTCCTCAAAGTTTATGTAACCGTCTCCTTTCCTATCGATCTCTGTTATAGCTTTCTCTAACACTTCTTCTGGGACCTCGTGACCTAAACTCGTCATTATTGCACCCAGTTCTTTTGATGAGATCTTACCGTCTCCATTCACGTCGAATTTTTTGATCTCTGTTTTACCTGAACGTGCCTTTTGTAGGTAGGGTGAGTCTGCTCCGGTTCGAGCCTTACCTGAACCAGCGTCGGATCCTTTCTTTTTGTTGAACATTGTTGTTGTTACAAATCTTGTTCCTGTGAAAATGAAAAAAAAAAAACAAGAGAATCGAATTTAGAGAAATATCCGTTTATTTATTTATTTGTGTTTCCCTAAGGAAGCGGATGGATCTCTTTATCACTAGCTAATTTTGGATTGTATCAACTAAATATGGAAATTTTCCTTGTTCCAAATAATGCTCAAATCATATATGTTTTTTCAGTTATTTGGATTCCATATTTTAAAAAATGGATATCAAGTATTATATAATTTTTTGATATTTGGATGATGCGAAATGTAGAGATGGAACGCATGTTGATTAGAGCTTTTCGAGGTCATGCATAAGTAATGCTCTTCCAACTTCTCTTCCTATATTAAAAAAAAATGGATGATGGATAACATATTTTGATTTGATATTTTTGTTTGTTTGTGATTATGATTCGATCACTTAATTCTATTCTCGGAGTTGTTAAATCGTCATTACCAAACCTATTTTGTCTTATAACACCGAAGTCAAAATGGTCATTAATATTTAAACATGCAATTGGGCATATAAGGCCAAAAAAATACACTATACATATTTTGTTGAATATTTGCATTTATTAACAATGATTTGTTTGCAATATTAAGCAACTTCGTGCGAATGTTTCCACAAATGTGTCATACTATCATTATTGGTTATCTTTAGTTATTGGTTATCTTTAGTAAGGGTTTTTACTATAAATTTATATTAAATCACTTTCATTTTTTCTCTTTCATTTATATTGTTATTCTAATTAAATACACCCTGATTTTGTTTAGGGATGGACATGCTCTCACAGTTAGGACAGTCGGCGGAACATTCCTTCTTTTGAACATCAGTATATATTTTGGAAAATTTATGGACACTTTTTCGAATGTATTTTTATTAAAACTTTAAAGTTAAAAATCGAATTTCATTTAGGAACGAATTATTCATTTGGAACTTCTTTTTTCTTTTTTTTATAAAAACAAAACATTTTTTTGAAAAGGTTCGTAACGAAAATTCCGCAAATAATTATATAAACATCAACCCGAATTTTGGCATTTTTGGGTTTTGTTGTATATATTAAAGATCACAGTTCATGACATAGCATATATTATTCATCGACTGAAGAACGTATCTTTTAAAAGCCGCCCGAACAATCAGTATGTGTGTTTCTGTTCTCGCTTTTTGACGATTCGTCTCTAGGTATGCAAATTGACTCCGGTGATTCAAAATACAATCTAAGAAACAAACTAATATATCACACGCAAAGATTTTTAAACATTCAAGATTCTCATCAACTTTTATGTGTGATTCGACTAAAAGACTTCAAGTTTCGTTTTCGTAGAAAAATCTTCATATCATATTGAAAACATAACCTGGCATATCTTACTAAATTTGTTCAATCGAACATCTTCAAAACTATAACTTCCTTGATACTGTATTAACTAATGTGAGCTCGTATGAAATCAAAATTTAACAATCTCATTTATATAACAAATAGAGTTTTTCATCAACTTGTATCAATGGTCTCCCACTTATCTTCTACTATATCTCTGACTCTAACAATAGGAAAAAACGAACGCAAGAGATAATGACCTTTAGAGTTTCAAGGTAAGATCTGGCTTTGAGCTATTGATGTTATCTACACTTCCATTTGCCGCAACCGAGTTCAGATCAAGACCTGACTCTGTAACATCCATTACCAGCGGAGCTTCAGCTTTCTCAACAACCTGACGGAAGCTCCCAGGCCAGAATAAGTCGCTGTTACCATCATCATACTCAAAGAACATTGGTACGGTGTTACCAAAATACCCTTGACGATAAAACCTGGAAACAAGAGGAGGCTGAGGCTGGGATAATGTGTGGTGCAGTACACCGGAATGAGCTTGCATCCCAAGGGAAGAAGAAGCGTATGTATAAGGTCTGTGATGGTGACCAAACATTCTTCCCATGTGCATTGCTCGTTTGGCCATAGTTCGTTCACGCTTGTGAGCGTTCTGGTGACCTCCAAGAGCTTGAGAGCTATAGAACTTGCGTTTACAATAGTTACAAGAGTAGACTCTCCGGTTTGCTTCACAATTTGTGCTCGTTGTGTCATCGTTGAAACTATCGTTAAGCTTGAGATCGAGAGAGACAGGGTTCGAATTGGGTTTGGATAGATCTTGATTTGATGAGGTTTCTCCTTCTTTGGCTGGTGGCTCTCGCGAGGTATCATAAGATTCAGTCATTTTATCAAACTTTTATTCTTAACCTGAGGGAAATATTAAAGTCAAAGTTGATCAAGAAAATGTTGTAGACTCGAATTTTTGTTTGTTTGAAAAATTCACCGAATCGATAAATCTAAAAAGAGATAATTAAAGTCTTAAGAACAGAGTGGGCACTTGGCTCAAGACCTCAAACAAAGTGCTTGACTTCAGACAAGAATCAGCAAGTTCGAAGCTTAAAGACTGACCAATCAAAACAAAGCTTTGAGATATACTAATAACTAGGAGAGGCAGAGAGAATCCGAGACAGTAATTAAGGACAATAAACAAGAATTAAAGATCATATATAGAGAGAGGGAAAATTCAGTTTGTAGAGACTGTGCTTACCAGGGTAAGGAGACTTAGTGAGATCTGGGGAAAGACAGCCGACAGAAGCTGAAGTGGTTGACTTGGAAGATATAAGGAGGAAGAAGAAGAATCTAATAAGAAAAGGAAATACTCGCTTTTGTGTTGTTTACCAAAAATGGGTCTGTAAGGATAATAAAAGATAGGATTTGTGAAGAAAAAAACATAAGAATAAAAGGTAGTGAAGGAGAGAGAGAGAGAGAGAGAGAAAGAGAGAGTTGTGTTTAAACCAATATGGAAACGCAAATGTTGGAGAGATGGAGATTGTGTCTGGTGGGAAACACATGGTGGAATAAAAGTGTCTGCCAATTAGATTTCTATAGTTCAATGATTTTTTTTAATGTAGGGGCACTTAGCCAAAATAGTATATTTTTCCTAATCTAATCAAGTAAAATGGTTTTTTTTAAACACTGTATTATTTTATTTTATAACAGTGTTTGTACAAGTGTAGCCGTATATCCATTATCCACGTCTAGTTTTTTTATAATGATTTGTTGATTCTGAAACAGAAACACGTTTAAATCTTTTCTAGGTGTTCTGAAGATCAAGCTGAAAAGTTTTACTTGTTTGTTGTTTCACTTCATGCCAAGATACAAGCATGTGTTTTTTTAATTTCACTTCAATTTATATCGACGAGCTTATGTTTGATGTGTGAAATCTTTATAGAAGAAGAAGACTTTAAAAAAAAAGACATTTCAAAAAGAACAAACATTATATTGTTCAACTACTTTATCTCACTCTGTCAGAGTAATAAAGAAATATTTTAATTTGGATCATTCATGAATAGTTAATAATTGAACTCGGCCACATATGTTGTAACGAACAAAGGCGCAAGGCATTTGATAATGTTGCATGGAGCCCATACATTCATTCCCCGGCTTTACCTTTTCCTTTAGATGTGGACATTTCTTTCTGATTTATCACATGTGATTTTTTTAAGTCTCTGCTTTCTCTGTCTCATTTCTATCTAACTTTTTTTTTTGTCTTCTTTTGTAAAGTTAAACTTTTTTTACCACCTTTTGTGTGTGGTTTGTTACTACACCAATCACTGGTGCGGTAAAGTTGAGCTGTTTTGTTCTGTTTTATGCATTTTTGTTAGTTGACTTCGGTCATCCCATTGTGTAAGGTGGCTAAGTAAATCTTTACTTTAGTTTCTTAAATCGTATATCAATTTGTAACTGAAAGCTTTCAGTAAACCAACATCTACAAAATGAACAAAATTTAGTTGCTGCCGCTGATCGCTAATGTCTTTATGAGTTAAAGAAAAAACGTATCATTGGTTGTTGTTAGGAATTACGACATGACCATGATCTCTTTTTATTTATATTTTGTTCATCTGCTGAGTCTCTTTCCAATTAATTAGCTTTCCAGTTTTCACACTTCTTTTGTCTATTTGCTCTCCAATCACATTTCACAAATGATTGTTCCATCAATTCTATATTGCTGGTTTGATTTTTTATAGATTAGGTAACCATTTTTTTCTGGGGATGCAAATCTTCTATAGGCTAGCTTAATTTTTGAACCATTTGAAGCGAGTGGCTTACTACAAAAGAAAAGTAATTTGAGATGATTTTCCATGCCAAAGTACTATAACTTATGATACCCATTCGAGAGGTCATAAAAATATAAGTTTCTCATATTCTCTCTAACAAAATCAAGTCCTAAACACACGTAGGAGCACCGTCCTTTTCGGACTATCCGCAGCTAGAGCCTAGAAGGAATTAGTCTTTGAAATTAGCTACAAAGCTTAACAATTGAATGATTTGAGACCATCTATATGACTATATCCCACAACCCAATCAATAATATCTTTAACTAATTTTATTTATTATATAAAAATAAAAAGTTATGGTTAATCAAGTCATGACACATCAATTAAATTGTTTTTAGAAAGTTCTTATTGTCTTAGTAAAAACTAAAAACACTTTAAATTCTCTTTTTTAAACAATGTCTTTAGATTAATATTAAAAAATAGGAAAAATATTCTAATATTTTACCGTTGGACCTGCTCCTAGCCTCTTAGGAACACAACATGATTGCAACTAGGGATGTTGCGACGAGTTTTTTTATCCAGTCCGGTCCGAGTCCATTTTGAGCATGCTCATATTAAGCCATTTTTAAAAACCCGCATAAATTTAATACCCGAATAGCCCGAATAAAACCCATAAGTTCTGGGTATACTCGCGGGTACCCGAATTGATTTTTTTTTTGTGGTTTTACTTTAGTTTGCTTTTAAAAACTAGAAATTAAATCTATGAATCAAATTTAATTCTTGTTTAATTTTACAATTCATGTTTTATAATATTTTTTTCTTTATGTGTGTTTTTAAAAATATTGATAAAATTATTTTCATAAGTATTGATATAATTATTCGCTAGACACAATTATAAAATAAACTAAAGATATTATTTCATGTTTTTTCCGATTTGAGGGGTTGGTAAAAATTTATAGGTTTTGCGCAAAAACATAATTTCGTGATTTTACATTCGTGATTTTATAATTTTGGCCCAAAACTTAGTCTTGCAGTTTTGCGTTTTGGCAGAAAAATGTCATTTCCCGTTTTTTTGCCAAATTTGCGTTTTGATATGTTTGAAAACAAAATAATCAGATTTTAGCAAAAAATGTAACTATGTAATTTTATGTCTTCAGCGGAAAATATAGGTTAACATTTTTTGCTAAAATTTTGATTTTACGATATTGAAAATATTATTAATTAAAAAATTTATTATTTTGGCACAAAAATAATTTTTCATAATTTTGTGTATTTAGACTAAAATATTATTTCACTATATCTATTTCATGAAAATAATCCAGCGGGTACCCATTACCCAGTAGGGTAAACCCGAATAAAGTCCGGGGTAAATAAAGTCTGCCCGTTTTAAGCCCGCATTTTTTAAACAGAAATGGACAAGCTTACGGGTTTGATATTAAATCTGGGTTTCGGGTACCCACTGGGTAAAAACACATAATTAACATCCCTAATTGCAACTATGATTAATAAAGGTAAAATAGGTTGTATTCACTAACATAAAGGTATTAGTGAATTTGAGTTGAATCTTGATTTATAGTTTCTATGTGATTGGTTAATAATTTAGAAGAATTATGTAAAAAACATTACTGAGATCAGCATCCAAAATATTTTTTTACAAAATATTATGGCTAACCAGAATTCTCTTTCTCTAAATTTAGAAGATTTAAGACATCATATCTTATATAATATAGAAGGGTTGCAATTGTAACAAGTTCTGAAATACTGTCAAGTGTCCACTATTAAAATGACACTTTTACCCCTTTTCAATTTAGTTAATTACATTTCTATTTTTTACCAATATAATTTAAATTAATTAATTTTATATCTACCAAATAAACTCAAAACTAATACTTTTATATTAGATAATCTACAACTAAATGGGTCAGTTTACATTTAAATTAATTAATTAAATAAATAAAATCAAAACTAATAATTTTACATGAGATAATTATACTAAATAAACTCAAAGAGATAATTATACTTAATAAACTCAAAATTAAATAGAGTTTGACTAACTTTTACAATCCAAATCTTAATTACTATAAATAGTTAATTACATTTCTATTTTCTTACCAACATAATTTAAATTAATTAATTAAATAAAATCAAAACTAATAATTTTACATGAGATAATTATACTAAATAAACTCAAAACTAAATAGAGTTTGACTGATTCTTACAATCCAAATCTTAATTAATAAATGTATTTCCCACCTACAAATAATTTAATTTAGTTAAGATAATTAGGATAATTTATATTTGTAATAATAAATTTATATAAGATATAATCAAACATAATAATTTTTTTTGTTATTAAACCCCAAATCTCATTTAATTTAGCTTACAAAATTAAGAAAAGATGCAATTGTGAGAAGCTCTGAAAATGCTGCAAAGTGTCCACTATTAAAGTGACATTTTTACCCTTTTTAAAATTAGTTAATTATATTTATGAGTGTTGTGAATCGTACTTCATTTTTTTATAAAAAATTTCAATAAAAGTTTAGGGTTGATGTTGTTATTATGGTTACGAATTAATGTTCACTGACCCATTTAATATTGTCATTCAATATTAACATTATCTTATAATTTATTCTCAAATACGTTTGACTTTTCCTTTTATATATCCGCATAATTTGTTCTCAAATAATTTTTCCCCCTATGATTTTATTACAGTTACTAATGTCCTTAAATCCAGGTTTAATTGTTACTTAATATGATAAATTTAATTCTCGGCCAATGGACTTTCCTTTCCTCAAATACGATTTGTCTCTCTCATTTTATTACAGTAACTGATTGTCCTTAAATTTAGGTTTAATTGTCTTCTTCTGCGTTACAATTATAATTACGAATTAAATTTTAAAAACCACAATGTAAACTATATCTATATATATACGACCAAAATTATCTACAAAAATCAAAAAACAAAAATCTGAAATTTCTCCATCTAATCTTCCTCTCCATTGTCCGGTCAAATGCTGAGTTTGTCCTTGGTCATCGCTTCTCCATCACTTTTCACTGAGTCTTCATCAAGGTTTTTTCCATTTCCCAACAAACTGGCAAACCATCTTATCATAAAATAGTTACATATCAATATTTGTGTGTATTTGACATTAATTTATTCAAAAAGTCTCTGTTTCTTGAAACCACAACCTTTAAAGGTCAAAAAGTTGTCGTCACCTAATGTTCTGTCTAAGTGCATATATACCATTGCTGTATCTATTAGTCAACATCCTAACTATTATTTTTTCCTTTCTCTCAGCTACACCTATCACATGGCACAAAAAACTCCAATTTACCAGCAAACTTACTCCAATATATGTTTCTTGATGACATTGATGATAAAGTTGGGTCTAAAAATATAAATGTTCCTCTACAACATTCATGGGAGGCTCTCAATTTCAAATGCACTAACATACAGTGCTTACTTTTGGATGAAAAAGTTATTCAATTTTATTTTATATTAATACTATAATTATTTCAAGCTAATTTAATTTTATTTGTTTAATGTAGGCTAACTTCATACAATCATCTATTCATCAATGTCTCCATATGTTTAAGTGTAAACTTGAAGAAGACAGTTTATTTTCGATATCAAACACAACCACAACAATAAAACTGTTATTCCAATTTATTCACAAAGTAAGACCATCAACAATAGCAAAATATTTTAGATATTTTCAATATATGTTTAAACTTCCAATAACTGTTTGAAATTATTTGAAAACAGGGAAAAAGAAAAATAACAACATCTACCTACTTAACAATAGCTCCGATTTATGTACTAAAATATCTTATATAATTTAAATAAATGACATTGAAGCCTATTTTCTATCAAATCAACAATGTCATATATGCAAATATATGGTAGGATATTTTCGTTTTATGGGATATCATTTTCTTAAAATAAACTACTACCATAATGTTTTTAAAAAATATACTAATAAATCCAATTATTGAAGAATTTGGAGGCAGGGATGGTATTGAAAAAATTAGAGGCATGAATCTATTGGGAAACATGAGTTGAATGGAAGAGTTTGAAGACAGTGATGATGAATAAACAACACTAAATAAATATGTTTCAAAGGAGAAAACTCTAGTGATAGAAAATGCGGAAGCATAAAATCAAACTATGTGGTATTAGTAATTCTCAGGTTTATGAAAACATTAGATTTACTGCCGGTTAATAATAATGATGTTACTGTTGATTTTAGAAGTTTAGGGAGAGATAAGGATGAAGATAAGAGAATTGGCGTAATAAGAGAGAGAGAGATTGCTGAATTTTTCTTCTTATTCACACTCTTCAACCAATACAATGCACAAGTATATATAGACTTTACAAGTATAAGCTAAGGAAAAAAATATCTAAGGAAGAGGGAGAGAAGATGTGTGATGATGGAGTGGTTGAGCTGCTCCAACAGTGCAGCTGCGCCCATGCTGTTCCCATGCTGTGCCCATACCTTCTCCCTGCAGCGCCCATGCCTCCTTTGCTTCCTCACTTGGTTTAGTTAGCTTGTCTAGTTGATATCCAACAGCTTCCTTTTCTTATAGTTCCTTATAAACTAGCTCTCCTTCTAGTTCCTTCACAACTAGTTCTTTCCTTTTCCCTCTTTTTCTTGAGTTTGAATTCTTCTTCTTGAGATCACATATTTCAACACTCCCCCTCAAGATTGGTCGGTGAATATCCTTTAGACCGATCTTGCCATATATGTGATCCCCAATGATCGAGGATGTTGCCTTGGTGAAGATATCCGCTAGCTGTTCCCCACTTGCTACGAATGCGAGTTTGATGATTCCTTCTTGAATCTTTCCCCTCACAAAGTGACAATCCACTTCTATATGCTTGGTCCTTTCATGGAATACCGGATTGGATGCTATATGTATTGCAGCTTGATTATCACAATACAACAGCATCTCCTCAGCCTCAAGTATCCCAAGATCTTCTAGGAATGCCCTCACCCATATCAATTCTTTTGTCACCTCCTTCATATTTTTCCTTGTGAAAAGTGTATGATCAGCTTCCGATCTTATGAACTCCTTCTCCAAAAGACAAGCACTTAGCCTTTGGTACCATGCCCTTGGAGATTGCTTTAGCCCATAGATTGCTTTCTTCAATCTACAAACTTTGTTGCCTTCCTTATGATATCCTTGGGGTGGATCCATATACACTTCCTCTTCCAAATCCCCTTGCAAGAAGGCGTTCTTGACATCCATCTGCCATAGATCCCACTTCAAGTTCACTGCCACCGAGATTAGGATTCTGATGGAATGGAGCTTAGCAACCGGAGCAAATGTCTCGGTATAATCCTCCCCATAGATTTGAGTATACCCTTTTGCTACCAACCTTGCCTTGTATCTTTCTATCCTCCCATCACTTGTGTATTTGATTGTATACACCCATCTACACCCAACTGGCTTCTTATCCCTTGGTAAATCGGTTAAGTACCAAGTATGATTCCTTTCCATGGACTTCATTTCCTCTTCCATGGCTTTTACCCATACTCCACTCTCACACGCTTCTTCATATGAGTTAGGTATGGATTCCTTGCTGATTTTTCCAAGAAAAGTTTCATGCTCCATAGGTAAGAATGCCAACGAGCAAAAATGCTCAATGGGATATGTAACAGTGCTAGTTTGAGTGTTATCTCCCCCTTGTGATAAGAGAATGCTGTCGCCAATAGGATCGAGATCTAAGCTCGCCGTACGCTCAGGGCATTCTCTTATCACACAAGGAAGATTACTCGCACTAGACTCTTCTTGGAGCATGGCAGAGTTGTTGTAGCCATAGTGAACACGTTGTCGCCTCTGTCTTGTACTTCTTCTTAGAGGTACTGTTGGCTCAGGTTCTTCTTTGACAATGTCAATGCTTTCTACACCTGGATTAGGTTCACTTTCCTCATCCGTGGCTTCATGATCTGAGGTTGGGTCATTCTCCTCATGTACATCATCCCTTGTTCTTGAATCTTCAAAGAACGGTATCCACTCCATAAATGGTGAGCTCATACCTTGAGGGGTATCATGATTCTTAGCTCCATAGAAGCTCTCCTTTTCATTGAACCTCACCTCTCTTGATACATAGACTCGTCTTGTCTCCGAGTTGTAGACCTTGTATCCTTTTTGTGTTGGTGAATATCCAATGAATACACACTTCATGCTTCTAGGTTCAAGCTTGTTTCTTTGACCTTCTGGTGTGAACATAAAACAGCTACATCCAAAGGTTTTGAGATGATGTAGGCTTGGTTTCTTGTTGTACAATGCCTCAAATGGTGACTTATTATCCAGGTTCTTGGTTGGAAGACGGTTGATCAAGTAGTTTGAAGTCATCACGGCATCTCCCCAATGAAGTTTAGGTACTCCCTTGGCAATCATGATGGTCCTTGCTACCTCCATTAGGTGTCTATTTTTTCTTTCAGCTACTCCGTTTTGTTGTGGAGTATAGGCGCAAGATGTTTGATAGATGGTGCCAAGGTTGTTGAGTAATTCCTTGAACCGCTTGCTTATATACTCTCCTCCATTATCACTTCTTAAGATCTTGATTGTTGTTTTGAATTGTGTAGACACATAGTTGATGAAGTTGGTGAATGCTTAATAAACTTGATCTTTGGTATGTAGAAGAGTAATCCATGTGTATTTTGAGTAGTCATCTATGAATGAAACAAAATACTTATATTGATCTCTTGAATTACAAGGAGCAGTCCATACATCCGAGTGTACAATGCCAATAGCTTCATCACAAAATGTAGATGAAGTAGGAAACACTTGTCTACAATGTTTCCCTAGTACACATGCTTCACATACTACTTCTTCTTGAATGAGATTGGGTAAGGCCACTTTGAGAACTGCAGAGCTTGGATGTCCCAATCTTTCATGCCATAGTGGACTATCTCTAATCTCCTTCCTACTAGATACTTCTACATTCGCCTTCATTCCAAGCGCTTTCACATCCACTTGTTTATTTGTGTGCAAAAGATATACTCCATCCTCTACCTTCCCTTCTCCGAGCACTTTGTTTGTTTTAGGGTCCTGAAACTTAACAAAGTCAGTCCCAAACAATGCCACACAATCCAAATCCTTGGTAGCTTTATGAACTGATAGAAGATTAGATGAGAAACTAGGCATGTATAAGGCTTTTGTTCCTTTTTTGAAAAGTTCTAATTCCCCTATCCCTTCAATCGGAACTGAACTCCCATTTGCCACTTGCACATTCCCATGATAAGGCTCAAGATTTTTAAACATGTCTTGATCCTTAATCATGTGATGAGAAGCCCCTGAATCCACAATCACTTTGTCCTTTTTTATGGAGCTTTTAGAACCGAGGAAGCCTTTACCAGATTCAGTGAGCTTGGCTAGGCTCTTGATGAGGGCTTCGAATTCGGACATCTTGACCGTATCCTCAACTGGTTGTGCCACACCCATGAAGGCTCTAGGTCCACTTCTATTCTCCTTTAGCCTCTTAGGCCTCAAGTGTGGATGAAGGGTCCAACACTTCTCCTTAGTGTGTCCCTTCATTTTACAATGCTCACATTCCAACACCCTCTTGTCGAATGTAAGATTCTTCCTTGCAAGATGTGCAGCCTCGCTTGGTGCACGAAATAGGTCTCTTGACCCTTCCTCTCTTTGAATCATGCCACATACTTCCGCTAGACTTGGCAGCTTCTCAAATCTAATTATGTGCTTGATAAGATCTTTGTAGGATGCGTTGAGCGCCAAGAGAAGCCCAAACACTTGATCTTGGTCACGCCTTTCTCCTAACTCCTTGGGGTCCATAGTTTGTGGCCTCAAGATCTCCAGTTCGGCCCACAAGCTTCTATACTCCCCAAACATTTCCTTGAATGGCTTCTCTCCTTGTTGAAGCTCATTCAACGCCCTCTTCACCTCAAATATCCTTGATATATTTGAGATGTTTCCATATACTCCCTTGAGTATATCCCACAACTCCTTGGCGGTATCCGCATATGAGTAGGCCGCCAGGATAGATGGCTCTAGTGAGCTTTGAAGAAGTGAAAGAGTGAACTGCTCTTCTTGCTCTTCCTTGTCATTGTATGGTTCGGCTTCTTCCTTAGGTTCAATGAACTTCCAAAGTCCTCTACCTCTTAGAACGGTCTTAGTAGTTTTTGCCTAAAGAAGGTAGTTATCTCCTTTAAGAACAACAGAAATCGCTACTCTATTCACCTCCATTCTCTTGTAGTAATACACAATCCCAGCTCTTTCACAACTTGAAGATCAACCGATCTCAAGGATTTTAATCTCAGAGTGAATAGAACTTGGTAAGATGTATTGCTATAGATTAGAAGGTTTTGAAGATAGCTTAAAGGGATTATGAAGAGAGTTTAAGCGGTTGGATAAGGAACCCGCTCTGATACCATGTTGATTTTAGAAGTTTAGGGAGAGATAAGGATGAAGATAAGAGAATTGGCGTAATAAGAGAGAGAGAGATTGCTGAATTTTTCTTCTTATTCACACTCTTCAACCAATACAATGCACAAGTATATATAGACTTTACAAGCATAAGCTAAGAAAAAAATATCTAAGGAAGAGGGAGAGAAGAGGTGTGATGATGGAGTGGTTGAGCTGCTCCAACAGTGCAGTTGCGCCCATGCTGTGCCCATACCTTCTCCCTGCAGCGCCCATGTCTCCTTTGCTTCCTCACTTGGTTTAGTTAGCTTGTCTAGTTGATATCCAACAGCTTCCTTTTCTTCTAGTTCCTTATAAACTAGCTCTCCTTCTAGTTCCTTCACAACTAGTTCTTTCTTTTTCCCTCCTTTTCTTGAGTTTGAATTCTTCTTCTTGAGATCACATATTTCAACAGTTACGCTATTTTACATTTATAGATAACAATTTATGATTGTGCAATACAAATTTACACAAAATAATATTATTTATTATATATTATATCCGCGCACCGCGGGGGTTTTTCCCTAGTATATATATATTAGTATTTACAACAAACATCTATCCTGACCAGTGACCCCAACTGATTACTCACCACTCATCATCTTGAATTGGAAACGGTTATAAAAGTTTTAGATAATTTAAAGTACTATTTACATGCTCGGACTATTTTTGAGCTTCCAGATTTCTAGTACATCATTCGTAAGTATCAAATTTTGGATACTTGAAAGAATTTATTCTTCCTAATCCCAAACATTGCGGAACACTTCCTCATGAGTCATGAGACTATTAACCTGTTGAGATAAACAATTTATATTAAAAAAAGAATATGGACTCAATGATGTAAATTTGGTGTAAAACCAACTCCAACCTGACACTAAATTTTATACCAAAACACTATATTTGGTGTTTTATGAACAGTACAACACCATATTTGGTGTGCTACTGTTCATAAAACACTAAAACTATATATTATTTTATTTATGTTTATGTGTTAATAATAAAATTAACTGTTGTTTATTAATTGAAACTTTATAATTTATCATATTTCTAATTAGTATGATAATTTATAGTTATAATCATTTTGATAATTTAGTAAAATATAATTTATTATTTCATATTTTAATTTTTTAATTTCCTGTTATTGATTGTAATCTTATAATTAATATATAATAGATTATTTTATATTAAATTAGTATTGATCTAACTATTAGAAATTAAAAAAAACTTTTATTTAATAACATAATAATATAAAATATTAGTTTAGAGTAAAATTTGGTGTTTGTGGTTGGAGATGAAAAAACAAATTGAACACTAAAACGCCAAATTTGGTGTGATTTTTATACCAAATTTGGTGTTATGCTTGGAGTTGCCCTTAGAGCATCTCCAAATATTTTTATTTGATATCTCAACATAATAAATATTAATATATCTAATAATTTAATTAAATTAAAAATCAAAACTGAATTGAGCCAATAAGAATAAAACATGTATTACAAAAATCTTTAGATACCATATCTTGAATAAGAAATTTGCAAATTTATCTTTTTCTCTCAATTTTTAATTATTTTTTAGTTTTTAATATTAAGTATCTATGTTAGAACCTGATTTAAGGACTAACTCTTAGTAACTGTATATGTCATGACTCCCATTGTTTCTTTCAGCCGGTCCTGACTGAGAAATCCATTTGGAGGAAAATAACGGAAATATTAGTCCTCTTTATTCTTCTAAAGTTCATATTTACAAGATTTTTATCCCCAAAATTTATAGGTGCTTTTCTTCTTCATTCCTCCAAATTCATGCATCTCAATTAACAAAATCCATGGCCAGGACCAGGATTCATTATGCAAGAAGTTGGGTGGTTTCGCCAATTCACAGTTCTTTTTAATGTAAAAATTGTTATCATCTTAAAAAATGTGAAATATCAGATGGAGTAGACGCCATATATATTATTATTACCCATATATGAATTCTTATAAAATTATCATTTCATTTATAGTTTGAAACTAATTATTTATTTGTTTTTAGTAATTTTTGTTGCAATCTCTACAATATAGTAGTTTTATATGAAATATTTGTTTCAATAAAACTATAAGAAGATTTTTGGGCACTAGCTGGCTGCCTTCTTTCCATTTTCTAATTGGTCAGAGAAAAGGAAACAAATCTCATTAAAAATAACAAAAATGGAAAATAAAATAAAAGAAAAATAGATACATAGTATTTTCCCTCCCTTAATAAGTCAATTATATTTCCAAAAGGGCAATAAAATCTGCCGTTTCATTTTTCTCTTTCTCATTCAAGAAGAAGAAGAAGAAAATCTCCGCCCAATATTTTTCTCCTTTTCATGTCTCCTTAAAAAGTCTTATACCCTAATAAATCACAGTTTGTGAATCATTGAAACAAGAAGATTTTTTTTTTCAGTTTATGAAGATGATCATCGTGAGAGTACAATTTCTTTCTTTCCTCTGTTTCATCTCCTTAGTAAATGGAATATCAAATACTGATGATACACTCATGAAAGCTCTAAGAGAGTCCTTGAATCTACCAAAAGATCACGATTGGTCCGGACCAGATCCTTGTCAGTGGAAAGGTTTACAATGTGACCGTGCAAACAATCGAGTCACGGCGATCCAAATTGGTAAATCAAATATCTCAGGAACATTACCTCCTGATTTCACAAGCCTTTCATTTTTGACTAAGTTCGAAGTCATGAACAACGATTTAACTGGGAAGATTCCGAATCTTTCTGGTTTGGAATTGTTGGAGACGGTTTATGTTCATGATAACAACTTCAATTCAATTGATGCTGAGTTCTTCACCGGTTTAAGTTCTCTTCGACATGTTTCTTTGGATAATAATCCCTTTGGTTCTTGGGAAATCCCTTTGAGTTTAAAAGATGCCACTTCTATATCAGATTTTTCTGCCGTCAACTGCAATCTTTCTGGGAAAATTCCGGATTTTCTTGGGGGAGATACGTTTCCTAGTTTGACTATTCTGCATTTGTCTAATAACTTCCTCTTTGGTGAACTTCCGATGAGTTTTGTTGGATCATCTCTTCAAAGTCTTATGGTCAATGGTCAAAAGGGAAATGAGAAGCTTAATGGTTCTATTTCAGTTCTACAGAACATGACTGCTTTAACTGAAGTCTCGTTGCAAGGAAACAGATTCTCCGGTCCTATACCGGACTTTTCCGGTTTAGTCTCGTTGAAAAGTTTCAACGTTAGGGAAAATCAGCTTACGGGTATGGTTCCAGCTTCTTTTAGTGAGTTACAATATCTTGCTGTGGTGAATTTGACTAATAATTTGCTTCAAGGATCAATACCAATCTTCAAGGCTAAGAACATTTTGGTTGATATGAAACCAGATACCAATAGTTTTTGCTTAGATTCTCCTGGTATTCCTTGTGATCCCCGCATTAACACGCTTCTTTCGATCATTGAAGCATTTGGTTATCCGGTTAGATTTGCGCAGAGCTGGAAAGGAAATGATCCTTGTAGTAATGGTTGGGTTGGGATTACATGCGCTGGAGGTAACATCAATGTTATCAACTTAAAAAACATGGGACTTACTGGTACTATCTCTCCCCGGTTTGCGGATCTTGCAGCTCTTCAGGTTATCAATCTCTCTGAGAATAGTCTTCATGGTATAATTCCTCAAGAGCTTACTAAGTTGAGTAACTTGAAAA
Source organism: Nasturtium officinale (assembly GCA_963854855.1). Lineage (NCBI taxonomy): Eukaryota > Viridiplantae > Streptophyta > Magnoliopsida > Brassicales > Brassicaceae > Nasturtium > Nasturtium officinale. The sequence continues at coordinate 7,508,203 of OY978501.1, read as the reverse complement.
CTCTCGATGTTTCTAGTAATCAGCTGTGTGGTAAAGTACCAGAGTTTAATCCAAATGTTGTAAACACGAATGGGAATGCTAACATAGGAAAGGATTGTCCTCGACCTGCTCCTGATTCGTCTTCCGGGGATAGCGGCAAGGAAGTATCTAGTAATACTGGAAAAATTGTTGGTTCTATTATTGGTATTGTGTTGGGTTTGCTTGTCATTGGAATTGCTATTTTCTTTTTGTGTAAGAAGAAGAAGCAACATGATAATATGCACCCTCAACAACAATCTAGTGAGCAATATGCTCTCAAGATTACAATTGAGAATCTATGTGGTGGTGGAAGTGAAAGTGGACTCAGTGGTAATGATACTCATGTGGGTGAAGCTGGGAATATTGTGATCTCAATACATATTTTAAGGGATGCTACGAATAATTTTGACGAGAAAAATATACTTGGGAGAGGAGGATTTGGAGTTGTTTACAAGGGAGAATTGCATGATGGAACAAAGATTGCTGTTAAGAGAATGGAATCTTCAGTTATAAGTGGAAAGGGTTTAGATGAATTTAAATCAGAGATTGCTGTTCTAACTAGAGTTCGACACCGTAATCTAGTGATTCTTCATGGATATTGCTTGGAAGGCAATGAGAAGCTTCTGGTTTATCAATACATGCCGCAAGGGACATTAAGTAGTCATCTTTTCCATTGGCAAGAAGAAGGATTGAAGCCTCTTGAATGGACTAGAAGGTTAATTATTGCACTTGATGTAGCTAGAGGAGTAGAGTATTTACATACTTTAGCACATCAAAGTTTCATACATAGAGATCTCAAACCTTCTAATATTCTTCTTGGAGATGATATGCGTGCCAAAGTTGCTGATTTTGGTTTAGTCCGGCTTGCCCCAGAAGGTACACAATCAATTGAGACAAAAATTGCTGGAACTTTTGGTTATCTTGCACCAGAATATGCAGGTATGGTTTTATGCTCATATATATACTTCTGTCGCTAATTGTACTTAACACACCAAAGAAAATATTGAAATCTCTATATATACTGCAGTGACCGGGAGAGTTACCACAAAAGTTGATGTTTACAGCTTTGGAGTCATCCTCATGGAGCTACTAACGGGTCGTAAAGCTCTTGACGATAAGAAATCTGAGGAAGAGGTGCACCTCGCCACATGGTTCAGGAGAATGTTGATCAACAAAGACTCTTTTTCAAAGGCCATTGACAAAACAATTGAGGTTAACGAAGAGAAAATTGGAAGTCTCAACAAAGTAGCTGAGCTTGCTAGTCATTGCGGTGCTAGAGAACCACAACAAAGACCCGACATGAGTCATGTGGTTAACGTGTTGGCCTCACTTGTTGAACAATGGAAACCTGATGAAGGAAGCCGAGGCTCGGAAGATATCTATGGAATTGATTATGAAACACCTCTATCTCAAGTTGTAGGGAGATGGCGAGAGTTAGAGGGAAGAAGCAATGCTTCCCTTGCTTCCTCCTTCTTTGGAGCTAGCATACCGTCGCGATCTCTGGAGCTTGATAATACATTCAACTCAGGACAAGGGAGGTAAGTGTGTTAGATAATTAGCTGAAAAGTGGATGAGTTCTTGTTGGTTACCTTGTTTCCCAAGTTAAGGGTTTTCTTTTTGAAAGAGTGGAAACCATGTGCTTACACATGGACATGGTTTGGTCCCTTGTAGACCAGCCGAATTGTGTACATCCTAAATATTTAGAAGTTTAGGTTGAGTGTTGGCATTGACTCTAGAATTTAATTTTATTAATTTTATTGATTGATGTATTATTTAAGATATAATTATTACTTTGATTTATGATTTTCTCCACCACTAATATTATATATAGTTTTAAGATATTGTAAATTGATTTGACTGAACCTTCCAGAGTTATATTCAAAAACAAATGATACAGGATGTGCAACTAAAATTACACAATTGTGATACATGGTTTCATTTTATGTCGTATTTTTTGGTCATATGCCACATGCCAAAGAGTTGTACCTATTCATAGGATACATAATATCTCAATGTTTCAAAAGGTCCAAATCACATGCTTGATATTTTACTTATTGACTCTGAATATCTATGAAATCCATTAATAAACAAGTCTGGCAGTGACATACCCCAATCTTTCTGACAATTTTCATAAATTATATATCAAACATTATGAGGTCAAACCTTTAACCAATCAGAAAAACATTATATGGTCAGATACATAACGTGTCTTTATGATTCTACGTCAGAAATTGCTACAAATACAGCTTTACAAAGAAAACTATCTTATAAAGGGGGCAGCCGGACAGTGGGAGCAAAACAGATATGCTTATTAAAGATTCATATTTTTCATTTTTTATAAAAAGAAACCCAAATCGTATTTGTTGAAGAAATATTCCGTATGTGGATCAAAATCTGTTGAAAGTAAGAAACAAATAAGTGGATTAAAAAAAAAAAAAAAAAAAAACAAATAAGTGGACGTTAGGAAATACTGTTGTAGTGTTTTTTACTATATTCGTTTAGATCACATGATTTGGTCAAAAATTTATAAATTCAGAGTATGAAACAGAGAAAGAAAATATGCTGAGTTATATCAAATCTAAAATACTATATCTGGCATATTCAGTCGGTAGACTCAATTCTAAACTCTGTTTTTACGAACAAAGGAAAATATAATTGTAATTTATACGTATAAATAAAACTTTGAATAAAAGTTGGAAAGTATATTATATCAAAGTCAAAATTCGGGTTAGATAGGTTCATCAATTTGAGTATCAAATGTTATCGGTTGTGCCAACTGATCAATAAGCGAATTTCAATATACACAAAAGTGAAAACGATAATTTGCAGATTTTGTTCTCGTTTTGTCTATTTAGAGAACCAAAACATATAATAAATATTTAATGTGTTATTGATATTTTCTTTACGTTTCAATGTGGTATATATTATCACCTATAATAATTCATTAATTTAAATAAAATTTAAAGATTCATCAAAATATGGTGGACCCAAATATGATCATCTTGCTACCAAAAGCGTGAGCATGAGTCCATTGGGCCGGTTCTATAACAAACAATTCAGAGTTTCACACTCCCACTAAAACCAACACCAAAGGACTAAACCGGGCCCGGTTTGTATTGAAATTGTACATCATGTACAATTTTTCAGAGACGACAGGAACAAAGTAAAAAATAATAGACTCTCAGATCATCATCATTTCATCACACCGTCATCGTCTTCAATTTACTTTGCAATCAAAATCAAATGATCTCTCCAAAACCCTAAATTTCTGTTTGTCTTCTTTAATCAAATTGTTCGTTCCTCGCCCCTTCCTTCTAATCTTCCGATATCAGAATGCTTATTTTCTAGTCGTGAATTGGATTCTTCAGTAGTCTAAACCCTAATTTTCTTCGTCTTCTAGGGTTTCGGATAAGGGGATTAGAAGATTATACAAGCAAAGGGTAATAAGATGTCTCTTCCTCTACTGGAGTGTAAGTACGTGACGGAGGAGTTTGTTCGTGAAGGTAAGAATGGCAACTATGGTTCTAAGCTGCCCAGCTCGGTGCCGATGCTTCGTTTCCTCTACGAGTATTGTTGGATTTTGGTACACTCGCACACAACTCTCTCTTCCTATTCTCCAATCATGGATAAAGCTCTATGTGTTCGAGTTGCTGAAGCTGCAACGTCATGGATTATTAGGTTCGTGGGGAATTGCCAATTCAGAGTTGTAGGGCAGTGTTGGATGGGGTTAATTTTTTGGATAAGCCATCGAGAGAAGAATTAGCTTCCTGTTTTGCTGATGTCATCACTCAGATTGCTCAAGACGTATTTTTTCCAATACTTCCAACTTTGATTTTTGACATTTTTTTAGGATCAGTTCAGTGGTATTAATACTAAGCGTTGGATTGTTTGCCTTTTTGTTCTCTTTGCTTTTTTTTTTTTTTTTTTTGCAGCTTACCATGTCCGGAGATCAACGTTCTCGCCTAACCAAATTGGTCAGTACTAGAATGTATTTTACGTTTTAAAAACTGGTTGTGGTTTTGAATTGTTAGTTGTGATAAGATAAGTCTAGCTCTTTGAAAGTGCATCTTGGGATTAGAGACTTCGACAATCATGTGATAGCATTATTTGCTGAATAAGTTTGAGCATGTGTTGTTTTTGCTATTAGTAGAGTCCTAAGGTTCAGCCAACTGTTGACTCATTCTGGGCGGGTTTCAAGAAGGATCCTCATGCATTCCTTATCGTAAAATCTGATGCTTCTTAGTTGACCTTAATGCCTTAGATTCTCTTTTAGTGCAGTTTCTTCCTGACTTTCCATTTGTTTGATCCAACACTCTGCTTACTTGATCAGCATTTGAGTTGTTAGCATATCTCTTTTTTTATTGAATTTGATGATTGCACACCTAAAACTCTTCCTCGAAATATACTTTATGTTCTCATTTACCATCTCCTCGGGGTTTCTATGCTCACAGCTACCATTTTTTCTGTTGTAGGCGAAATGGCTTGTGGAGTCACAGACAGTTCCTCAAAGGCTTTTCCAAGAGCGTTGCGAGGTAAACATTATGTTTGTTTAGCCAATGAATAGTCAGGAAAATGCCTGATAATTAAACAGAGTAATTCTAAGATAATTTACATACTGATAGTAATTGGACGAGAAATACATCTTTGAGAGGTTTCTTAATGTATTCCTCTCTTTTCTACCTTACAACTTTCACTCAGATCTCAATAACCCCCTCACTGATACCCCTCATATATATAGCATATGCATCATGCAATCCTACTCCATATCATAAAAAATTAACAAGAACAATTCTGGAGTGATATATTATTAGTTGTGGTTGTAGCTAAGGTAGTTACTTCTAAAAGTTAACTTCAAGACTGAAACCCATTCCTGCAGTCCCAGTAATCCCTCAGAATGTTGAAAGAACCTCACAAATCCACTGGACCAGCTGATTTCACTAGATAGCCCTCTTCTTCTTCTTATCGTAGGTGTAAAGGATAGGAGGGTGCAAGTTTTATGATGTATCACATTATTCCCATTTTGTATAGTTGGTTCCCTGGCTAACTTCTTTATTTTATTGATTAGTAAGAAAGTAACTTTTCTGAAGGCTCTGATGATTGATTTCTTTATTTTCTCTTAGGAGGAGTTTCTATGGGAAGCTGATATGGTTAAAATAAAGGCTCAAGATTTAAAGGGGAAAGAGGTGAGGACTTCATACTTGCTATAGGGTTAGCAGTAATTAGATGATGGTATTATATTGTTTAGTTATAAATCCAAGTGTACTGTAGTCTGATTTACGTGATAGTTACTTTGAGTGAGTTGCTGCTGCAGAAGATTTATATATAAAAAAGTTTCTCCTTTACCAGTGTAACTGCTGCTCATTGTTTAGAAATAACAAATTCTGGTTGGTGCTACTCAGGTGCGAATAAACACCCGTCTTCTGTACCAGCAGACAAAGTTCAACTTACTCCGTGAAGAAAGCGAGGGATATGCCAAATTGGTTCGTCATAGAAGATCTCCAGCTTTGATATATTGTCATTCTTTCTTTCCATTTCCTTTATTTGATCTATCGTTAGATACATCTTCACACTTTGCTTCATTTTCTTTGAAACACACACCTTACAAATGCTCGCTTAAATTTGTTGGAAGGGATGATCTCTTCGACAATGCTTATTTGGCCTTTCCTTTCCACATAGTTCCAGTTGAAAGGCATATCTTCTACTAGAATAATTATAGTATAGCTGGTCAGAGTAACCAACATTTTATCTCAGCAGACTTTTGATTGATTTGTGGAGTTTGATTGAATCAAATTGTAGATTCACTAACTTATTACAGTAGTTCCTTTTGTGGATTTCAGGTTACACTTTTGTGCCGAGGATCTGCAAGTTCTTCGCATACTGCATCAGCAGCAACTATGGGAATTATCAAGGTTTCAATTCTGCCGAAACATTTGTTTCGAATATGTATTCCGTTTACCTTCTCTGATTTGAAATATTCTTGCAGTCATTAATTGGGCATTTTGACCTGGATCCGAACCGTGTTTTTGACATTGTAAGTTTTCACTGTCGCGTCTGTCACCTTTTTGTTTGATATCACATAATGCATCAATATGTCCTTCCCTATTAGTCATGTACCCTGTGTTTTCGGTGAATAGGTTTTGGATTGCTTTGAGCTTGAACAAGATTACGAGACATTTCTCAATCTAATTCCTATCTTTCCGAAGGTTTGGAATGTCTTCCTCATGCTTTCATATCATACTGCTTACCTTGAGAGACTCTTTTGTGCTAAAAAATTCTCTTTGATATGCAGTCCCATGCTTCACAAATTCTTGGATTTAAATTTCAATACTATCAGAGATTGGAGGTGAATAGCCCTGTTCCAGTTGGGCTCTATAAGCTTACAGCCTTGCTAGTAAAGGAAGAGTTTATCAATCTTGAAAGCATGTCGGTACTTTCCTTTCAACTGTTTTTCCCCTTTTTTTCTTGCTTTCTATGTCCTTAGAACCCACCCACTGGGAAATCTTAAAATTGCGCATCATGTGTGGCCTTAAGGAAGTACACTGGTTTTACCCTTTTTTATGCCTTTGAATCTCCTTTCTAATTGGATACTTATACATAGTCTTCTTCATTATGACTTCTTTTCTTTTCATTTGTATGAGAATAGGGCTATATCAGTTGGAACCTAATTGAAAGATTGTCTTCTCTTTTGCACTATGTCTATTTTTAGAGTTGTTTGGTATCAATGTCTCTAAATTTCATTTCTTAATATAGCCAGAAAGAAAATTATGGGTTTAATTGTCTAAAACCCTATTGGCTTTTCCAAGTTACTTTTTACCTGGTAGAGTTAATTGTTCTGATTCGGTGATTGCTAGATTAATACATTCCTTTTGCCTCTGACAAGGGAAACTTACCAAATCTATGGACCTTATATTCTTATGTTGTTTTGCAACTTTTGTGAACAGATATGCACATCTGCTACCTAAGGACGATGAAGTTTTTGAGGATTATAATGCTTCTTCTGCAAAGCGATTTGACGAGGTACAATTCAAAAATCTTACCTCGGCCTTAAAATGTTTGTAGGTGCTTGTTATAGAAATTTTAAGATTGTTTTGTTCTGGCCTAGGTTAAGCTGTCTCTATGTTTCTTCTGGGTTAAAACCTTTTCCTTCCCTTGAGAAAAACGAACAAACTTGTTTCCTCTGCTCTGGCGATAATCTTCTCAGCTTGTCTTTACAAAATTTAATAAATACTTAGAAACTGAGCACTTCTCCATCTTCCTTAAAAGCCAGCCCATATTTGGTATTTTTGAGGCCTTATTTTCACATGTCTAGTCATGAGTTATGATATTTACAAGTCTCTCCTTTTATACAGGCCAATAAAATTGGAAAGATAAACCTCGCTGCTACTGGGAAGGATCTAATGGAGGATGAGAAACAAGGAGATGTCACCGTAGATCTCTTTGCTGCTTTAGACATGGAAATTGAAGCTGTCACTGAGCGATTACCAGAGCTTGAAAATAATCAGACTTTGGGCCTCCTTAACGGTTTCCTCTCTGTGGACGACTGGTATGTATAGTTGTATACTAGTTCCTCTTAGTTTATTAGAAAATATTGAAATATTCTGAAAGCTTAGTTTGCCATCCACTTTTTCATTTCTTTTTAAGTAGCAAATCCACTATCATCAAACCAGTCCATTTGGTTTGAGGAACTCGTTTCTCAAACCAGTGCATGTGGAGTTTCCAGCTATATTATTCATAAGCGGTTTCAGATTGATACATCTTGTTTACCTTGTACTTAATGATATACAAAGCTATTTGGTATATATAATTTCTGTTAAAGGCATAGTGCTTACTATTCACCTTTCTCATCAACTGAGGTTAATTGTTTTTTTTTCATGTTAACAATACACTTCTTCTTCGCAGGTATCATGCCAATATCTTGTTCGAGCGTCTTGCACCTCTTAATCCAGTGGCTCACAATCAAATTTGTAGTGGCTTGTTTAGGTTAGTGATTAATATTTTCCTCAGATCTATAGCTGCTTCATTTCTTTGCTTCTTCAGTTGTATGTATCACCTAAGAAATACTGCAGCGCTGGCCATTAATCTATGATGACAACAACGATTTTTTGGTCTATGTTTTCAGGCTTATCGAAAAGTCAATTACTCGTTCTTATCGCATTGCCCGTCAGACACGTTTTCAAAATTCTTCTTCTGCTGGCACAGAAAAGATTACACACACTGCTAATACAACAGCCAATAGGACTTGCCTAGATCTTCCAAAAGAAGTGTTTCAGATGCTTGTTATAGTTGGACCCTACCTGTACCGCAATACACAACTGCTGCAGAAGGTGCGTTAACCTATAAAATACTGAGTGTGATATACAAAACATTTGAAGACTGAAGCTGATATATGTTTATCATTGTGGCAGATTTGTAGAGTATTAAGGGCTTACTACTTGTCGGCCTTAGATCTTGTTCGTAGTAGTGATGCTTCGTCTAATCAAGAAGGTAATGCATATGAAGTTTCTCGTGTGCAACTGAAAGAAGTTAGGTTGAGAGTGGAAGAAGCTCTAGGAACATGTCTTCTGCCATCTTTACAGTTGGTACCTGCAAATCCAGCAGTTGGTCATGAGATTTGGGAAGTGATGAGTCTCCTTCCGTATGAGGTTGACGTACTTCTGTTGTTCTGTTCCTGATATTTTTGTGTAGAACGTGATGGTCAATCCTGCTGATCGTTTTTGTCTTTAGGCTCGTTATCGCTTATATGGTGAGTGGGAAAAAGACGATGAGCGGAATCCTTTGTTGTTGGCAACAAGGCAAGTGGCGAAGGTATAGCAGTGTGACTTCTTCAACCAGCTATTCTCATATGATACAAATGGAAATATACATCTTTCAGACCCTCAGGAGCCTACTCTCATATTTCAGTTGGACACTAGAAGGATTCTAAAACGTCTTGCAAAGGAAAATTTGAAGCAGTTAGGAAGGATGGTGGCAAAACTAGCTCATGCCAATCCTATGACGGTGCTTCGGACAATTGTAAATCAGGTGTCTATCTTCAAAATGTGGCTTTGCTTTTAATTGTGTCAAAATTGTTCAGGCGGTGCTAACTATGAGGTTCTTGTTGGAACAGATTGAAGCATACAGAGATATGATTGCTCCTGTTGTGGATGCCTTCAAGTACTTGACACAGGTCAGTGATACCTCTTGTGTCTTTTCTGTATGCTATGCTCTTTCACTTGATTCTCTTACTCTCTTAGGTTTTCTGTTCAGTTCTAGAAAAAGTAATCATGATGAGATAGACAGATGGTCCTTTTGCCAGTACCTTGTTTTCAGAGTGCGAACGAAATCTAGTTTCTTTCAGGCGATTATAATTTGGGTTTTTAGGTTTATTGATTTACTCATTCAATCGAGCATTCATTCTAAGGTAGGTTTAAAATGTTGGATATGGGGATATATTTGTTTGGTTGATACTCAAACATGAGCTTCTGAAGTGCAATAAAGAAGTGAGATAGTAATGGTAAATTGGGATGCAGTTGGATGGATCCTTATATTCCAAATTTATAACATGTTTTTTTTCCATGATTGATTGTATCGAACGTTCTAGTACGTTGCCGCAGCCTAACATGTGTTTTTTTTTCTGACTTCGTTTCTATAACAATCTTTTGTCTGGTAAATTACCTGAAGTTAATTTTCCTTTTTAAGTTATTGTTGTTTTGAGATGCTTCTCCCTGTTTTTTAAGTTAGAGTCAGCTTTATTTTTCTAATGCTTTCCAAATTATTTCTCATGCACAGCTTGAGTATGATATCCTGGAATATGTCGTGATTGAGAGACTGGCACAAAGTGGACGAGATAAACTCAAAGACGATGGGGTTAATTTATCGGACTGGCTTCAATCTCTGGCTTCATTTTGGGGTCACCTGTACGTGTTCTTCTTTGGAAACATTAGTACATGCTAGAATAATTTCATTATGCTTTTAGAGAGAGAATTGATTGCTATGGGTGATTTTTTTCTTCTTTTGTGATTGCATACACCAGACATATTTCAGTTATGTCGAGAATAGAAGACCACAGTGCTGTATTATATTAGTGTAAAGCTGTTTGAGGAGCGAACTTGCTATTCTAATATTTAAAACCATTGTGGTTGGTTACTTTGTGAATTTGGATAATCAGTTGTATGTCTAATGTAATTACTGGTTGTAAAAGTTAGTGATATAATTTACTGAAATTTTGCATGATAGTTACTTGCTGCAGAAGTTGAGGAGCACCATAATGCTCACATGATCAATGCTAGTTTGCCTGATAGAATGTACGGTGCTTTGCTTTAGCCATTAGTTTCTCCATGTGTTCCTCCTGTTAGTTTTCTTCATATGCCTCTTTTCTTTTAAAGTCTAGGGTGTTGTGGCTGAAAACTGCTTCTTGTGGAGGTTCCATCTTTTTCTCTCACTGTCATTAGAATATTTCCATCTTCTTACTGCAAGATGCACATTTAGTATTATTCAGAAAGTAATAAAAGAGGTAAAGGCCATTTTTGTGGAGTGCTTTCATAAACAATATCATGTAATCTAGGTGTAAGAAGTACCCATCAATGGAGCTAAGGGGTCTTTTCCAGTACCTCGTGAACCAGTTAAAGAGGGGCCAAGGGATTGAGCTTGTTCTTCTCCAGGTACACTTTTGGTTTGTATTCCCAAACTATTATGATCCAACGTATTTAGACTATTGGTGGCTGACTGTAATTTCACAACGATGTGTAGGAACTGATCCAGCAAATGGCAAATGTACAATACACTGAGAACCTTACGGAAGATCAGTTGGATGCCATGGCTGGAAGTGAGTCTTTACGTTATCACGCAACATCCTTTGGCATGACACGGAACAACAAGGTTTGTTTTCTTCAATCCTCAAAAATTCAAAATAACTTCATATTGAATCTTAAAGGGGGCCAAGCGTTGGTCTTTACCATTAGTGCTTGTATTTGCTTACTGCTGTTAGAGAAAATTGATGATGTTCAGCTTGAAATTCAGCTTCTTTATTTTCAATAGTCTGATTGAAGCAGTATTGATTTGGGTATTTTCAAGGTTGATCCGCCACAGTGCGGCTTTAGCTCATTGTTTTGCATCTGCTTTTGTTGACACTGGGGCTCGGTGCCGTTAATTTATGTGTGTTGCATACATGTTTTACAAACTTGTGAAGGGTTGCGGAGAATTTGTTTTATCTGAAGTCATTCATGTAGAATGTCTGGTCTTGTAAGATATGCTTTTCATTTAAAACCTTCTCTGTACTTCTGTAGATGCTAGGCTCTGTATAGACTAAAACATATGTGCTTGCTATAGTGGCATCAGTATAATTAAAAATTATCAAAGTACTGTATTTATATTAGCTTTAAATAGTTCTGATTTCTCTTCCTGAGTTTTTCAGGCACTTTTCAAATCATCAAACCGTCTACGAGATTCGTTGCTTCCAAATGATGAACCAAAGTTAGCTATCCCCCTTTTGTTACTTATCGCCCAGCATCGTTCTCTGTAAGTTGAAAAATCTGTTTACTCAAAATTGTTTGACAATTGGAAATGTGCATTAATTGTTTGCATGGAGCATACAAGTATTTACTAGAGCAGGATGCATATGTTCCTACGTCATATACTGAAACATAAATTGACACGGATAGTGAAAATGCCTATTAAATCGGTGTCTAGAACTACATATTAACATTTTAGATTTTCTATTGGTGTGACGATGGAAATAGTTCCTATCTCTAAATTTAGTATATGTGATGTACACTTATTCATTTGTTTAACAAACCATCAGGATTTATTATATTATAATGTAAACTTCCTGATATGCAGAGTTGTGGTGAATGCGGATGCACCATATATTAAGATGGTGACTGAGCAGTTCGACAGATGTCATGGAATTCTCCTCCAATACGTGGACTTCCTTTCTAATGCTGTCAGTCCTGCTACTGCTTATGCTCGGCTGGTACCTTCGCTTGATGAGCTTGTCCACACATACCATCTTGAACCAGAGGTATCTCGACCATTTTTTCCTTTGTTTATGGATTTCACCACTTTTAACTTATGTATTTCTGGTCTTCATTGTAAGCTATTAATGCGTTCCTTTTGTGATTACTTCCCTGCCGCTTGAAACCCGGACTTATGTTTTGAATGTATGCCAGGTCGCTTTTTTGGTATTTCGCCCTGTGATGAGGCTATTCAAATGTCGACAGAATGGTAATGTCTCATGGCCTCTGGATAGTGGGGAATATATGGATGCAGATTCTGAAATATCTGAATCCGAGAGTTCCATGGTTCTTGATGTCGGCACATCTGAAAAATCTGTAACGTAATATTTCAACTCAAACTGTATAGTATATATTGTTATGCTTCAGCAACACTATGGACGTGGTGTCTATTTGAATTTTCAAATAGTCTGTTTCTGACGATTTGAAGTGATAAGAATTAGTTATTTAACTGCATTACACCTAGATAAGAATTATTTGAATTTCTCTTGCTGTTTAAGAAATTAGTTATTTAGTTGTATTTAATTACTTAAGCCTTGGGTTTGCAGGTGGTCTGATGTTCTTGATACAGTAAGAACAATGCTGCCCTCGAAAGCTTGGAATAGTCTGTCGCCACACCTCTATGCTACTTTTTGGGGGCTTACCCTTTATGATCTCCATGTTCCCAGAAACCGTTATGAGTCTGAGATATCTAAACAGCATGCTGCCCTTAAGACACTTGAAGAGGTTGCTGATAATTCAAGCTCAGCGATTACAAAAAGAAAGAAAGAGAAGGAAAGGATTCAAGAATCTCTTGATCGTCTAACCGGTGAACTGAAAAAGCATGAAGAACATGTTGCTTCTGTCCGTAGAAGGCTTTCACGTGAAAAGGATACATGGTTGAGCTCCTGTCCTGATACTTTGAAGATCAATATGGAGTTCCTGCAACGTTGTATTTTTCCTCGTTGCACATTTAGCATGGCTGATTCTGTGTACTGTGCTATGTTTGTACATATGCTCCACTCTCTTGGAACACCCTTTTTTAACACTGTCAACCACATAGATGTACTGATATGTAAAACGCTGCAACCAATGATCTGCTGCTGCACTGAATATGAAGTTGGAAGACTTGGGAGGTTTTTGTTTGAGACCTTAAAGATTGCATACCACTGGAAGGTTAGTTTTAAAATTTATTGTACTTAGATGATGAAAGTATAGAATTGGGGTTTTCTTTCTAACCTAGTTTATGATACTAATATGGCCTCCCATCTTTTCTCAGAGTAAGGAATCAGTCTATGAACAAGAATGTGGAAATATGCCAGGGTTTGCTGTTTATTATCGATATCCAAACAGCCAGCGGGTCACATTTGGACAATTTGTGAAGGTTAGAAATTCTAATCTTTGACTTGTATATTCATGTTACTTTTAGTGGTATAAGCTCTCTAACATCCTAAGTTTTAGGTGGTATAAACTAAAAACTCTACAACCATCTCAAGTATTCTTGTCTGTTATTATTAATTATAATTCTTACTTAAAAAAAAACGCAAGTCAAAAAGCGTTTTAATAATTTTCGGGAAGTATTAACAATTAAGGGCTAACTTGAAGATCTTTCAATAGCTGAGAGGTAACCGTCTACAAACAAAGAAATTTCTCAGTTTTTGATGGGAGTTAAGGGGGAAGTGAAACCAAGGGGTTGCGTATCAGGAACATTTTGTATGATATACGATGAGTGGCTGAACCTAATTAGTCAAGAGTTTGTTTACACATTCGCTGTATGATTTCTTGAGAAGTAATTGGATACCTTTCTATCTTATGGAATAGCATCGCTTCTGCTCAGTGATTTTGATATCTTCCATTTAACCTGTGGATATTTTTGCCCTATGTAATTCTATGTTATTTAGTTGTCATGTATTCTGCTTTAATTACTTGTTACAAAGTCTTGTTCCTTTTGTGTTTCATGTCTGTTTCATCTGTTGATCTCTCTGAAAGGTACATTGGAAATGGAGTGGAAGAATAACACGGCTTTTGATTCAGTGTCTGGAGTCCAATGAGTATATGGAGATTCGTAATGCCCTAATTATGTTAACAAAAATATCTGGTGTTTTCCCAGTTACTCGGAAAACTGGGATAAACCTTGAGAAACGGGCAAGTACCTCTTTACTAGCCAGTCTGATGAATCTGCTTTAAGTTAGTGTGATTTATATCTTTCCATGTGTTTTCTTTCGTGGCCTGGTCTCACAGGTAGCCAAGATTAAGAATGATGAGCGAGAGGACCTTAAGGTCTTAGCAACTGGTGTTGCCGCTGCTCTGTCTGCAAGAAAAGTGAGTGCTAACCATAGCAATTTCATGTTCAGATTTTTATGCACTTTCACTGAATGACGATTATTTGCAGCCACATTGGGTTACAGACGAAGAATTTAGCATGGGCTTCCTTGAACTAAAGGCCCCGCCAGTACATACTCCAAAATATGTTCCTTCTTCCCAGAATGGCATGCTAATTGGTGTCTCCCAAGGTGATACAACTGGGGAAAGATGTACTGTTAACCAGCAGCCTGAGTCTGGTGGATTGGGCAAGGACCAGATATCAAAAACTAAACCTCTAGATGGAAAAACGGAAAGTATACCTTCAAAATCTGATCAGGGACATCTGAAATCAAAGGGAGGCAATCCGTTGGATGTCCAACCTACCATGTCTAAGAAGTCAATGGAACAAAAAGAAACAGAGGAAACACCCAGAATATCTGACGAAAATCCTGTCAAAGCTGCTTCAAAGTATTCTGAAGCTGAGGTATGGTCGTGATTCTTTGATCTTTCATTTGTTAAGTTAGCAACCGCTGCTTTATTTATGGATCCCACATTGGTCACTAGCATGTGTTCAAAGAAATTAATAGGAAATTGTAACCTGTTCTATCTTTTTTGAGAGTTCCTTTTCTAAAGGACTGATTTAGGAGAAGATGATTAGATGTCATATTTGGGTTACTGTTTAGACATGTGGGCCTGGATTGTGGGTGAGGCGCTAAGGTTAATTGATTTGATCCCAATATGATGCAACATGCTAAAACCTACATTCTTTACCTTCACCCCAACCTTTTTTTATGTTGGAAGCTGGTAGCTGAATTTTTTTTGCTAATCAACATTTTAGGAAGATAATGGACTCCAACTTTGTGTCATGCATACTTAATTTTGGTTGGCAGTTAAAACCTTCCTCCAAACGAGGGGCATCAGCTGCACCAGTGAACAAATCAACCAAGCAAGATTTTGGAAAAGATGACGGAAGGTCCGGTAAAGCTGTTGGAAGGACATCCACAGCGGACAAAGATCTAATTAATCTGGAGAGCAGGCAAGCAGGTTTGACCAGATCTCCTTCCAGCACGGCAGCCAATGGTAGCATAGCTACTGGTTTGTCCAAAGGTTTGATCTCGCCCACAATATCATTAGATGTTCGTAGAAGCTAATGAAAATTGGATGGACTTGTTAGGTATTCTGACTTTAATCTCTGATGCAGTGAAAGATGATGGCGCTGAAGCTTCTGATGCACAAAGGCAATCTTCTCGGACTGTTCATTCGCCTAGGCATGAAACTGTCACGTCTTTGAGATCGAGTGATAGGTTACAAAAACGAACTAATACTGTTGAAGATAGTGAGAGAATAAATAAACGGCGTAAAGGAGATGCTGAGCACAAAGAGCATGACAGTGATTCTCGATTGAGTGATCGAGATAGATCAACAGAGGCTCGGTTGGATTTAAACAAAACATCTACTGATGACCAAAGCACCCATAGGGATCAAGATAGATCAAAAGGAGAGGGTAATGAAAGACAGGATCGAGACCACAGAGAAAGAGTGGAGCATAAATCTCGCGGAGATGATGTGGAGAAAGCACGAGATAAATCCTTGGAACGTCATGGTAGAGAGCGCTCTGTTGAGAAGGGTCTAGATAAAGGAACAACTAGGAGTTATGATAGAAACAAGGATGAAAGAAACAAAGATGATAGAAGCAAACTGCGTCATGGTGAGACATCATTTGAGAAATCTCATTCTGATGATCATTTTCATGCTCAAGGTTTACCACCACCTCCACCTTTACCTCCTAACATTGTTCCACAATCTATGGCCTCTAAAGAAGACCCAGAAAGAAGGGCTGGAGGTTCAAGGCATATTCAAAGGCTTTCCCCGAGGCATGATGAAAGAGAGAGACGGCGCTCTGAAGAGAATTCATTAGTTTCCCTGGATGATATAAAACGTAGAAGAGATGATGATTTTCGTGACCGAAAGCGGGATGACCGAGAAACAATCGCTGTGAAGGTAACGGGTCTCCCCCTCTATTCCTTTGTTGATATTAAGAACTATAGAATATCTGTTATGGCTGCATCATCATGATTTCATATTGCTTTCTCTTATCTGCTCTCATGTTATGGTATTTTTTTTTTTATTTTTTAAGGTGAAAATACACATTTTATCAATATATATATATATATATATATATAAACTCCATGGAGTGTTTCTGCAATGATCTCCCTGTTTGAGCATAGGAATAGACATCTTATTTTTACATTATGCAGGGAGAAGAAAGAGAAAGGGAAAGAGAAAAAAGCCTCCCTTTGAAAGACGATTTTGAAGCTTCCAAAAGAAGGAAACTTAAGAGGGAGCAACAGATCCCATCTGCAGAGCCAGGGGAATACTCTCCCATGCCATATCAGTCGTCCTTACCAATCGGTATGGGACCATCATCGTATGAAGGCAGAGAGCGAAAGAGCAGTAGTATGATTCAACATGGTGGTTATCTTGAAGAGCCAAGCATCAGACATCTAGGAAAAGAAACTTCCAACAAGATGGCTCGTCGTGATCCTGACCCGTATCCTTAAAAAGGGCCCCGTTACCAATTATATAATCTTTCTGCTTGAGTTTGCATCATGAAACATCCCTTGAATGATATGCATCATTGAATGGTATCTTCCGAGTTTCAAAATCCAAGATTGGCAATTTCCTTGACCTTGGTATTAGGATATATGACCGTGAATGGGAAGACGAGAAGAGGCAGAGAGCAGAACGGAAGCGGAGAGATCGGAAGTAGCTGTGATGATTTGGTGTTCGATGAAGGGGGAGACAAAATGCTGGTATTACACTACTTTTGTTGTACACATTCTGTTAACCATTCCATTACTAGCGTCCTCTTTGTGTCATTTCGCTCCGCCGAGTTTGATAGTGGCTTTATAGATACTCATACCATTTGATCAACTCGAAATTTAATATTTTCCAAGTTATCTATGGAGCTTGTAAACTGTAGCCAGCCAGGGAAATTGATATTGCAACAAATATCGAATTTTGATTTGGGTTTTTTCCTTTTGTTTTGTTTTAGAATTGTCTGTGAATACCAAGTGTTTGAGAACGGCGTTCGTGGTTAAATTAACGTTAACCGCCTCTGCTTTATGATTGCAGGCATTGAGGTTAGACCTTTGTTTCAATTTCCTGATAAATAACAGAAAAATAATTTTTGAACATTTTTTTTGTATTACATAAGAAGTGTAAATATGATTGGATGTTATAAAAGAAAATAATAAAAGTAAAGTGTAAATATGTTTGATCATATATTACCCAACAGAATAATTAAATGGGAAGTTCATAAAACTATGTAGGAAAATACTACTTCAACTAAAATTTTCTGAGTTTTTTACACAAATTAAAAAAAAAGTAATAAATACTAATTGTATTGATTATTTTTATTAAATTATTAATTTATTATATTTATTATATTTATTATATTTATTTTTTCAAGTATTTGTAATTAATGCATAAATATTAAATGTTTTATTTACAATTGATTTTTAAATTTAAAATGCATTAAATATATATAGAAAACTAAATTTTTTTGAGACAATTAAATAATCGTAGAAAATTATAAGGAGAGAGTAAATGTTAAATTCATTAAACCACTTCTTTACAATCCATAAATCCAATGATGGTAATATATTGTCAAATGAATACTTTCCATCAATTCGAGGTTTACATTGAATTGTTGATACTATAATTATCTCAAATTAAAGAATTCTGACTTCCTCATGTCAAATTACAGAATTAGTGATATAACATACGTTCATTTTTTATACGACCAATAGGCACGAACTCAATTATCAGATTTTATTACTTTTCTTAACGCTGTTTTTACGAATCAGTTGATATAATAAGATTTGCCTAAGACCAAGATTTTATACCTTTTTCATAAATAAAAAAACTTTTACAAAAAAATTACGAAAACAAAATTAAGGGTTTGTTTAGATATAACTCTTCAGTTCAGGTCTCCAATTTTTTTTTCAGCACATTGTAATCTCAGGAGAACGAAAGTTCAAAGTTTTCGCATCATAAGAGTTAACCCAGAAAATAAACTCGGAAAATATGTACAAAACTATCTTCTTATAATAAGAAAATTATCAGGCAAAAATATCATCAAAAGTTTTTTTTTTTTCAAAAATGTAATTGCCTCAACTCAGTTCAGGTCTCCATAATTTTTCCGCATGATAAATCTCGGAAGAACGAAAGTTATGATTTGATCATCATCGGAGGCAATTAAATAGCTATCTACCCAAGTAGAGATGCATAAGAAAGATTAAAAAAAAAAAAAATCAACGACAGCAGAATCACTATGTAAGTAAATTCACCAACGAAATTTGAAGACGAAGCAAAACAAAACGACTGAAGTGAATGTGAGGCTACGAACTATCACTACGCAATTTATATGCCATTGGAGGAACCCTAGTTCTATCTTTTGGTATTTAGGCTTAGAATGGGCCTTTGTTATTTAATCTTTACAGATCAGCCCATGATTTTTCTTGGTACAGTTTTTTTTTTTTTGAAATAAAATAATTAAACTAATCTTATTAAGTCACTATTATTATATACAGGTTTAGCTCTTTCACCAAAGTTTGATATATGTAAAATAATCTCAATATAGTAAAACTTCTATAAATTAATAATGTTGGGATCAGAGAATTTTATTAATTTAGAGAGGTATTAATTTATTTATAAATTAATAATTTATTAATTTATAGAGAGTTTTCTAAATTTTTTAAAAATATATTACATAAAAATTAAAAAATGATAACAATACTTTGATATATTTTAATGCATTTACATATTAGGAAATAATTATTGCATATCCAGTTTTTAAATTAGTTTCTGATGCAATTTAAGAAAATAGTATCATATATTTTTAATATCTTAAGAAAAATTAAAATGAACTCCCACAAAATTACAAATTTACTAATAAATAAATAAAATTAAAATCATATTTCATTAAAATATATTATATATAGAGTACATTTATATGATTAATAATTTATGTTATTAATGAGACCATATTCTTACATAGAAATTTCAAAAAAATATTATCTTATCGAAATATATCTATTATTACAGTACTCTCAACTCGGGACTATGATAATTTATTAATTTACAGAGGTTATTAATTTATCGAGTATTAATTTATAGAGGTTTTATTGACATATGTCAATTGATCAATTACGTATCAGTACTCTTCAATTTTTTTTTAAAAAATTTCTTTTAAGAAAATAGGAAAACTAGCAAAAAAATATTCACATGTATTAATTACATAGTATTCAATATAAAAAAATGAATAGGGTTGTATATTGCACAACTCACTTGTATCATACAGCGGCTTTGAAATGAAAAAAAAAAAAAAAAAGATTGCCGACAAAGAAAAAAAAAGAAGAAGCTGTCGATGCTTAGGGCACTAATATTATCTTCTTCTTTTTTTTTTTTTAGTGTTAATAGAATATTATCTACTTCTATGATTGTCTTTAAATAGAGAAACAGAGATACATGTTCATGGACATCATAAAACTTTTGAAGTTGAAGGCATCAAGATTCAAGAAAGAGACCGAGCTATGGAGAAATTGATTCCGACCAAAGGGATTCTCAACAGCGAAGCTCTCAAAAAGGTCTTTTAATCATTCTACATATTTCTCCCTACTTAAAATCTTGCTTGATTTGTGAACTTTTAGTTAGCTTTGATGAGATGAAGTTTTATTTGTTAATGAGTAAGATCTTTCGTAAATGATAAATCCAAAACCAACACGTAGACTAGACTGTTGTGGTTGTGAATAAAATATTGTGATGTGTGAGACAGTACATATTCGAAACGACGGCGTATCCAAGAGAGCATGAAGAGCTCAAGAAATTACGAGAAGCTACGGTTCACAAGTATGGCAATCTGTAAGTCGTCTGATCTATTAGTGCATGTTTCTAATATTTTACAAGACTCTTTCTGTGATGTGTTTGTACCTTGTACTTGTAATCGCATAAGTAAAGTGGTCCTAATTATAATTTAATGTGATTTTTTCCCACAACCTTTATAAACATTTTCATTTTTTTCTATTTATAAAATCTTCTTTCAAGTGTAAAAGCAAATATTGTATGTATCATACCGTTTGCGTTTACAATGAATAAAAATAATATAATGTTTAAAAACGATAGGTTGTAGTTTCATTTGAAAAATAAAAACATAATTACATATATTGGCTACATTACTGAGATGGAAATACATATCGATCAACTCAAGGATTGTATACTAACAATACATTGATTTGTTGTTTGTATGTGTAGAAGTGAGATGGAGGTACCGGTCGATGAGGGCCATTTCTTATCGATGGTTATAAAGATGATGAATGCCAAGAATACTCTAGAGCTCGGTGTTTTCACTGGTTATTCCCTGCTCTCGACCGCCCTCGCATTGCCTGAGGATGGACATGTAGTAAATACACAACATACCTCCTTAATCTCCTCAAAAACAAATAAGCAAAAATGATAAGATCTAACATCTATGAGCACTTTGGTTATACAGGTTACTGGAATAGACATTGATAAAGATGCTTACAATATGGGTCTAGAGTTCATCAAGAATGCAGGTGTTGATCACAAGATCACTTTCATCCAATCTGATTGTCTTCAGGCCTTGGACAAGATGTTGAGTGTACGTTATCCCCTGATAAAGATTAGTATTATTGTGACAAAACTAGACGGTTTCAGATGATATTGGTTTATGCATGGCGCAGGAGGATCCAAAACCGGTGTTTGATTTTGCATTTGTTGATGCTGATAAACCCAACTATGCCAACATGTACGAGAGATTAATGAAGCTGGTGAAGGTAGGAGGGATTATAGCTTTTGATAACACATTGTGGTTTGGATTTGTGGCGGAGGAGAAAGAAGAAAGCGTGCCAGAACACATGAGAGTTAACAGAAAAGCCTTTATTGACTTGAACAAGAAGTTGGCTTCTGATCCTCGTATCGAGATCTCTCAAGTCTCCATTGGTGATGGTGTTACTCTCTGCAGACGCATTGTATGATTAAGAGGCTCATCAAAGTTACCAAATGATGTTACTTTGCTTGGCTTGGGATTTTAATGGGAGTATTGCGTTTCTTTTTTGGCTATAGCTTACACCATTATTATGAATGAAATAACTGTGGTTCAAGGTTTGAACCAAAGCATATAATATTATATCATATATCAGCAAACCCAAAATACAAACGAATTATCACACAGAGACAAACAAATAAGGAATCAGAGTTACATAAACTCTCAGAGAAGCCAAATACAAAAGCTCTCTACCCCTATACACCTATGCTAAGTTATATGGTGATACAAATCAATCACATGAGGTAGAAAAAAACAAAGTAAAAGCAAGATGTAAGGTTAAAACAGCTTCATAACAAGAGCCTATGAGATTCTTTTACTTGATATTTTCTTGAATCTTTCCTCATTGGGTACTCTTTGTTAATCCACCACTTCGTCCAGCAGCTCTGCACGAATCCAAAACGCCAAATTCAATCAAACAGTGTAACTGTAGATTTTGTCAACGAAAGCTCTGGAAATAGTATAGCTAAACTATAAATGGTTCATGTTTACCATGAAATGCGCGATACGAAGTGAAAAGATAGATAGATATGCATACCTTCCAGCAAGTATCTGGGCAGTGTTGGATGGGCTCTTGTTATTAGGAAACCTTTTGGCTCTGTTGTCCTGATCTTTCTCCACACGCATCGCAGCAACTTCTTTCTCCATCGCAGCTACTTCCCTTCTCATCTTCTTCGCTTCAACCTCCATTGCCTTTGTTAATGTTTCCACTTTCTTCGCTAGTATCTACAAACCGCAAATCACCATATATACTTCTTCTGTCAACAACAAGAAAATATTTGTATGTCAATAAAGAAACATAAGTAGAAATGCTACCTCGATGGCATCATCCTTGTCTTTGAGGCTTTGATCCTTTTCATGAGACGCTTTCCTCAAAGAAACTACTTCTTTCTGTAGTAAATCATACAAAACACCTGGGACACTGTCCTCAGTTGTTTCTGCAGGGTTTTCACTTTGTGGCTTCTCATCTGAATTTTCTTTCCACCCAGTACCTGACTCTAGTTCATTGGAGTCATCCGAAGCCTTGCTGAAAGAATAATTCCCAGGACCGTTTAAAAGTGCTTTGCCTCTATCCAAGGATCTTGTGCCTCCATCGAATGACTTAGATGTTCCTTTAGCATTCTTCAACACAGAAGTTGAATTAATAGACAAGGAATGTCTCATCTGAGCAGCTGGAGCTTTCTTTGATAAAGCACCATTTGATTGAAACTTTTGTAAGTTTTCAGCTCCACCAAGTGATTGCCTTCTAGAGGGTCCATTACTCATGCTTCTTGCCTCGGATGTGTTCCTGGTGGTGCTGCTTGAAGTTCCACGAAGTGTCTCCTCAAGCACTTTAAGCCGCAGTTGAAACTTTTCCTGGTAATTTCAAAGATAAAAAAATTATGACTTCTTGTTCTGTAAAACAAGATCAACTGAGAGAAGTTGGCTAATGCATAAGATGCTTTACTTTTAACTGTGCTTCGGATTTAGCAGCTCGATCAGTTATGGCAAGCTTATCGCGAAGTTGCTGCATTTCTCCCTGCAATGAGTAGAGAATCTAGAAGTGAGAATATAGATATGGGTGGGCCTTGCTCATTGCAAATAATTTTGCATCCTAAGAATCTAGGAGAGGGGCCATCATATCAAAAATAAACCTGTAGAAACCTTCGTTCTTCAAGCCATTGCTTCACAGGCATCACTTTATCGTTACCATCTTTCCACTCATTAGCTACGACCGTGGCAACTCTGTTTGCTGTAACTTTTGCACGTGCAAGCTCCCGGTCTAAAGTTTTCCGTTCTTCCTGAAAGACACATGACTTCATCAGTAGGCGATTCTCGTGACACAAAACTAGATACTTTATGTCCCTAATGAAGTGTGTTTAATTTACATTCATCTCTTGAAATTTCCGCTGGTAATCTCGCACGGCATTTGCAGCAGCACCACCTGCAAGAACAGCCTCTTCCAGCTCTCGAACGGTCTGAGTGAGCTTTTCCACTTCAGCAACCTTTTGCCTATGCATTTTGTCTAGAATTTTGTTTTCTTCCTAAACCATAAGTTAAATTTAATCAGATTGTCATGTGATGAGCAGATCCATCATTTATTAAGTAAATACAAAGAATAAGATGATGACCACAGAACCTGACAGATTTCAATTTGTTTCATTAACTCCTGGTTCTTATTTTGAAGATCATCAACCATGGCGGCTTTTGCCATGGCAGCTTCAACAGTCCTCTCAGCATCAAGCAAAGCAGCTTCCTTTGATTTAGTCAGACGATCCAAAGCCCTGTTATCTTCTTGAAGCTTCCCAATCTATGCAGAAACAAAGCAGTGGATCAGTGACCTCATAAATTTCCAATATCCCATATGGAAGTAGACAACAAGCAATGTAATTACCTCTGATCGAGCAAGCTTAAGTTCAGCTTCTAGTGGAGCAAGTATGGCTTCAATAGGAGGCATGTCATCATCCTTTTGAGCAGCATGAACCCTTCTTAAGGTAGCTTCAGCAGCAAACTGAGCAGCCATTGAAGCTTTCTTTTCCTCATTGATTTTCTTGATTTCTAGATTCTACAACACCGTTGATAAATCATATTGTATATTAACATAATAAAATGAAAAGGTGAACATAATAAAAACTAAGAAAGAATTATAATCACAATACTTTGCTTTCGAGAATTGACTCCGTCAACTTGAGCTTCTCATCCAACTTAGTAAGCTCATCAGTAAGCTTAATATTACAAAAGAACATAAAGAATAAGTCAATACACAAGAAACATACAAAAGTCATGTCTATAAATTTCTAACAATTAAAACATAAAGTGAAGAACAAAACACATGATGTTTGTAATAATAATTGATCCAAAAAAAAAAACTAAGAAAACAGTAAAATCTTGAATGTTCTCCAACAACATTGTTTTTTATTAAATTCTTTCTTCAACTAAAAATTAACACACACAAAAAAACTAAATGTGAAATTGGAAAAAAAAAAAAAAACAATAAACCTCTTCAACAGCTTTCTCTCTTTGTCTCTCAGATAACCTAAGAGCTTTGATCTCAGCTTGAGCTTCTCCTAACTCGCGATCCTTATCTGCATCATCATCAAAATCAAAATCCAAAAATAATTTTATTTTAACAAAAAATGAGAATCGAATCGACACAAAAAAAAAACCAAATAGATCGAGCAGCATTATTCAACCTCTAACTTCATTCTCAAGTCGATTAAGTTCAAGTTTCACTGGATCCGAGCCATGAAGCAGAGTAATAAACTCATTATCAGCAGCAGCATCAAAGCTCGGTCTAACTGGTCTTCTCCTCGACGAGCTTTTCCCTCCACCACTCTCCTTAAAAGACGCCGACACCGTCAGTGCCGGACACGTCGACGCCGGAGTTTGAGCAGAATTTTCATCAACCATCGCCGACACACCTCCGTCATCGGAAACTTCCGACATCTCCGATCTGAGTAATGTAGATTTTATAGAAGAGGAGATATTACATCAAAAGACGAAAGCTATAGATAGAGTTCTTGGGATCCAAATGTTAACCTAGAGAGAGATTAAGAACTCTGAAGAGAATGAATAAAGAGAGGAAAAAAAAGAGATATATAAATGCAGTTACAGTTGTTTCTATTAGATTTGACAAGACAGCGAGAGGATGACGCTAGGTTTGGAGTTAATTAATCCATGATCTCTTTCTTAAACACTAAAGTTCGAACATGTTACTTTTCGGATTAATCAATTAACTAACTTAAGGAAAATCGAAATTAGTAGTTAGTACTATGTTTTCTGGAGTACTATTTTTCTTAGTAGCTTACAGTATGTTTTGTCGCCGGGATCATTTCTAACATTATTAAAAAGAAATTATATAAAATCAAAAGTAATTTTGTGGAATAAATCTGAATTTTGTTGAAGACAATTTAAGTTGAATTTATGTTGACAACATATCCTTCCTTTTCTCACTTTACTTATTATATCCGAATGTCTTTTTCTTTAAAATATAATATATATATATATGTATCTTAATTTCATAGAATATTATTTGGGATTTTCTAGTATTTTTTGTTTAATTTACGAAATATTTAGGTTTTATCAAAAATAACCACGATTTTGTTTTTAGATTTTTACTTTTTTGTACAGTTCTTTTTTTTTACAAAAAATTACAGAAAAGAGAAAACGATTCAGTGTTAAAATCTAGGGGAAAATATAAGGAAAAAAATATATTGTATATGGTTGCGTGTATTTAACCTTTCAGATTTTAGTAAAATAATAGGTAAATAATAATTTATTTATTTTTATTATGGATAAAATATGTTGATGTGGTCCAATATGTTCAATTGTCTGATTAGTGATTACTAGTAAGAAAAAGGTGTAATTAGTCATTAGTGAAGACTAGATGCTCTGCGCGTGAAAAGAGGGAAAATGTTCCATGTCCCAAATATCTTTTCTCTTTTCGAGAGAGAATGCTTCTCTTTTTTCTCAAGTAAGGTTGGTTGCTTCTATCCCTTTGTTAAAATCAATAGACCACGATAAGAAAATTATATGAATTGTAACACCTATTCTACTTATATTTGAAATCATAATATGCTTAGAGAACACTTCAGGAACTCAGTCTTAATTTAGGAATAAAGAGCTACATGATATATCATTTTCACAACTGTAACAGAGGCATAGACGTGTCTATATCTTGTTTACAATTAGATATTTGTTTCAAGTCCTAAAATTATATGTAGATTTTATGGCTTAAAAAAATCTTGTAGGTATCTTAATCTAGTGGTTGAATGCAAGTTATATAGGTGGATAACTATATAGGATTTTTATACATTAGAAACTATTAACTATTAATTACTTTCTTATAAATACAGTTAAAACTTTGAGCGTCATCTAATCAGAAAGGGAGGAGTGAGTCTATAACTCAATCTTAGAACACTTACAACACTTCACATTTTAGGGAGAAAAACACTAAGGACACATTAAGCACGATATCATCCACATACGTACATGTTATATTTTTTTAACCTCGTTATTGTTTATGATATACAGTCTCTTTAGTGTCATGAAGATTATATGGTATATTGATCCGAGTATTTGAAGAAATTTAAGTTAAAATGACAAATTTGAATCATGAATTTTAAAATATCTTCTAAAATCCAATGTTATTAAATTAAAGAATTTAAAACATTCAAAATATAATCAAATTCAGAGTTCAATAACATTTTAAAATTTAGATTTTTAAGTTTAAGTTGAGATTTCATGTAATTTTTTAGTTAAAAATACAAATATCAAAATCTTATAGTTTTATGTAGAAACTGACAGAATTTAATAACAAGGTTTCTAATTCATTGAAACTTAACCTAATCATCTCAAATTTTAATTAAACTCAAATCATTAGTCCAATATTCAGTCTCTATATGAATGACATACACATTATAGAAAATCTAAAAATAATTTTGACTGGAGCATAATATAATGCTATTGTCATTTACGTATATTATGATTTTGTATTGTTCTTACGTTTTTTACCATAGTACTGACCTTTTTTCTTACTGCTTTAGCACACACATTTAGTAGAATGGTACACCGCAATGTCACCAAATATTTTCAAGTCACTAATTAATTTGAAAGGTTAGGCCTGAGGATAAAATAAAGGAGAAAAAAGGAAAAGCGAGTCAAGGAAGAAAGCTGCGTGCGCCCATGTGCCACTTCTTTGCTATGCCTTGAAGAATCAAACAATGCGAGTGGGAGTCTTTGATCCCAATACCACTCCTTCAAATATATTGTTTTTGGTAAAGAAGACCACTCCTTAACATATGCCCATCGTAGCACCATTATTATTTCACAACTCAAATTTACGAATGTTATAAATTATTTATTTTTAAATGTGATAGCCTAATTTTATGGGTTCCAATATGACTTTGATTTATTGTTTCCCTCTTCTATATTACAACAAATTCACATGCGTAGAAGAATTTAATTTTATAAATATACAATTATATATAGACTCAATAAATTTTTTTACTGTATATTATTTGAAAATACATAATTACTAAATAGAAAACATAGCCACCTGCGTGGCCTTTGGAAGAGAGATTTAGAAAGAGCTTTTTTCCTTTAAATGGAACTGTATTTGTAATTTTAATCTTGTAATACTTATGATATATACCAAGAAGATTATGGACTAGTGGTTCTTGGGACCTATTCTTGATAACCAAGGAGCAATGTCTAACGAAAGTGTACCAAAAGTAGGAAAGTATGAGGGCTTCAATGTTTCACAAAAAGAATCTTTCACACACTTTTGCATACAGCACCACAAATAATATTCTACTTGTCTTGTGTAATTCAATAGAACAAATTATTGTTTGATAATACTTCCGAACCTGGTTTCCTCTCAAATGAATTTAAAAACATTAAAATTTAGCAATGAAAAAGACAAAATACTGAGTAAACAGAAAGAACAAAAAAAAGTTCTTAGTGAAAGAACCATTTGAAATTATAATGATTCTTTGTCGCATCAAAAGTTAAAAACAAACTTATTTCCTTCCTCCCACCACTATGTTTTTCTGTATGTAGATAGAGCATCATAATGAACAACATTTAGTTACTACGTAACCATTGAGTCCTCGATAAATAATACGTTTTCAATACACTTAAAAATCTTAGTCTAAGTAAAAAAAACAAACGTAACTACTAGATGGTTAAGTTAAATTTGATTAAAAGTAAAAAGAAAGAAACTTCAACAAAAAAACATGGCTAAAGATTTATATTATCGAAGCCTATTTATTTCGGATATTGGCAACTTTGTTATGAGTAAACGCAGTAGTGATACCAATTGTATTGGATTACACATCACACTATGAGACTACGAATTTTCTTTTTTTGGACAGTTAATTGATTTCAGAGATGATAGTTTTACTAAATTGGAGGACCATAAATGTTTTTTTTATTGATCCCGGTTTAACATCTTCGGGCATTTTCAATAGTAAAGAGTTATCTGAATCTCTATCATTTAAAAAAAAAATATATTTTAATTATTTAAAAAAAAAAGTAAAACCAATAGTAAACTGACAAATATCAGTAAAAACTTCAGTCTATCAAATTAGTCTCTCTAATTAGACACTTTCAATTTTTTTTTTTTAACAGGGAGTCTATCAGTGAAAGACTCTACTAAAATGTTCTTAGTATAATACTGCACTTCGATCAATAAAATGGAGATGTACAAACCATACTGTTGTCTTTCAAATGCAGGCGGGTCATGCACTTCACACCAACCTAGCTCGTCATCTGACCATCGACTGAAGAATATGTGCTCGTTGTCAACCACATTTCGCAGAAGCTTTGATCTGTTTTTGGTTTCATTG
The DNA here is from genome assembly GCA_963854855.1 of Nasturtium officinale. NCBI lineage: Eukaryota > Viridiplantae > Streptophyta > Magnoliopsida > Brassicales > Brassicaceae > Nasturtium > Nasturtium officinale. The sequence goes on along the minus strand of OY978501.1, from coordinate 7,479,458 downwards.
TTTAAATTCCAAAGACCGTATCAATATGGGATTTTTTTCCCTAAATCAAATTTTCATTACCTCTGACTACTCATATATTAAACATTAAACTATATTTCATGTCTCATGAGAAATCAAGATGTGATAAGTTGTGGCTGGAGCCTGGAGGCCTGAGGGGTTATTGTTATACGCCTATGTTCTTGTCATCTACTAATGGTTGGTTTACAAGTTACAACATAAGTATGCTTATGTTTATATTGCTCTGTCTTTAGATTAAGATACTAGTAGAGAGAGTTTTTTCTTACTTTATTTTGATTTTACGAGAGAAAGAGAGTTTTGGACCGCGTCTGCCTCTTCCATTTTACTGTAAGATCAATGAGACTGCGACACTCTCATGTGTTAGAGAAGAGCAGCTCACAGCGCTTTATCAACAGCTCGTCATGTATCTTTCTTTCTACCGTTAATAATTGTTATTGTCACTTGTTTAAAATTGCACCATCCGCAAGCAAAGCACGTCATGGTTTAAGTATATGAAAGAGTTCAAGTCTATTGTACTACGCTTTTATCTTCAGCTACCCATAACTTAGTTCCCCCTTTTCAATATAACAAATTATTCAAACAGATACAAATTTCATATATTAAGAAAAATGGAGGAATAAACCGAAACTTTATAATAGAAACAATCGGACGATGACAAGTAACATTTTGCATTGGCAAAACTTTTATTACAGAGAGGTACTACTATTCGAACACATCTGATTTTTCATTTTCACAATTTAGGGGAAATTAAACTGTTAACTTCTCAGCCTCTTTTTTCTCCACAAGTTTGATGAAATTGCGGACAATTGTCTTGCCTTCACTTGTTATAATACTCTCCGGATGAAACTGAACTCCCTGTGAACAATTTTTAACAAGACTTTAAAAAGGGTTCTGTTTTTAATGGAAGATACTTTTAACACTTTAGTGTGTCTTTTTACCTGAATATGCTTGTACTTCTTGTGTCTGGCGGCCATAACCAGACCATCATCAGTCCATGCAGTAACCTCGAGTTCATCACTGGGAAATGTATCTTTTTCGATCACAAGGCTGTGATATCTACCTACAAGGAAAGGGCTGAAAAAGACACACAAACAAGATTAGTTTTAATACACATTTATGAACTTATGATTATGGTTTTCGCAGAAACCATATATTAGAAACCATATAAAAGCCCTGATTCATACTTTGGTAAACCAGAGAATAAGCCTTCTTCTCCTTTCTCATCATAGTGCACCATTGAGCTTTTTCCATGCATAACACCAAATGGTGACCTCACAACCTTTCCTACAACCAAAGTTCATATTAAAAACTGCATTAAAGTTGAGTATCCATAACATAAATAATTTAACCATGTTAAAACAGCGAAACGGGAAAATGCAACTGACCTCCAAATGCTTCTCCCATACACTGCAAACCCATACACACACCTAATAAAGGAACACGTGGTCCGAGTTCCAAAACAGTTTGCAAAGAAATCCCAGAGTCTTGAGGGGTACCTATCAATTTCAAGAAAATTGTTTATCTTGTTCTTCTTCACTACAAGAATCTTAAAAGATAAACCAACGAAATCACAGAGGCTAATATGTTTACCCGGTCCAGGAGAAATCAGCACTCCTCTTGGATTTTTACTGCAAAGAGGAAATAATAATAAAGGAAACAAAACCCATTGATTGGCCAGATTACAATATAAATAGAATGCATATAGCTTCTTGTTACCTTTTCAGCTCATCTACTGTAAGTTCATCATTACGGTAAACTTCAAAATCGCACCCTAGCTCTCCCATATACTACGTAAAAGAAGATAGTAATCAAAAAACCATACACTTTTATGTTTATAGAAGTAGAAATGAGACATGATCAAACTGTCTATTAAGGATCTATGCATGATGCGAGATACCGAGAGCAGTCAAAATTTCATGAGACTGCGATATATTCCAAACTATGAATATTCATACAAATACAATCTAAAGTTGTTTAAATATCAAAAATATGAACTTTGCACAAAACAAAGATTCTCCTTTAAGAGATGATGTTTTAAAACAAGAGAAACTCTACATCACATAGTGTTGTGTATTAGCAAGCCGAGCAAAGACTGGATTTTGAATCAAATTACAACATTACTATTAAATTTAAAAACTTGCATCATCCTAATCTATTGAGACTTAATTAGATCAAAATCCAAAATTTAAGCTGTTTTCCCCCAAAACAGATTCAAAAGGCTAAAAGAAGAGATTTTTGAGATATTTAAGAAATTGAAACCTGACAGAGATTGTAAGTGAAGCTATCGTAATTATCAATGACGATGATAGGACCATTCTTCTTAGAAGAATTAACAATAGCGGAATGTGTAGAATTCGATTCCGCCATTTCAATTGAAGCTTTCGCAATGACATCTCTACGACTCTTAACCAAAACCGAAACTCCTATCACAGTTTAAAAAAAAAAAACGAAACAGAGATTTAAAATAAAATTCGAAAAGCCTTTGATTCGAATATACGAGAGATCAGCGAAACTTACTGATAGGATTCGGAAGGGGATTGATGAGAGAAGGGTTAAGGCGGCGAGTGGTGGAGCTGGACTTGGGTTGAAGAAGACAAAACTTGTATAGTGTAGCCGCCATTGTCGGAAAATCAAAAAAGATCCTTTCTTTGATTCTAATAGAGAAGGAGTTTATATAAAGCACTCTCTTGAGAGAGAGTGAGGAATGAGGAGAATTTGACAGGTGAAACGATGCGTTTTTGTGGAACATGAACAACGTGTTTAAATCAGTAGGTGAGTTAATCTGTTTTTTAGGTAAAAGTCAAAACCATATTTATCTAAAATGGCGTTTATAATCAGTTGATTAGAACAATTTTATCAACCTGAATTATGGCGATCGCCAAGTTATCTATGTTTTTTTTGCAATAGATTACAGAATCAAGTATTTTATCATTTCTTTCTAAAAACATATTTGAACAAATTAAGAAGTTAATTCTTGATTTTTAAGTGTATGAAATATGAAAATATATGAGGTGGCTCTGGTAAGTTGTAACTTGTAAGTATAGCCTCTAACATATGAATATGAATAATATATATAATATATGAAGTGAATGGTTGTGAGTGGTGTTTTTAACTAATTCCACGTTTCTTACCATTCTTGGAAAATTATTCTCAATTCGGGTTTATGCATATGTCTTGTTTGATGATGGTTTATTTTTTTTTTGGTTTTAATTGAGAAGACTCCAATGTTGGTGATTTTTAATTCTCCATTAATGAATGTCGCTTCTATATCTAAGATGGATGTTATTAATTGTATGTCGGCGGGTGATACGCCAAAAATACTCACTATATTATTTTCATATTCATAAGTTTTGTACTTCTATAAATTTCGATTATGTATCTCGAATAACTATCTTGTTAGCCTAATATTTTCAAAATATATACTTTTGTTTGTTTGAAATTTTCCTCAAAATATATCTCGAACCATGGTTCAGCTAAATCATCAGCTGTGATGATTTCTCATTCCCATGACAAGAATAACAAGCTTATTCCCTTTCCCATATTTTCCACAGCCGCCTATTTGATTTATCTCATGCCAATAATAAACTAAATCGGCAATGAATTTGTGGAGCCACTCATTAACTAGAATCATAGTTATATGTAATATTTAGGTGATTCAGTTGACTGTCGTGATATTTACAACGGATTACAATGGGCCATCAAATTCCGTATATAACATTTTCGATGTGTTCCACTTATGCAAAATATTGCCGGAGACATCGTAAAAAACGATACCCATTTCGGCTCTAGTGATCTTAACCGACATGAAACCTTGTCCATCATAGAAAAATTTCATATCCTCTGGTGTTGTCCAGTTGTAATAGCCTCTCCATGCCTTTGACCCACCACCACTCGTTAGAAATTGAATTGGACTGCAGAAAGATAATATAATTTATAATCCACAACATCTCTCGTTAATTATTATAACCTCTTTAATCATTATAATGGCCGCTTCATCCAAACGCAACTTTAGTTTCTTATATAGCAATCGGTTGTAATTACCTCTGAGATGTGCTGATATGTTGTAAGCAATGGTCATGACCATTCACATATAGATCAACGTTATTCGCCTGGAAAATACAAGAATTGTTACATGTTATAATATTACATAATTAATAGTGTTTTTATCTTTGCCAAAAGAAACTACAGATTTTAGTGTATTAAAAATATATTTGTTAAATGCAAACGCAAAATGCCAACTCTTTGAAAGAAAAAGTGTTTGTTATAGAAATACAAAGATATTTAAAAGAAACACAACCAGAGAAGTTAACTTTATTCTTGCATTTAAAATATTTTGAGGCATAACTCTAATTGATAAAGGTAAGAAGGAAATGTACCTCGAGGATGGGTAAGAGGAGAGATTCAAGCTCTTTGGTATTCCCATGAATGGAGGCACTCTTAATGGTATGATGACCAACCACAATTTTCCAGTTTGCTCTAGATTCTCGTAGACCCATCTCCAAATCCTGCACATTATAATTAGTACTTGTGGTCACCATAAGGAGAATCCGTTCAAAGTTTTGGTTAAGACAGATATTATGTGTTCTCAAGTACCGTTAAGATGGTCTGAACATAGGATTCTCGGGGTGATACGCCCCCCCCCAGTCGTAAGTTTGGCCTTTTGGAGTGAGGAAATAATCATCTACAAAAGGAGTTGTGTCGACAAAGAAGAGCTCTGCGATCTCTGCCCGAATTTTTGAGACAAAGAAGTAGAAAATTCATAAATATGATTAACAAAAAAATGTAAAATTATACATATCTGGTGGCTAGTACCAGCGTTCACGATGAAAGATCGCATGCAAATCCAACGGCTGTCCGTTGATCTGAGCATAGGACTCAACTGCGCTTCAACATCTCCTCTATAGTCGTGATTCCCCAATACTGAGTAGAACAGACAGTGACATCTATTATTATCTTTTTCTTTTTTCTTATTAGCATTCACGACTTTTAAATGAAGTAATAGTTGGTGACATTATTACCAAGGTACCACGGCTTTTGCAAGCTAGGAGAAGTGTATATATTACTGAAGGAGAGTTGAAAGGCGGGATCATCGATGCTTTTCAATCCACGGTCATAGATGTTATCGCCGGTTGATACCACAAAATCGATATCCAGCTTCTCCCCAATTTTTCCCATCTATGTTTCCATAAAAAAAACCTTATAATATACAAGAAATATATATATGATTATATATAGTGCGTAAATAAAGACCTGGAGGGCAACTTGGGACTGGTTGTAGAGTCCACTCCTTCCCCAATCTCCAATCACCAGAAAACTGATCGAGCCATCGGAATTTGAAGCATGTTCGATCGTTGTGAGCTCGGCCTCTAGTTTTGGAGCCATAGATAATAATAAGAAGCAGAGAAGCAGAGTCATTACAATGCTGAAGGAGCCGTTTCCAAACTTAGAACACATTCTTTATTTTTGCACAACGAGCTTTATGTGACAGAAGAAACATATATATAAGTCGACTGTACATGTGAGTGCTAGTGCGTTTCTCGCTTGTAAATCACATTTGGATAAAAGCGTCACATGGTGGACCGAAAAAGATTATTGTGACCGGATCCTAAGCTCTATACATACATATATGGCTGTAGTTGATCTTATATATATATTTATATTCATATTCTTCAAAACTTATCTGTATTGCTTTGCTTTCCTCCAACATTAATTAGATATAAAATTCGGAAGCAACATTTTATAGTTCTTTTATCACGCACTCATACACCCTAAGGTTCAAAATTCCAGCTAACAGCCTAGTCATGTTAAAATCCTAACAAATTTTATTACTGACTCAAAATATGGACAATTAAGGCCTTGTTTGAATTCACCGTCAAACAACTACTTTATTGTTTTGCTTTTTCAGAACTTCATATATTACATATTTGATGTATCCACGTGAATCGTACAATACCAAAATATTTGAATTATTAGGAAGCATGTGATTGATTTTTAAATGCGAAGAAATCATTTATATTTGAGTGGTGAGAATGTAGATGTATGTTTGGAAATAAAAAGGATAAATGGAAGAAGATAAATTTGACCCATACGCAATCAAGTTTGGATGTCTTGTCTCCAAACAGCTTCGTAAAAATGCCAACTGCTCATATCTGGTCTACACAAATCAAACTGTCCGCCAATAGCAAAAAAACAAAACATCGCATCACCATATCATTTATAATCTTTATAGCCTGATCTGTTATATCCAATCATTTTGTTCATATATATATATATTTATTTATTTAAATTTTATTATATTTTAATTGACATATACATATTTGAGGAATAATTATATCTAAAATAGATTAACATGTGAAATAACCATTAACCATAGGATTGGGTTTGCATATTGATTCCAAATGTTTGAGGTTAGATATGAAATTAAGAGTATCTTAAAACAAAAATTCGTAGTTCAACAACTTTGAGAAATCTTTGAAATAATTAGATTAAACATAATATGAATAATTTGTTGTGGGTTTCCGAGGTCAATGGCTTGCTTACAGGCTTGGCACATTACTATATAACATTAGTATCAACGGTTTCTATCCAAATATTGGGTAAAATGATCAATAAGAAAAATTAGCATTGTAGGTGAATGAATTAAAGTTTAGTGGTTCATATAAAACTCGAATATGGGTTGGGAAAAAATATCAAATTTTAGTCTTCAAAGGTTTAGCATTTGAATTTTGTAACTCTAAATTTGAAATTGTGTGCTTCTATTATATGATAACGAGCCCGAAACTAAACAAAAACGTGTAGCCGATCACACGTGCCACATTCATTTTATTTTTTTAATTGTTGTCAAAAATAAATAAAAAATAAAGCTGCATTTGTATTTCTATACTTGTATTTAATTAAAAATAAACGTAAAACCGGTTACAACGGTCAAAATCAAGGGTGGCAAAAAGAAACAAAACTTAAAATAGAGAAAACAAGGTAAGCTTTGGTTTGAGAGAAAGAGAAAAGAGGAGAAGGCAAAGAAGGAGGAGGAGGCTGATGATGAAGCTATGGAAACGAGCTTCCGGTGCTCTCAAAGACCGGAAAAGCTTGTTTTCCATTGGCTTCTCCCGGAAAAGCTCCTTCCGCAACCCTGACCTTGATTCCGCAATCATCCACGCAACCTCTCACGATGACTCATCCGTCGATTACCACAATGCTCATCGTGTCTACAAATGGATCCGTTCCTCTCCCACCAATCTCAAGCCACTTGTTTACGCCCTTTCCTCTCGGGTTAACCGCACAAGAAGCTGGATCGTCGCCTTGAAAGCCCTAATGCTCGTTCATGGTGTCCTTTGTTGCAAAGTTCCGTCCATTCAAGAGATTCGTCTCCTTCCTTTCGACCTCTCGGATTTCTCGGATGACCATTCCCGTCCCAGCAAGACTTGGGGTTTCAACGCTTTTATCCGTGCCTACTTCTCGTTTCTTGACCAATACTCTTTCTTTTTGTCTGATCAAATCCGTCTCCGCCACAGAAAACCTCAGACCGAATCGGTTAACCAAGAGCTTGAAAGGATCCAGAAACTTCAGTCTCTTCTTCATATGCTTCTCCAAATCCGTCCAATGGCTGATAACATGAAGAAGACGCTAATTCTTGAAGCCATGGACTGTGTGGTGATCGAGATCTTTGACATTTATGGAAGAATCTGCAGCTCTATCGCTAAGCTTCTAATCAAGATCCATCCAGCTGCTGGAAAATCAGAAGCTGTGATGGCTCTTAAGATAGTAAAGAAGGCCACATCTCAAGGAGAAGATCTCGCACTCTACTTTGAGTTCTGCAAAGAATTTGGCGTCTCAAACGCGCATGAAATCCCTAAGTTCGTCAAAATTCCAGAAGAAAACATTAAAGCTATCGAGAAAGTCATAAATGGAGTTGAAGAAGAAGAGGAGCCAAAGAAGGAAGAGGAGGTAGAGGAAGAGAAAGGTATCATATTAGTGGAGGGACCGAAGTTGCAAACAATCATTACCGATAAATGGGAAGTCTTCGAAGACGACTGTTTTATTACATGTAAGGAGATTAAAGAAGCTGATAAGCCAAGAAATTATAACGTGGATCCAATTCCTCTGCCTCTTATAGTTATCGACGAACCAGTTTACTTAACTCACACGTTACCAGATTTGATTACCTTCTAACTGCAACTAAATCAGATTCATTATTTTTTTCCTGGTTCTCTTTTGTGTTTTTTTCCTTCTATTTTGTTCAATATGCGGATGATAATAAACTTTAGACATTATCTCAAATTTTCTAAGATTTTTAGTATACATATTTTTTACATTCATTTATTAGGTATTTGAGATCTGAGATATTTGTTCAGCCAGTCTTCGGGTTGTTGATAAATGCCTCTGATTGCTTGGGCTAGAAAAATATGGGCCTATAACGGGTAGAGAATGGTAGGATTGGTCTGTGGCCTGTGGGTTAATCCCCACGCACTAGGCTTACCACAATTTATTTCTTTAACTACTAGCTAGTACTTGTTATGTTATTGAAGTAGCGTCACTACCAAAATGAAATATACCTTCTGCTAAATAATATTTTTCGGCAATTCACTCTATACAAAAAATTGTTTAAGTCGAAAATTTTAGTTGATCAGAAAAAGTTTTAGATCTGCCAATGTTAAAATATAACAAGATGATATTTATTTTTTGTGTATGTTCGATGTTATTTTAAATATTAGTGTTGTATCTGTATTAGCTAGTGATCATTTTGTCTGCCAAATTATTTTTATTTATCCAGCGCTGGTGAATATTCTGTTGTATTTTATTTGGTAATAGAAAATCATTTTGATTTGATTTCTTTGATATGAAATGTTAGTAAATTTGTAATGAAGGCAATAACGTTGATGACAAATAGCTATCTGCCATAACAAATGGTATGGCTACAGCAAAGACTTTCTCACTAATAATTACAGAAACCAACCAAAATTACTGAAAAATTATCATAAAGTATGATGTTTAATGTAACTACTCAAATTTTATACAACTGTTCTGTTTTAGAAGTGGATTGTTTGATGCAAGTTGGAAAAGGCATTCCAAGAACTTAATTTATATTTCTTTGATTATGAATAAAATGAATGGAAAATCATAACATATATCTCCAAAAATATGTCGTTTGTTTTAATCACACCAAACTTGGTCGTGTCTATTGTAAATTTGCTTAAATCAAGACAGCTTAAGCAAGTTTGCTTCATCTAGTACCACAATTAATATCAAAATATAGAAACATGGAGAGGGAGAGGGGGTGGATTTGAGGATAACAGCATCAAGTAGAGGGTATGGTTTAAAGGAATTGTGTGCCCATGTGGGCATGATATATGCAATGTTTTCTATGTATATTACGACGTAGAGACAATGTCAGTCTTTTTAATGTTTAAATATTATAACACCTTTTTTTTAACTTTATGGGTTGTCAATAAAACCTTTCACCTCCTCTATCGTCACTCCTTGAAAAGCAAAAAGCCGATGGGACCAAGTCCCATGTTATTAAGACTCATCTTCGTTAAGTACTTAAATATCAAGTAAATTAGATTTACAATGAGTCAATGACATTTCCTATTTTTGGTGTACTTCTCTCTTTTTGTTGATGTACATAATTGTTTTTTCTTTTTTGGTTTTGACGATGGACACAATTTGTACTTCTCGTTAAACTAGAAAAAAAATCACGATTGTAATAATTCTACTTTTCGATCCAATATTATTGTCCGTAGAACTATTAAGGGCTGTCTCAAAAAAAATTAGACACGGTCGATTAATAATAGACACATGTTTGATGATATTTTCATGAGTTTCTCTTTAAATACTCCCAGTACAAAATTATGTTGGTGTAAATTGTTTCGTGAAATAATTTGATGAATAAATTCTTTATTTTTATTGAAATTTCAAAATATAGTTCTAACTGTGACATAACAATCTCCTAATATTTGCCAATGACAATTTATTTATTTTCTAAATCTATAGTCTCTTGATTTTAAAAATATCAATTTGATTTTAAAAGATACCTTGTCGTTTTAAAAAGTTCGATGAAAACTTAAACAATAGTTTCATTTTAATAAAGAGAACTATTAAATTCCAGGAGAAAATGAAAATTTACAGATTCGATCGAGCCTATAATCTTCTGGAATAGTTCAAAGTGTCCTGCCTGAGCTAAACAAGAATTGCTATGTGAGAATATTAATAACTTTTGGCATGACAAGCGATCATCTATAGATGAATCGTCAGCTCCAATGAAGGCACATTGAAGGAATTTCATATCGGCATATTCTCTCATCTCTGAAAAATGCAACACGGTGATCAACATGGCTTCAAAGTCATTGTAATAAAGCAAACATATCTCTCCTCCAGACTTCTTAAAACTGGTTCTAAGTGGCATCACCGTGATATTGATCGACTGAAGATTGATAATGTCTCGATAACTCCTCTACTATAGTTTCTTGGACTGTCAATTTCAATCGCTTCATCTTCCACTCTTTCTATAGTGGCCAACTTGCCATCAAAGAATATTGGTATGGATTGATTATATAATAACTCAATTAATTGTTAGTGATCTAATGATTTTGGTTCGATTTTTCCATATTCGGGTAGGAAATTTTTTGTTCAATTGGTTTCCTTTATTTTCCATTACAGCTATTATGAGTTTCTTGCACTTTTTACAAGACTGGCTCTTTCGTGATAGAGAAATTTTTGTCACATTGTATGGATTCCGTTTTACGTTCATCACCCACACAGAGGCATGAGTTGATTATGTGCACACGACACACGTAATAATAAGTAATGATTTGTCCAACTTCCAAAACAATAACTCTTATGTCCCTTTATATACACATGATATATGCACATACAAGCTAGCCTTGAGCAACTGAGCATCATTATTTTTTGCGGAAATGAGTAAACAAATTTGATATCATTCCCTTCTCACTTCCAAGTTCCAATATAAAATTCTTAAAATGTCTTTTTCTATTGTTCTTTTTAGTCTTTCACACAAGTTGAACCGAATCTCATTTATCGATTACACCTGTTTGGATATATTGGCACTTGATACAATTATAAAGAAACATAATTTCTATTTTCTATTTTTTCGGTAATGAATAAATCGATACAAGTCTAACATATAATACCGAACTTTTCGACCAGAATTTGTAGCTTGGTAAGTTGCACTAGTCCTGTCATCATACCATAATTCGGATTCACACTTTAAATTGTATTTTGCTTATGTGACTGTAGATAACAAAAACTGAAAAAAATCCAAATTCCCAAAAATCCTTATTTAATAGTAAAAAAAAAAAACTTGAAAGCTGGGTGAAAAAATTGTGGAGAGAATATTGTGTGATATGAAATAATAATGACTTTTATTTGTTTTGTTGTGAAAGGGTATGTTCTTTTGTTTCTTGTCCAAAATATCTATGTGGGCTCTAAGTTTCAACCCTGTTTCCTTTAGGTCACATGTATGTGTATATATATGTATGTATGCATACACAGAGAGGGAAAGAAGTTGATGAGTGTATGTAAAGAGTAAAGAAGAAGATTAAACAATCACAGACCATACAATGCCTTAGGGCTGGGCGTTCGGATATCCGATCGGATTTGGGTCAGGTATTTCGGGTGTTCGGGTGTACAGATATAGAACCCGATCGGGTATTTTATAATTTCGGGTAGGATTCGGGTAAACACCCATCGGGTTCGGGTATTTTCGGGTATACCCCAACTTAAATAATTTTTGAACCAAACTTTAAAAAATTATATATATTCATATATATTCACTATTCTTTTTTAAAATCAACCCAAATTCATTCAAACTATATAGAATATCAAAATAAATACAGAAAATTCAAACTAACAAACCAAAACAAAAAAAATTATTTCTTCATTTGTTCTTGAATTTATGAAATATTTAATATTAAATAACAAAAAATTTCAAGTAAAAATTATATAATATAACTAAACTAACACATAAAAATTAACAAAAATGAAAAAAAAAACTAAAACATTTAAGTTTTATACAAGTTTGGATTAGTTTGGGTGGAGTTCGGGTTGTTCGGGTATACTCAATCGGGTACGGGTATCCGATGAGTATACACCGATCGGATATTTTAGTACACTCATACCCAATCCGAACTCTTTATTTCGGGTCGGGTTCGGGTTCAGGTATCGGTTATTATGACCAGTCCTACAATGCCTTCTCCAGTAAGGTGCAAGGTCAATGAAACATTTATACAAAAAGAAGCAAACTTTTTTCCATGAAAAATAAATCTTTTAGGCCTCCAAATTAAAAAAGAGAGCTGAAACCAAAGTTGATTTCATAAAGCAAAACCCTTTGTTTCTCCCTCTTAACTCATCTCCTTTTCTTTCTCTATTAGTAAAGCTGAGTTGAGACAGCTCTGTACACCAGATAAAGAAGAAAGAGAAAAAAAAACTCCAATCTTCACATTAGAAAAAAAACAAAAGATTCTTCGATTTTGTTTTTATTTTTCAGTAGTTACACAGTGAGTTTACTGTTCCTCCATTACCACCATCGTTAAGAAAAAGAATAAACTTAAAGATCATACGATGGTAGATTACGAGCAAAACATTAACCATCGGATCAACCTTGACTCTTCACCATCCTCTGATCTTCTTCTTGGCATCAATGGAGCTGATGTGACTCATAAGAGAAAAAGAAGACCCGCAGGGACACCAGGTTTTTAATCATTCCTCTTTAAGTTTTGAATTTTCTTACTGTCTATTAGGTTTTCAATAATTCAGATAAAGATTTTTGGGATTGTTTCTGAGAACTTCCATAAAATGTTGTTGATATACAAAATGAGTCATCCACAGATTTGTTTTTTGGGATTGGGCTGTTAATTAATAACTCACCTAAGTAAAAGATGGGTTTTCAATGTATATATTCATTTGCCATCTTGTGTATCTAACAGATCCAGATGCAGAGGTGATCACTTTATCACCGAGAACATTGCTAGAGTCAGATCGGTTCATATGTGAGATCTGTAACCAAGGGTTTCAGAGGGATCAGAATCTACAGATGCATAGAAGAAGGCATAAAGTGCCATGGAAGCTTCTAAAGAAAGAGAAGAAGGATGAGGAGGTGAGGAAGAGAGTCTATGTCTGTCCTGAACCAACGTGTCTCCACCACGACCCGTGCCACGCCCTGGGAGATCTGGTCGGAATCAAAAAGCACTTCCGCAGGAAACACAGCGTCCACAAACAATGGGTTTGCGAGAGATGCTTCAAAGGCTACGCCGTTCAGTCTGACTACAAAGCCCATCTCAAGACCTGCGGCTCACGTGGTCACTCTTGTGACTGTGGCCGCGTTTTCTCCAGGTTCGTCTTCATCATCATGATCTTTTCTTGTTTTCCTTTTCTTTTCCCAATAATAATAATCTTTTTTTATCTACACAAAAGTGTACGGTTACTGGTTAGTTTACTCGATGTTTTATGAAGAAAGAAAACCCTAAATATTGTCTCTACGCTGATGATTTAGTTTCTTGCCATATAATACAAAGTGATTTTTTTGTTATCTTGAAAACTTTATTTATACCATTTGACTAGCTAGTACTTTAAGGGAATACTTATATACTATAATTGGAAATTTGGAATCCTTAAAACTAAACCAAAGAATGTTTCTAGGATGGCGTGTAATCTTGTTACATCACCGGTGTTTATTATATATGTAATGAAAATAGTTTTTCTTTAATAGGCATTTTGGTTTTGATACTGCCTACCAATAGAAGATCAGTGCTTGACTGTTGCCAGATTTGTTTATTTTAAATAATTAATTTCTTTCATATGATCTCACATTGACCCATTATGGATTTCCATTGCCAACACTTTGTTGCATTTGTTTAATACACAAACTATAAAGTCTTATAACCACATAATCCCTTTAGAAAGTTACCTTATAATTCCATAACTCAATTTTATATTGTTGCCTTCTTCTTTTGATTACGTACTTACTTCATCAAACACATTTATTCCTCATGTTTGAAACTGTTCTATTTTTATCTTTTAGTTTATCTGTATATATAATTTTAAATCAATTTGGTTGTCAAAACAATTATATAAACAATAATTACTACCTCATTCTTGATTCTTCTCCTGTTTTTTTCAGGGTTGAGAGTTTCATAGAGCACCAAGATACTTGCAACATTGGAAAACCTCTACGCACCAACCACCGTCTAAAGCAGAACACGGCAAGCCTTGCCGCTCCATTGAGAACCACTTCGACCGGAAGCATTGGCCCTTTATTACATGGACTTCCTATGTTAAGGCCACCATCACGTGTCGATCAACATTCACCAGATTTTTCTTACCCTTTCAATGTTTCATCAGCTCCTTTTGAAAGCCTAGAGCTTCAACTATCCATAGGGATGGGGAGAACATTAGTACAAGAGAAAAGCAGCGAAAAGGGAGAGACGAATTTAACAAAGGAGAAAGCGAAAGATGAGGCTAGTAAGGCGGAGGAGATGAGACAAGAAGCAAAGAGACAGATTGAGATGGCGGAAAAGGATTTTGAGAAGGCTAAGAGAATAAGGAAAGAAGCGAAGGCCGAGCTAGAGAAGGCTCAAATCGTTAGTGAAGAAGCAATCAAGAGGGTTAATGCAACAATGGTGGAGATCAGTTGCCATTCTTGCAAGCAACTGTTTCATCTGCCTGTTATGGCTGATTGGATTAAGTCGTCTCTTGTTATGAGTTACGTTTCCTCGGCGATAACTGAAGGGGTATGCGAGTGATCCAATACGTGTATATATATATATATATATCCCCATAAGAAGGAAAAACAAATGATTGTATTTTACTACGTGGCTATCGTTTAGTGCATCTGTTGGAGAGATCAAATAACTACTATAAACTTCGAGACTGATCATCTGAATTTCATTAGAAAATCCTCCAATTGTTAATTTTTAAGATATTTTTAGTTTGTTCCATGTTTTTATATTTTATTTGGTTTTGTATAGTTTGATATTAACGGTTTTAAATTATAAAAAAGGAGAGGTTAAATATGGTAGTTAATGGTGCGGGGTTGGTTGACTGGTTGATGTAAGTTGTAACTTTTTTATGAAAGAAGTTTATGATAAGGTTTTGGAAAGTGTTTTGTTCTCTAAGAAGTTAGAACTAGTGGAGCATTTTATACATAAAAAATGAATGGAGCATTGATTGAGGAGGGAAAGCTATAGTCATTGCGCTAAATTCGAGAGATTATTCATAGAGACTAAATTATGTGCATAAGATTCTCAGGTAGAAATGATTTGATGTCTGCCTAATAAAATATGATCACGAGTCGCCTCTTTCTCTTTCCCATCTTTACATTCTCGTAGTTGTAGGCTTGTAGCTGCGTAGTCTCAATCGGACCAAACAATAAATCATCTCTCTCACATAAGATGGAGTCGTACAAGATGCCATTTGAAAAGACATATTTTACTGATAAAATATTTTGTCAACAAAAAATAACCTTTTACAGTAGGAGAAACAGAGCTATTAGAAAAGCCAGTAAAAAAGTCATATCTTAGGCTCTTAGCCTCTATTATCATATATACATTATTTATGTATGAATGTTCGTACATCCAGACGAATAATTGAAAGAACAGACCTAGAGAAGAAATAGTTTTATTCTCTATATCGTGTTTGCAAATAGGATTCAAGATGACAAGGAAATGGAAAGCTATATACCCAACGGAGATAACTTTGTGATATTTGATTTGCGACTAAAGTAGCTATTATTTAACATAGGTTTTTATTTTGGGAAAAGTTTCATACACTAATTCACTACAGATAGCACATTCGGTTGTAGTCAATTGACCGTGTGGAAACATATTGTTTACATCAATTAAATATCAAACTTGAAGCTTTTTCAAAACTTTACGGTATTATTCATAATTGTTTATTAGGATATAGAAAATATTGGAACGGAAAAGCACATTAGTATATCATTTGTATTCTTCATATTAACTTCCTAATCTTATAACTTAAAAAAAAAACTCTATTTGTGTACCTTGATCATTTTCTTTTACTAATGACTAGCATTTTTTTACTATTCAAACGGAAAAGAAATTCTTCTAAAAGCATTCATAGTGGAATTGGGTGCTTACATTATGAAAACAAGAGGTTCTTAATTAGTCTTTGAATAGCGGGAAAGAAAATCACTGTGAATCAAAGAAATCTTGAAAATTAGAAAATGATCTCCCTATCCGAGAATTCAACTTCAAAAACCAACCACAAATCAGGGGAAATGATTGGTGCTATCCGTCCTATAAGCCATACAAGTTGAGATCGAGGAGATCTGTTAACCTATTCATGTTCTTTTAAAGTAACATTTACAAACAAGAAAAAGGATATGAAAAGCAAAAAATATAATCAAACCGGACATTTTTTTCTCTTTTTTTTTGTTGTAAAACAGACAATTACTTAAGTACTTAATCTAACAGCTGATGCCGATTGAAAAAGGGATCCTCCTATCATCCCTTAATGTGTTCAAAAGCTTTAAATGGTAAACTCAAATTTTTGAGTTTTATTGTAACAAACCCCGTATATATTTTTAAAATTAAAAAAAAAAAACCGTCTCTTTTGGTCTTAATAATATAATACTATTGGAACCAAAAATATTTATATTTTTCTGGGAAAACTTATTAATTTGAGAAACCATGTGCTATAAAATGGGAGGAACAAATTCACATACGCACATCCATCATAAAAAACCATAATCAGTGTGTAAGAGAACATGTGTGTCTGAAAAGATGCATACATATGTATATGCACAAATGTAATGATGTAAACGCATTAGGAGAGAGAGAGAGAGAGAATAGTAAATGGTGTTTTCAGAGCAGAAGTGGTTGTCGTTTCCTTTACAGGAAAAGACACGACATGAATTTCAGTGCTAAAAGATTGAGATGGTGGTTGAGTCAGGCAGGCTCCAGTCTCTCTCACCTGACGTTTCACTCACTTCCATGATTTCCTCCTTCTCTCCCTTTTTTACTTTTTCTTTAAAGCCCCACAGTTTCTCTCCCATCTCATGTCACTTCCTCACTCCTCATTCCTCATTTACACTCTTTAATGTTTTTACATGAATGAGTGAAATGCAACAAAAAAAAGAGAGTAAACCCTATTCAAGGCCCAAACATGAAGTAACAAACCATTTATCGTGTTATCTATGAATATATGTAAGACAATATTTCTAAACTCACCTAAAAAATATCAGTGTTCGGATAGCTAAAAAGTTAAGTGAACATTGAAGATTAGATAAATCATAGTCGATACAAGACTATATCAAAAGAGATGGAAGAAGTGATCGTTGTAAGTAGTCCACACTTCGATTCTTTCATCTCTCCCATTAATTTGCTCTTCCAAGCCCATGAACCACAAATTCTATAATTCTTACTTTGAAAGTGAAAATTGGCTTTGAATTATACATTGATCATTTGATATTCGGCCCCAAAACCATCAAGACGAATAAATGACATTGATACCTTGAGAGTTGAGGCAATGCTGACTCAAAGCCTTTTGAAAATTTTGGATCAAAGAAACAAACAAAAATCTATAAAATTTCGAAACGTTCCACACTATAATATATGTCGGCCATGTAAAAGTTTGGTAATCATCCTTTGAGTAAAAGAAATAGTCCAAAGGAAATATTGAATAGATTTGATTGATGAATGTTGGTTCCAATGTGATGAGGATAGAGTTTGACATTAAAATTTGTGTGGCAGTTGATTTACATAGAATGTAACTTCTGCTTACGAATCATCGCTTTTGAGTTTCGACAATTTATAAAGTATCCAAATTTGAGTTAGAATTTTTTTTTAAAAACGAAAATGTAAATGGAATGACAGGAAAACAAACTTTTAAGATTGATTTGTAATTTTGTCAACAATACTAGAGTAGAGAATTCTCGAGGAGTATTTGATATTCTACAAACATGTAAAGCAACAAAGCTTTGACATATAACATCCAAATGCAATCACAGAGGCCGCATATAAATCCAGGTGAATAATAAGACATTCAGCAAATTTAAAAGAGAGTCAAAATCTTGGCTTCTTAAGAGGTTTCAACGTCTGAGAGATCCAAACCTTCTCGGTAAAGCTCAAAGTCATTAGGACTCCATCTGCAGACTAAGTTGAGTTTGAATGTAGCCATCTTGATTCCCAACAAACGCTGCAATTATTCATAACAAGTCTTAGCAGATTTTCAATTTTCGCACAACACAAAAGGGTTTTGGAATACTGATTCGTATTACCAAAATGCGGGCAGATTCTGGTGAGAGTTGTTTTCCTTCTTTACAGACTACAAAGTCAGAGAGCAACTCTATCGTACCTACATATTAGATCAGCAAAAGAATTAACCTTTCAAATCAAGGTTTCGTTATAACTTGGGTAATAGAGAAAGAGACAGATTAAAAGGGTGAGACAACAAACCTTTGTTTAGTCGAACAGGCATGCCCTGCTTCCTTAGAAGCGGTTCCATCTCATGTGGGAATTGCTCTAGAGGACCTTCCTTCAGCTCAACCTGATTAATTCAGTTGTACCAAAACAGAGTTGTTCACTATTTGCGTTGAGGAGGTATAAAACGTCTTGAAAATTGAAATAACAGGGAGATGCAGAGTCTGATAACAGTAAAGCCTGTTTGGTTATCTAGAAACAACATTATATAGATCACAAACCGTTTCTACTGCAGTGCTTCCGGTTCTTGAAAAGTCAGAATCTTCATAAGCGTTAAATAAGCTGTAATGCCAACCAGAAGCAGCATTGTGAACAGTTAGAACAAAGAGACATGAATACAATTCAAACCCCTCACTGTCGTTATCACTAAAGCAAAATAGGGCTTCAAGAAAGATATATATATATACCTTTCGACATCTTCCTTTGGCATATCTGTAACCAGAAGTCCAGCATCACCATGAAGCAGCTGATACAAC
Source organism: Nasturtium officinale (assembly GCA_963854855.1). NCBI lineage: Eukaryota > Viridiplantae > Streptophyta > Magnoliopsida > Brassicales > Brassicaceae > Nasturtium > Nasturtium officinale. The sequence continues at coordinate 7,460,509 of OY978501.1, read as the reverse complement.
ATATCACAACATATGTAAATGTGACTCACATTAAAATGGCCAAGTAACATTAACAACAATGTAAGAAGCAGAGTGCACAAACCTTAGAGGCTTTATAGATACCAGAACTGATCTCATCAGAAGCAGAGCGACCAAGAGCAACCTGCATCACTTTGTTCGAACCAAGGAAGAACCTGAACGAATAATAACAGTCATTTCACCAAATTACAATCAAAAGCTAAAATGTAAATGATACTTGTGTTTTCCATAACCATCTAAATTAAATTCAAACAACACAAATCTCTCCATTAATCACCAATATTTCTTACATAAACAAGAAACTAACCTTCCATTGGGCCTAAACTGCTGTCTGAACTCTTTAAATTTGATATTTCTCATGTTTTCAAACGAGAAAACATACACAGAATTATATTTTTCGACAGCTTCCCTAATTCCATTCACAATACTCTCTTTGTGCTCTCTTCCTTTCTTCTTCGTCTTAGACAAAGTAACTGCAGCAAAAAAGCAAGAAACAATTCATCAATATATTCAACCTTAAAAGTGTTTTAAACCAACAATTTAGGTTTTTTATCAAAAGGGTTCCTCTAAAAACTTTAAAAAACCAAAACCCTTGACGGCGGCTACAAAACTCAAAGCTTCTAAAACCACAGTTGCAAAGATGCAATGATTTAGAAACTAGAACGAGGAAAGAGAGAGAAGGAAGAAGAGTTCTGACCTGGTCTGTCTCGCTTTGATTTAGGCATATTGATAAGGGTGTTAGATGTTGTAAGTGTAGATTGTAACTGAGAGCAACCAAAGGAAACGGCTTAGCTCCGTTTCAGCTGCTTTCACTTTTCTTTTTCCAGGAACTAAAACCCTCGTTCCCTTCTCAGTTTTTCTGATTCGTGTTTTAAAATCTGGAGCCCTAAGTCAACCCGACCCGGATCCATAAAAAGGTTAACTGTACCCGGCCTGTTTTAGAGAGTAAATATGGCTCAGGCCTTATAGCTATTGGAGATCTGGGCCAAAATTTGTTGTCATTGCTTACCGGATAATTTGGTTTAGTCCCCTAGCCAAAATACTCGAACAAAACCTTTGCACAAATCGAAAGAGAAACATAATCAGAGAATATTATTCAGAAAATAGTATTGATTTTTATTCTAATAAAAATCTCCAAAAATAACCGTCTATGTTACCTAGTATTGACATTCCTAAATTATCAACAACATAACTTGCTACCAAGAATCAGAATAGAAATTCTCTTTATTATTAAAAAGGTAAAACAACACAAGGAGAGGGTCAAACCCCAAATCTCCTTCTCCAACCTTCATGCACTTTCAAACAAATTCGTGTAATAAGATCCCTAAAATGTCAAACGAAGAAAGATATACATAGGTGCATATTTTGTATGTGTTTTTTTTTTTCTACTGGAAACTATTTTTTTTGTTCCCAACCGAGGATATTGTAACATTTAGTATGGTCTTAGTTTTGGTTAGCTTCTCGATTTCTTCGTCTCCTACCAACTGATCTTCCCAAGAGAACCCTTCTTTGGCTCCTGAGCCGGTTGACCAACGACATACTTCCATAATCTTCCTGCCCAGAGGATTCCACTAACTCATTTGCATCCGATGCTAGATCAAGGGATGAGTCAGATGCAAGAGCGGTCGAATCAGAGCGCCTTGTGTTATTGTTTTCTGATGCCCCAAAAGCTTGTAGCATAAGGAACACAGTAACTAGATTCCTACCTACCCCATCATCAATCATGTCTTCTTCCTCCATATGCTCATCATCATCAGCAACATTATCATCACCCTCATCTGAATCTGAACCATATGCACCTCTCTCTATCACATAATCTCCAAAAACCGTTGCTCCGGGCATTGTTGACCTGATTGTACTGATCACATCGTCACGGTCTTGCTCAATCTCGAACCTTCTCCATTTCTGCTCCGCGTCAGGGTCCACTTCGCGCGGCCGAGCACAAGGATGGTCCATTTTCATGTGTTTCCTCAGCTCCTTAAAGGAACCAGCAAAGCAACAACTCTCCTGCATACAGCTCCTCCTCTTTAAATTCAAACTCTCTCGTGCAGGCTGTACAACTGTCCAACCTTTGACCTGGCCCCTACAAAGTGGGCACTTAAGATTGGCAAGATCATAATTACTATTGATCGGTTGCTGATGTGATGACATTAGTTTAGATGACGCCTTCTTGAACTGGTCTAAGCAATTGGAATATCGAAAGCTAGTTCCACACATATAAGGACGACAACCTTTGTCATGAGATGAACAGAGGAGAAGAACAGCATTGTGGGGACACTCCATGCAAACCGAACACACCGCATCCTCCCACTCATTCTTCTCCATCACCTTTGGACATTTTCTTGCAAACACGCTCCTCCTTACAATTCTCTTTGAAGATGTGAATTTGTATGGATTTGCTCTGATCCTTCGAGAAGAAACCCTGCGTCTTATCCTTTTAGCTTTGGTCATTTTCTTATAACTATACCACCTGTACCTATATACGCTTATAAAAAAAAAAAAGTCATGAAAGAAAAGTTAGAGATTTATAACCAAGAAATTGTATCAAGAATATATTCACAATTTTAATCGTCGAATAGTTTTACAAAAATATCAAAACTAAAATAGTCAATATATAGAAAGTGATTTACACCCATACAAAAGAAAATACTTACCTAGACAACAACACAATCACTAGATTCTAAATAACAGCATTAAAAGCCAAACAGCTAAAACAATTTTTTGCAAAACTGACCATGTTTTTAAGGAGACTAATCAATTAAGCAAATAACTCTTACCTGTTACAAAAACTGGGGCAAAACAGACAACTATCAATGCATAGAGTAGAGAGACCAAGTCGTGTTTAATCGATACAAGTAAAGAGGATGACATAAAGTGATTCGAAGATGTGCCAACATGTTACATGACAGATCCTAAAGCAACGTGCTTCACCAAACGTTCACGCGACATGGCAGTGAATCAATTAATAAAGAAATAAGAAGAAACCTTCTTTCGTGTTCAAGAATCTTTGATTCACATGGAGCAAACTGCTTTGACACATCTCAGATCCATAACAATTAAAAATAGATATATAAGCAGGGAAACTACAGGAAGCTAGAATAATTACTAACATTCACAAATTAACTTTCTTAATGATACCATATTGTATTCTGACATTTTCCATTTACAAGCTAATAAAGATTTCAAATTTATCAGTTTAAACAAGATCTAAAAAAATTAAGAAGGTAAATTACACTAATGACTAAACAAATAAGATATTAAAACAGTTTAAACAAGATTAGAAAGCATTGGAAAATTAACTAAAAAGGCATAAGCAGTGGTCAAAATCAAATACATACTTTACCAATTGTCTAAAGCATCGGTATCGAATTCTCTTCTGTCAGTTTTATTTTTTGTATATTTTATTAATCAACTAAACCATTTAATATTGAATTATAAATTATTAGCAAATGAATGCTTGGAATCAGAAGAATGTAAACGTTTAGGGAACAATAGGAAGTTAGGAGAAACACTAATGGCGACGCTAATAAGTAATAACACTATTTGAGTCTAAGGAGTCTTTTAGGTGAGTTTCTCACCATTAAAAATAAAATATTCAAAAAGGAGAAAAGGTAAAAATAAGTTCTCATTTGAAAACTTTCGAAAAACCATGAGAACCTTATATAATAGGTGTTCATCATTTATTAGTTAAGTTTCTTTTAAAATTTTAAAATTTGATTATAAAAAAAATTGAGGGTCTATAAAAGTTTCTCACTACCACTGCTGCATATGTTCTAACTGTCTTTAAGCCTCTTATACGTTTGTAATTGTCGTCGTGGGTTGTGCTTTGTTCTTGGACGAAAATCTTTTATTTGGGAGGGTATAAAAAGGCAATACATTATGTCAAGATTTAGGAATTATTTGCATATGCTAATAATAAAAAATGGTTGGATATAAAATATCAAGATTTAGGAATTATTTGCATATGCTAATAATAAAAAATGGTTGGATATTAAAAAAATGTTTGAGTTGCACAAAAACATCAAGTCATATAGTTATTATAAAGGACATTATTCTTGCAAATCATTGAGCTTGTATGAATATACCATTTTGCATGTTTTCACGTTTTTTAAATGTGATTCCACCAAATAACTACTATAAACTGTAACAGTCAAGCTAATTATGCACCGGACAATGTGTCTGTTTCGATAATATCTATGAGGACAGGTGAGAGATGTAAAGCTAGTCCCAACCATGTAAGTTTAGTAGAGCTAGAATAACTATGGAGCTCGTATTAGGTTCTTATTGTAACTCTTACGGATCTAGTGAACTGGTAGCAAAGCGCATGGCAGAGATGTAGAATTTTCAATAGAGAATTTATAAATTCCGTCTCATCTTCCGATTCTTTTTTCTTTTTGGTTAACAAAATAAATGAATTAACGGTAAACGCCAACAAAATGGACCTTGAACAACATATAAATCTATTTATGTATCATAGGCTGGAGAGATTAGTGTTTGGCACATCAGCAGGATAAGCAAAATTACTCGGGACGTTAATGGGCCTAGGTGGAGAGATGGTGGTCACGTTCTACAAAGGTTTTTCTATTGATTTCCTCAAGCCCAACATTAATCTTCTTCCCAACAACAGTAGCAGCCAGATGGCTACGCCGGCGTCCCATCAACATGTGTTGGGAGCATTTTTGTGCCTCGATATTTGCTTCTCCTATGCCATATGGATCATCATACAGGTGAGCAACATGCATTGCTACTAGGGTTGTTGTGTTGAGCCAATCAACAGGTCACAGGGACAACCATTTTTCATTCTAACTATTCTGAGCTATTTCCCTATTCGGTCCGGCCTGTTTCACTGCCTAGACATGCCGAGCAAAATCCGTCGAGTCAGCTAATTTTCTTTTCATTTTTCCGGGTTCGCTTAATTTGACCTTGATCAAACTTGTATCCGAAATCAAATCTCAAAATGGGCCGGATTCAAAACGGGCTTTAATAATACAAGTGAACAACATGTATTTAGGGGCTGTCAATATGCGTAATTACCTACGGTTCCGCCCCGTTTGACCCGTGGCGGGACGGATGCAGATTAACAAATTTGAGTTTAAATTTTTGCGGGTTATGAGAGTTGTGGGTGCGGGTAATAAATTTTTGCAGATGCAGATTTAGCGGGTACTCGCTAAACCTGCTATTTATTTTCTTAAATTAATTTTTTTTGTATTTTTTGTTATTATTTTATAAAAAAATTTTAAATATAATATATATTTTTAAATAATTTAAGATTAAAAAAAAAAAATTTAGCGGGTTTGCGAGTAACCCATGGGTTACCCGCTAAGTGATGCGGGGCGGGTGTAGATTACATTTTGAATATTTGCGGATCAAGCGGGTAAATTTTTTTTGAAAACCCGTGGCGGGGTGGATCAGTGGGTTGCGGGTTGACCCGCTTGATAAGTCTACATGTATTGTACTAAACTTGTACAGTAGAAAATCTATAAATTAATATTCGATAAATTAATAACCTCTCTAAATTAATAAATTATTTCGGTACCGAGTTAGGCCAGTGTAAAATTTGACATGTATAAAATTTGACATAAATCGATAAGATAATAAGATAATATTTTTTTTGAAAATTCCATGTAAATATATGATCTCATTAATAACATAAATTAATAATTATATAAATGTATTATATATATAATATTTTAGTGAAATATAATTTTTATGTTATTTATTTATTAGTAAATTTATAATTTTATGGGAGTTTATTTCTATTTTTCTTAAAAATTTCAATAATATATGATATTATTTTCTCAAATTGCATCAAAATTTATTTTAAATTTTATATATGCAATAATTATTTTCTAATACGTTAATACATTAAAACATATTGAAATGTTATTCTCATTTCTTTTAATTTTTATGAAATATTTTTTGAAATTTGGAAAACTCTTTATAAATTAATAAATTATTTATTTATAGATAAATTAATATCTTTCTAAATTAATAAAATTCTTTGGTCCCGATATTATGAATTTATAGAGGTTTTACTGTATCTAAATCAGAGTTGAACCGGATTTAAATTTAGCCAAATGAGGTTCGACCCATATGTTTCGGTTATAATTTTAAATACATATTATTTGAATTATTTTTAGATAATTTATGTTTTGTTATTAATTTTATTGTTATATTTAAAACTTTATTTTATATTTGAGTATGTTTATTAGAGGCGTTGGTTTATATATTGGCTAAGACCCCCAAATTTTTAGATTCGGCAATGACTAAAGGGTTCACTCTTTGTAGTTATATTCAACCCTCTTATGTTCGTAATTGTCGCCGTGCCTTGTGTATTATTCTTGGAAGTTAAGCTGTATCTAGGAAGGTGACATTACATTTACTAAGATTTTAAAATATTTACATGCTAACATGCATAATACTTCATCAAAGAAACATGCATATTATACAATGGGAGTAATATTGATTGTATCTTTGCTATATGTTGTGTTATGGGGCAAAAATAAAGAGATGAGTGGCTTAGTTCTGTCGGGGGTAATCCAAAACACAAAAATCGCTCAAGATTATTGTTGCTAGTAGTAGCGACGGCGGCTCTCCGGCACAAATGAAAATAGATAATGACATTAATGAGAGAAATTAAAGGAGATGATCATGCCGTTTATAGTGATCAGTTTAATTTAATTTCAGTCATTGTATAATCATCTAGACGGTAAAATGATGAAACTTTTTTTTGAACGTCCAAACTTATTGGTTGACTTAAAGTGCTGGGGAATCATTATAGAGTACTATCCTGTTCTGGATTCTCGTTTGCCAATCTAAATTTTCAGTTAGAGGGCATGTAACGTTCTAGAGTTTTATTTTGTGGGTTAAAATTATATTTAATAAATTGCAAGCAGTGGTAACTAATTTAACAATTGTATTTGGAGAGGGTGTACTTAGGTAACTAATTTTATCATTAGTTTGGGTCAGTGTGAATTGAATATTTTTGCAATCTTATAATATGTTTGTATCTATATTTTTTTGATAAAGATGTTTGAATAATTGTATCTGTACTTGCCTTTCATTTTTGGAGCTATCAACTATAAAACAACATGCAAATCACATAAATTAAGGAGAGTAGAATAACGGAAGAGAGTCCAAATCCGGATCTTTGCCAAGTGTATAATGCTTTGCGTACGTATGTTGCTTATCAACATTAATGGTGTAAGGAGCCTTTTTCTCTCTTTTTTTTTTGGAGTTCTTGTGTGTTGGCTAATCCATCGAGGGAAAGCACAGAGCATGCTTAGCACGTGTCAACATCATTCTAACATGTTGTTGCTTTTCGTTGGATTCTTGTCTAAATTTACCGTTATGTTTTTAAAAAATCAATAGCACCCAATATGTTGCTGCGTTGTCATTTTGCCTAAATAGTCAAACGCATTACACGTCTAATATTAAAGAGTAGAAAACATGTTTTTGCCAAAAAAAAAAAAAAAACGCTCTTGAGGAGGTCCATTCATTGGAAGGACATTAAATAGTTTCGTCCTTTTTCTTCTATATAACGTCTTGACTTCCTATTCTCTTTTCCATTTTTTTAATTATGAATATACATTTTCATACATAATCACTTCATGTTCTCTTTGCAATAAGAAGGTTTAATCCTTAAAAACTTTGCTACTTTAGTCACCGGTTTTCCATAAACATGTACTTGAATCTCACATCTTCTTATATCGCTTAACTTTTTCTTGGTCTCTAAAATTGAAGTGGATAAATAAAGCTGATATTGGGCTCAGTAGCATCGGGTGGTTAATGGTTAGAGAGGTTGTCAAAGTCAATAATAGAGATTGCGGGGCGAATTGGAGAAATGTGGGAAGAAATGAAGGGTGTAATTGCATTGGTGATGGTTCAGTTTGTGTTCGCAGGAATGTTCATTTTGTTCAAGATAACGGCTAATGATGGTACGAGTCTCAAAGTCCTCGTGGCTTATCGTCTCCTCTTCGCTACTATTTTCATGCTTCCCCTTGCCCTCATCTTTCAAAGGTTTTCTTATTAATCCTTACATTTTAATTGTTATTTTGTGTGTATTTTTTAATTAGTTATTAAATTTACCTATGCGGCATCCAATATATTCATTTCACTATGTCATTTATTTTCGTGTGTGTTCATATGCAATGAATGCTAATTGTTATTGAATTTTTTGTTTTTTGATTCCATGTGATCAGGAAGAAGCGGCCAAAATTTACATGGAGGCTGCTCCTACTATCAATTGTTTCGGGATTCCTCGGGTAATCAGAGCTTGTCCAACAATTTAGTTATTTATCTGTAATTAATCTTTTTTATATATTTAATATTAAATTATATAGAGAAAATACAGTTGCAACGTTAATTAACGTTTATCATAAGGCATAAAATTTAATATGTATATGTTCTAGTGAATCATGAATGTTGGGGATAGCTGTACAAATAATATCATTTGAACTTATTCTACCCATGAAATTATTGTTACATGGTGATTATAAAATGTTATAGATATGGTGTTTCATGGATTATGTAATTCAGGTTTATTTACTACTTTGCAGAGGGGCAATACCAAATATTCTGTATTTGCCGGGTTTGGTTCTAACATCAGCGACATTTACAACTGCGGCCAGTATCCTTAGTCCGTTGATCACCTTGGTATTGGGTTTGGTTTTTAGGTAAAGTACACTAATCTCTAAACCATCCCTTATTGAAATCGTAATTGATCTATTCGTTTGGTTTCGATGAAATGATATGCTTTAGAGTTTTCCGATTTATGAAGCTCTGGAAAATCCTTAACTAACAAACAATCAATATATATATATAATATAATATAATATAATATTGAGAAACGTCAATTTGGTACTTCTATACAATACAAAAGAATTAAAATAGAATCTACGAGGTATACCTTTAGTCCATTAAGATAGACTTTTTTATAACTTCTTTAGACCTATTATAAAACATCCAAATAATCTGACATCATTTTTTTTGTAACTTTGTTATTTATTATACTTAAATTACAACGTACGTTTTTTAAAAAAAACTGTTGGTTTTTTTATTATTTACTAATTACTATGTTGGTATATTTAGAAATATCATGTAAACTTGTCTAGAAATCTACAAAAAAACAATCAATATGAACAAAAAGAGAATCTAAAACATCTACTTTTTTCAAAGAGTGTTTGAAAGCATAAATGAAAAAAAAAAATCCTGCTAACAAAGAAACCAAAAGGCTGACGATATTCGTAAGATTTTTCATTGGAACTTCAGGATGGAGACTCTACGGCTGGGAACGATCGAAGGGAGAGCTAAGATGGTGGGGACGCTGCTTGGTGCCGGTGGGGCATTCATACTTGTATTCTACAAAGGTTTTGAGATTCATATCTGGTCAACACACGTTGACTTGCTTAAAAGCTCGAATGCTGGTGAATCATCTGGTCCAGGGACTACGAACCACCACCTCTCAGTCCTAGGGATTCTTATGGTTCTTGGCAGTAACGTTTGCTTCTCACTTTGGTTACTATTGCAGGCAAGTGCTACTTTTATTTTCTCCTCCATATCATCCCTTGGCTAGTTAATTTCTTATACACCATTGATCCAACAGCAAATCATTTTGGATTGAAGTTTTGATTTATTTAGATGCGTTTTGAGTTAATTATCATTTTTTCTGCTAGAAAACTTTTTATGTATGTTACTACAAAAACCATAAGTATTTATATTTACACATAAATTGAAGTATAGTACTAAAAACTAGAATTGATAAAAAGAAAAAGAAGAGAGAGCTATTAATTATTATATCGGTACATATGTTTGGGCCTTGAAAAGATGTATATATTATATAGAAGAGATAATCGAAAAAAAAATTGAGCTATTAATTATTAATTTGTTTTTGAGCGTTTGATAAGATGTTTCAAGCAAAATCTTGATTTATAGGCAAAAGTAGGCAAAGAATTTGGAGGACTTTATTGGAACACAAGCCTGATGAATGGGGTGGGAAGTTTGGTGTGCGTAATCGTTGCTCTCTGTTCGGATCATGAATGGAAGAAATGGCGACTAGGATGGGACATTAACCTCCTAACTACGTTTTATTCGGTAAAACCGTATAAATGATTAAGGATCACTTACACCATGAGCGCGATATGTGAATGTGTTTGATATGGTTTTGTCACTGTCCGCAATGTATATAGGGAGTCGTGGTTTCAGGAATGGTGGTGCCTATCCTTGCATGGTGCGCTGAAAGAAAAGGACCATTATTTGTTACAGTGTTTAGCCCTCTAAGGCTGGTGATTGTAGCCCTTGTCAGTTCATTTGCTTTAGAGGAAACACTTCATTTGGGGAGGTACATCAAACACTTGTGTCCATGAGAATAACGTTTTTGTGTGTTATGATATGTGTGAAACTGGATTAATCGTTTATTATTTTTGTGAAACTTACAGTATAATTGGTGCGGTGATAATGGTGGGAGGAGTATACCTAGTTGTATGGTGTAAAATGAGGGAAACGAAGAGTGACTCTACAACATCGGACCATATTGAAACAAATAAGAATATGAAAGAAGTGGACCTTGGCAATCTGTCGGCAGTTCATAATAAAGATACCCCGTGAATTCAGCATGTATCTTACATCATCAAATATAATTTGAGTCCACCGTCGAAATATAATATAAAGTAGAATAAATGTGGGAGTTAGTATCCATCTGTTTGTCTGAATTGGTGTTTAGCCTTTGGAGTTTGGACTATGGACTATTAGATGAAGAGATTTTAATCGAGGATTAGAATTAGGATCAAATCCGACTCTCAAGAAACTAACTATATAAGGTTCAAAACAAAATGCTTAATTATTAGTAGTTCACCATATAAACATATTTTCGCTAATGCAAATTTTACTATAAAAAAAAAGATTTCCGGAAAAATTACAATGGTTTTTTTGTTCTCTGGTTTCAATATTTTTGTAACAATCAGAAAATAACAACAAAGATTAAAGAAAAAAATCATATTTCATAACAACGGAGCAGATGTCTATCATATCTGAAATATTTTGAAATGCATAAGATTAACTAAATTTTTTATAGCATTTCCTCCAACCTTAGGTAACCACCGAACCAGTCCCTTTTAAAGTCTTTGTTGAGTTGATTGTTGAGGTCAATCAACGTACCGCGTAGTTGGATTACACAAAAAAAAAACTAAAAAAAATAAACTCCAGAACTCAATATCATTATCATGTTTGTATGTTTAGTTGCATATGTTGAAAACTTGAATGTGTATCGATATTTTAGTGGTTTTATATATGCTTTTCTTGCGATGTATGGTAGATTTCACTTAGATGTAATTAGGCCTGGATATAATCGAGGAACCAAAAAACAAATAGGTGCATGATTTAATAGTATTCCATTAATGAGTCCACTGTCTATTTAAAATAGTAGAAGAAAGAAAAAAAATACAAGACAATTTTGTAGTAAGATTAAAGGAAAAGATAACGTTAGGAGTGGTATCATGAGACGTGAACATGGACTAGCGGTCAAACTTGGCGACGGGGACATTTCTATTAATAACCACAAATTTTCACTTTTGAAGAGAGAATAGAAAAAAAAAAAAAATAAACAAACAAGATCTAAGGGTAGAGAGAAAGAATGATGAAGAAGCAAGTGACAATAGTGGCAGCTCTTTTGATTCTAATGGCTTTATCTTCCAACTTGGATATGGTGGCGGATGCTCAATTAGGCCCCGGAGATTGCTACGACGGTTGCTCCACCGGCTGCGTCCAGAGTGATCGTGTGTACTCTTGTTTTTTTTTCTTTTTTTCCCCAAAATGTTTCTCTCTTCCTCTATAGAATTCCCTTTTTAAGTTTTCATTTTCTTTGTTCTTCAGCGAGAAAGACGGCTCGATGCGATCGAAAGTGCTCCATTCGGTGTGGACCAGGTAAAATTATGAAACCGGATCCTTACCAGACCGGTTTGTGATGCATATATCCGACTGATACAGAACCCGAACCGGTCTTTTAAGGTTTTAGAATATCATACGGACCCCTGCCGTCATACTTAGAACCGTTTTTGTCTATTAGAATCGGATCATACGTTGTGGGATATGGGTTGGTTTTGTAACTGAATGTGTTGATTTGGAACTGATGTTGATGTACTTTGTTTTGCAACTGCAGATGCTAAAAAGGCAAGAGAGACTGGTGTTTGAACTTTAAACTTTACATTTACTAAGTTCCATCTAGATTTAACTATGTTGTAATCTTTATTCTTACAATCGTATCTTTTATTAAAAAAAAAGTGTTTATATAGTTATTGTAACCAATAATAATAACAGCTTCGGTGATTGATCAATAAATAATAGCGCCGGTTAGTATCGACTTTTAAAATGTCTTGAGAACAGAACCATCCGGTCAAATAGAGGTCCAGTCACTTTGCCAGCATAACTTGGTATCCACCTGAATAAAACTGCTAAAAACTGCCTAACTCACGTCTTGTCTTCTCTTTTCTTCGTTAGACCCCAGCTCAAGGAGCCAGTTTAATCTCAACGCCCATTTTCAAATTTATTTTTTTACAACAAATTTAAAATATTACTCCAATAAAAAAGCCCAAAATGTTTTCTAGAACAGATTTTATACTTATGATTATTAAACAATAAATTGCCGAGATTGACGCCAATATATAATATTGCCGATACTTGATTCTAAGGCTATGCGTTTAGATAGTTTTGTTGCAACAACTAAAGTAACAATAAAAATTAATATGTTTTTAAAAAAAAAAAAAATATAAATTAGGAACGACAAAAATATTTGTTTTAGGATGGATTTATTGACTTATCAGATAAAAGACTTAGTATTAATCGAATCAAAAGGTTATTCGCAAGGATTTAGGACAAAGAGGACGCAATGATTCACATGACAAAATATTTAAGATTATCCGTATAACTTAGATCACAAAACTAAGGGGATGTATTGAAATGATAATTTTGTGAGATTTGATTTAAAATGAAAAATCACATGTTATTGAAACATAAAATTTAAAATCAAGTGTTATTGAATTAATGATTTTAAAATGCTTATTTAAATCCAATGTTATTGAAAATAGTATTAGAATTTGATTTAATAATTTCAGGTGATATTTTAGAAGATTTATTTGTTAAAAATACAAAGAATCAAATCTCATGGTTTTAGGTGAGATTTCATAAAATTTAATAACAAATTTTCTAAATCACCAAAATTTAACTAAATCATCTAAAAACTCATTAAAACTTAAATCACTTCAAATATTCACTTCAATACATCCAGATTAACCCTCTTGTATTTGTCATGTTTATATTTTTCCGCTTTTTTTCCTTGTGTCAGATGTATTTAGGAGAAGAGGTTAACTTGGTACCGGAAAGAAACATGGAATGAACGAAAAGAAAGATTCTTTGTCTATCTCTTGATGAATTTGTATTATGTATGTTCTTCGTTGGTGTATCTATCAATATATGTTTATATGTTTTCACTTAAATCCAATTTAAATTTGATTTATGATGGCATTTGAAAATTCCCTCAATAGGGTGGATAAAAAGATAAAAATCTGGTGGATGGACTTGTCCACGGTCGATATCAGTAGAAGTAAAAAAGCATTCGATAAAGGCATAGATAATGTTGGTGAGGGGAATAATGAAGCGTGTCCATGAACTAGCGGTCAAACTTGGCAACGGGGACATTTTTATAAGTACCCACAAAATATCACTTTTGAAGAGAGAGTAAAAGTGATGAGGAAGTAAGTGACGAGGGTCATGCTGACGGCTCTTCTGATTCTAGTGGCCTTATCGTCCAACTTGAATATGGTGGCGGAGGCTCAACAATTAGGCCCTGGAGACTGCGGGGACGGTTGCGCCACTGGCTGCGTCCAGCGCGATTGGTGAGTACTCTCTTCTTTCCCCTTACCTTCCATTTTTAAAAATTCCTTTTAATATTCTTTCTTTTACAGCAAAAAGACGTTCCGATGCGATCACAAATGCGCCGTACGGTGCGGCCGCCCCAGGTAAGTATATATTCCTCTAGCAGAATAATGAAACCGGATCGATCCGTGATATATGTCTGATTGAAACACCCCTAACCATTCGATTAAGGTTGTAGCAGGATGCTGTCTGATCGACCATGTTACGGATTGGGATTGAAACTTAAGACCAAAGGAGACTTGGAACTGATATTGGTGTACTTTGTAATTTCAGCCGCTGAAAGGGCAAGGGAGACCGGTTCTTAAACTTTATATCCACTACGATCGATCCATGCTGTAACCAATAATAACAGCTACAAGTCTACAACGATATGTTAACATGCGCGAGCGTGACAAAATAAGGCATAAATTCATTTAAAAATTTAATCTATATAGCTAGGAAATTTTATTCATAATCTGAATTTGAATTAGTAGTATGGAAAATGATTTATATATCGTCTTTAGCCACGTAAATAAATGAAACACAGAGTACTGTTGGTAAATGGTAGTTGATAAATTTGTGTAATAAAATTGTTGTACTTTATATATAACGTTGTATGATTCATAATTTTATGAATTTGGATTTTTAGTTAATACCCAGTATGTACGCTTTTAGTTATGTGTAGTAATAAATATATATAGGTACAAATATTGAAAGGTCCTTTGATTATACGAGTGTAAGCAACATGTAGCTTCTGAAGGACAATGCATGGACTTATGACTTGTGAGGGTAGAAGTTACTTGGGAGACTAATGTCGGAACTTCTAGTTAATGATTTTTAGAATACAATTGTTAGAGTTTGAGCCGACTTACGACAGACAACCATGTGACATTCCAGTTCTTCCAAATCTGATAAAAGCTTTTACAAAACATGAAAACTTGTAAGGAATAAATTAAGATATCTAAACACGATTGTTATCTCAACCCTGTAATTAAAAAGGTTATTTTCAAAATCAATCATTTATATTCGTCTCTGGCCATGGCAATATAGATATTTGTATGAGTCCAAGCCAATATTAAAAAAAAAAAACTTTCAAGAAAAAGACCAAAAAAGAATTTTTTTTTGAAAGGGCCATGCAAATTTATTTTGTCCAGAAACCAATAGATTCCTAAGATGAATCTGATTCCGAGTTATTCATTGTGAAAACCATTTAGTTTTTTTTCTCGGGCTATGCATATATCAAAACTAAACGTATTTTTATATATTAAAAAACAGCATACTAAAACACATGAACTTTTAGAGCTGATGCATGAAATACACTTTCAAATACAAAAGAGAAGAAACTTTTTATGAAAAGAATAAAAAAAAGAAAAGAGAGAAACACAAGAACTAGTACTCTCTACCACTTGCATTTGCTTATCTTCTGCCATTCCAATCCATCCCGTGTGTTGACAATCTCACATATCTAACTTCTTCACACTTATATGTTAGTTTACTCTCATCTTTCTTTACTCTCTTGTATTTGCTTAGTATCTTGTTCTATGAATAAGATCATTTATGCTTAGAGAAGAGAGAAAAATTTTAATACTACATTGTAATATTAGATCCAAAGATGTTTCTTACACAACACCATATACACCTTCTTATACTACTTCATTGCTACACTAAAGTTCATTAAAACTCTAATCATAACTATCATGCTTCTAAGGTATTGCTTACAAACAACATCATAGAGACATGCTCTAAACTTCAACAACTCACTAACAATTCTCTTACACATGACAAACAACTTGCTTAGACTTGTTAACTTTCCTCTTTCTTCTTTCTTTCTTCTTCTACGTTTTCTTTCTCTTCTTTTCTCTTTCCATATTTTTATTATTGCAGGTTTGGTCAAAGAATTCAAACTCCAACACCGTGATATTTATTTTTACATGAAATAGATTAAGTATAGTGAATATGGCCGATCCAAAAAAAAAGACTGATAGGGAGCTTGTAGAGGATTAGGTGATGTTGGACTAGTTTGGCACGAAGGCTCCCTTGGGTTCTAATCTTGGTTTATCAAAATCACTAGAACGTATCTGATGAAATATATGGATGTGTTTGATGAAAGCTTTTTTTGACCGAGTCTGTGCAAGTCGATCCGCCTCATTAGAACTTCCATTTCGTATTTTCAGACCATTTTGAGTTAAATTGCTTTCACGTATAAAATACATAGAATGCTCCAAAATATACGTGTTAGAAAAACACGCAAAGCTATATAATATGCGTGTTAGAAAAGTTTAAAATTGGCTAACATTAGTTAGAAATAGATGGTTATAGGTAAAAAATTGTGCTGTGAGTCTTTGACTAATATTCCTAACCCAAAAATATTAAGAGAGTAGAAAACAAATATATTTACTCTGTCCGTATAACGATTTTGGGTTATAGAAGTTATGATGGAAGGCGGGTTGAGAAATGTGAAAGAGTTATATCTTTCAACAAAAAAAAAGTTAAAAAGTTTGGATTGTTAGAAATTCTCCTAAAGAATTATAGAATTATAGGAATTGGTTCTTAAACTATAGAAAAGAAATATGTAAACTGGTTATCAAAAAATTATATGATAATAATTTTTAGGATTAAAATTTAAAGAAAATTCTGTAAGTGTTAAAATCCCAAAAATTTAGTATATAATTTTAGAAGATTAAACAATAATTTTCCCAAATATAGTTTTAAGAGCTCAGTTAAACCTTTTTAATATTAATATATATATATATCCAAAATATTTTATAAGTCATTTTCAAATTTAAGAAAATTTCATAATAACTCACTAATGATTGAATGGGGTTAGGTAACTATCATATTTTTATTTGTCCATTCTTCACATATTTTTACCAATCTTTCAAAATTTAATTAAATTTCTAAAATTCATGATATATCACTAACGGAATTTTAGTATTTTACCTATATCCTTTTTCGAAGACTAAAAAACTGATGTGATGAAAATATACCAGTGTAATCAATAATGATTTCGTACTCAGTGAAACTGTGAAAAGACTCCAAGTTCAACGGTGCTAAGTAAATATCTATCAGTAACAGTTTAGTTAAAACTTAAAAGGTTTATAAAACAAAAAATGAAAAAAGTCAAATTTATGGTTGGGTCTTAGCTTGATGCGAGGCGTAGGTCATGCGGCCTCGTGGACAATAATGCTTCACAGTGTCCACTTATTACAATTCATTCTCTCTCTCTCTCTTCAGTAGACAAATGAAAAAGGAAATTGTCATATATAATATATTCGGTAAAAAATCCAATAAGGAAGAGACGAAGCATTTGTGAGAGAGTAGTTTTTATTAATTCTTAATTATTTTCTTGCTGTCTCGTGAACTATTAAATTAAAATCAAGAAAAGCTCCTGAGTACTGGAAAAAGCAGAGAGGAGAAAAATAAAATAAAGACGACTTTATCTTTTCTGGTTTTGTTGTAGTTCTTTGACTTTTATGGGTTCTTTTGTTTTAGATTTAGGCTCCCACAGATCTGCTTAAATCTGTGTGATCTTCTTTCTTATTTCTTCTATTTACCCGTAATTTTCGGAGGATTTGAGTTTTTAAGCAGACCCAGATTCTGTTCTAGCTTTTGCTGAGCTTCTGGATTTGGTTGGAGAAGCTTAGGTTTAAGGGATTTGTTCCTTTGAAGATTGATGTAATTAAGCTTCTGGGTTTTCATCAGCTTGTCTGAAAGGTTCATCCTTTAATCCTTTAACTTTCTGTCTTTGACGTTTTAACCAGAAATCTCAGGTTTTGTCTGAAATTTACTAAAATTTTGACTTTTATGTTATAGGAAGTAAATCAGACGAGTAATTACTATTTATAAAGTTTCCAGATTGAATTTGATTATCTGATTATTGTGGAAACCGTTTAATGCTTTTAATTTTATGTTACATACGAGTATGTTTTCTCCAGTTTAAGCAAGGATTTCCAATAAATTATCCTACTTTATAGCTTCAATATCAAATTTTGAGTCCTAATTTTGCATCCTATGATCTCAAGTTTGGTGCAATTTGGTGAATTATCATCAGATTCTCTTTGATTAATTATTGTCCCTAAAAAAAGCTATATTGGGGACATGACCTAGTATCTTTATTGGGCATGCGATGCTTGTACATCTTTTGTTTCCCAAGCTTTAGCTTATTCACTTTCTCTTTTAGGCTCTACTTTACTTTATTTGGCTTTATTTCTTACTTATTAAGAAGATGACTCAGAATTGCTTAGTTGAATGACTTTTTTCTTATGGACAGTGAGTGGAATCTTTCATCTCAGTCTGAAGCTCTTTGTTGGATTTGGGGCATATCTGATTTTCAAGAAAGCTTTGATCTTGTTGAATAAAATCCTAAAGAAAAAATAAAGAGAAATGCCGTTTAGGAGCATTGTTCAAGATTTGAGAGATGGGCTTGGGAGCTTGTCGAGGAGGAGTTTCGATTTTAGGCTCTCGAATCTTCACAAAGGGAAGTCTCATGGATCTTCGTTCCGTGAATATTCGTCTTCCCGTGATCTCTTGTCACCTGTGATAATTCAGACAAGCAGATGGGCTAATCTTCCTCCAGAGTTACTCTATGATGTGATTAGAAGATTAGAGGAGAGTGAGAGTAATTGGCCTACGAGAAAACATGTTGTGGCTTGTGCTTCGGTTTGTCGGTCTTGGAGAGCTATGTGTCAAGAGATTGTTGTGTGTCCTGAAATCTGTGGGAAGCTCACCTTCCCAGTTTCCCTCAAACAGGTTTGGTTCGCTTTGTACCGTTTTGTAAATTTGATGTTGTTGTTCAAACGACTGATGAAGAAGCTTTTGTTCTCTCCTGTAAACTTTTCCAGCCAGGGCCGCGCGATGCAATGATTCAGTGTTTCATAAAAAGGGATAAATCTAAGCTAACTTTTCACCTTTTTCTTTGTTTAAGTCCTGGTAAGCTTTTGTTAGAACTTAGCCTGCTCTTTTTTTTTGGTTCACTTAGTTTGTGGCTGAGTACATGTTGTATTATGTTTTTAGCTCTCCTTGTGGAGAACGGGAAATTTCTTCTTTCGGCTAAAAGAACTCGTAGAACTACTCGGACCGAGTATATTATCTCTATGGATGCTGATAACATATCAAGATCCAGTAACGCTTACCTTGGAAAGCTCAGGTTTGTTCCTAACTTCCTATAATCTTTAGTACTTCCTATTTACTGTATATGTTGGCTTTTACTAAAGCTCATTGAGGTTTCTGTCTCTCAGATCAAACTTTCTTGGGACAAAGTTTTTGGTTTACGATACACAACCACCTCCAAGCACATCTTCAAGCGCACTTATCACTGACCGAACAAGCCGAAGCAGATTTCACTCTAGAAGAGTTTCTCCTAAAGTCCCATCCGGCAGCTACAACATTGCTCAGGTCACCTACGAGCTCAATGTGTTGGGGACACGTGGGCCACGACGAATGCACTGCATTATGAACTCCATCCCAACTTCATCGCTTGAACCAGGCGGCTCGGTCCCTAACCAACCTGAGAAACTCCTGCCGGCACCTCGCTCTCTCGATGAATCATTCCGCAGCAACATCTCCTTCTCCAAATCATCACTCGACCACCGCTCCCTCGATTTCAGCAGTTCTAGATTCTCTGAAATCGGAATACCTTGCAACGACGACAATGAAGGAGATGCCAGTTTCAGACCATTGATTCTAAAGAACAAGCAGCCGAGGTGGCACGAGCAGTTGCAATGCTGGTGTTTGAATTTCCGCGGACGTGTAACAGTTGCATCAGTTAAGAATTTCCAGCTTGTAGCAGCAAGACAGCCGCAGACGCAAGGGACAGGTGCAGCGGCGCCTGCACCGTCTCACCCAGAGCAAGATAAGGTGATTCTCCAGTTTGGTAAAGTGGGGAAAGATATGTTCACAATGGATTACAGGTATCCATTGTCAGCGTTTCAAGCGTTTGCGATTTGCTTAAGCAGCTTTGACACCAAGCTCGCTTGTGAATAGAAGAAACAAGTCATCTCCTTCACCATTGATCAATGCTAATCCATTGTCTCTCTTTTTATCGTTGCTTTTGTTTTTTGTTTTTTTTTGGCAAATCAATACTCAGTTATCACTGTTGTAAGAGTCAGATGTCTACTATTAACCTCTTCTCTATTCTACAAATCAAATTGAACATCTAATGAGCAATTTTTTGCTAAGCTTACATATTATTTGATTCCAAGAAATCACATTGAAACAACACGATGAAGTAAGAACTAAGAACACATATCACGTTTTATAAACCCACTAGTGATTTCACTAAACGAAAATATTATGGAACAGACGCACAAAAGTGAACAGAGTAACTATTATATCCAAACAAATATTGACATTCGAAAATATTAATATCTTAAGACAACATAGGAAAACATGAATGATAATAACAGATTTGTCCGTTCTACATTATTGTATTACCTAAAAAGATTTATAGTTAAATAGTTTTGGTTGACTTTAATATAGATTTTGTTGTTTTCCTTGAGAGTTAAGAGCTTTGATGACATAATTTTACAGAGAAAAGCAAATAATGAAAACTAAAACAGAACAAATTACAGTCGAAAAAACATAACAAATTAAAATACTAAATTTTGAATACGGTAATATTTGTTTTAATCCGTATTAGCTGTATGTGTTTATAAATACAGATTGTTATATATGTAAACAATTTTTAGTTCATTAAATTAATTTAAAAGCTTTTAAAAACTTATAATATGAAAATGCAAAAGTTTCTTCAATTTTATGATTTTATCATTTTCCTAGTGGAGTGGAGTGTGACTATTTCGAGAGAAAATGATTAACGCTAATTTGAGATGAAATACTAGCACTATTAATAAATTGTTTCCTTCTTTAAAATTATTTCGAAGTTCAATTCAAAAAAAAAAAAAAAAAATTGAAGCAAACGCAAAAAGGGCTAAAATCAAAGGTCCTTGGAGAGTCCCAAAGAAACGTAAAGGAAATGGTTTCATTGTCATTATCGCAACATAATCTCTGGCCACCGGAATCTGGATCCACGGCGTTTCGAGGTCTCGCAACCGCCGCATCTATACACGCCTGCCACCATGTTCGTCGTCACCTCCATCTTAGCTTCCATCTTCGCTCTTCCCTTAAGGTTCACCTACTCCTCCGACTTTTTCTCCCAATTTTTTGGACTTATTTGAGCTCTTTGCATTATAATTTCTGGAATTCAAACCTTCAATTTCGTCATCTTGAGCTTATGATATCCGGAGACAATGAACTTCTTGCTAAGTAATCGACGATCCTCCTGTGATTATACACAAATCGATTTCCAAAAGAAATGACTAGAAAGCTCTATTGAATTTTAAGGTTCATCTCAGTTTCTTTTTGACTCTTCTGTGTTTACAGAAACTGCAGCAATTTTCTGATGCTGCAAAAATGGAGTATTCAAGATATCAAAGAGTCATTTTATCCAATGGAGCTAGTTTTATGAGTTCTAGAGTTGATGTTCGATCTTCGTCATCATCCATATGTTTCTTCAATGGAGGAGAGAGTAGGATAGATCCTAAAGGAGGTGATGATGGATCAATAAACCAGGAGACTTCCAAGAGAAATACACGAAATGGACGGAGATGGACTAATGTCCTCCTTGCCATTAACGTAATGTATGTGTTTTAGTTCTCTATGATAGATTAAAAGATCGTATCTTTTGGTTCGATATGTTGCATTAGAGGAATGTTTGAGAAATAAGAAATTTCGAGTTCTTATTAGCCTTTTGGATTTCATCTTTGTGTAAATGATGCCAGAATGTATATCGCTCAAGTTGCATCCGATGGGAAAGTGCTAACATGGGGAGCCAAGGTACCTTATAACGAGACTTGATTAAAAATCTGAGATACTTTGTTTCTTTCTGCAAATTGATATGTCGATGAATGCAGATTAACAGTTTAATCGAAAAAGGTCAGCTGTGGAGACTGGCTACAGCGTCTGTTCTTCATGCGAATCCTATGCATCTCATGGTCTGTTTCTAAGCAACCATTGAGCCTTTAATTTATAATCGATGCTACTTACTTCTTCTTTTTTTTGTCTCTATGGCTGATCTGTTTCCCTTATTGTTTAGATAAATTGCTATTCTTTGAACTCTATTGGACCAACTGCTGAGAGTTTTGGTGGCCCAAAGAGATTCCTTGCCGTTTACTTGACATCCGCTGTTGCAAGTAATTCATGGCTCATAGAACTTCTTTTATGTGGATGATTATATTTCTTTGTGCTGAGTTTCCTGACTCACAAAGCCCATCTTAAGAGTTCTAGGTTCAGCAATGAGCTATTGGTTCAACAAAGCGCCATCAGTTGGGGCTTCAGGTGCAATTTTCGGATTGGTAAGTCATGTGGAACCATAAGCCTCTGTTTCAGAGTCGACTCATACAAATGAAGTTTGTTAAATAAATGCTCTTCTGTTTGGGTAGGTTGGCTCGGTAGCGGTATTTGTTATAAGACACAAACGGATGGTCGGAGGTGGCAATGAAGATCTCATGCAGATAGCTCAAGTCATTGCTCTAAACATGGTACCTAAAACAATAGAAAAAAAATTGCATTAGAAAAAATTCGTTTAGTCTCTCTCGAGTTTTAACAAGCTTTGACAATGCAGACACTGGGTCTAGTGTCCAGACGCATAGATAACTGGGGACATGTAAGTAACCTAATACATGCCTTCAATGACCACACTGAGATTTTTTTATTCTCGGATCTGCGTTCTGGTAATATCTCTGTTGAATTTAGTTTGGTGGCTTGGTTGGTGGAAGCGCAATGGCATGGCTTCTAGGACCACAATGGAAGTATGAGTACACAACAAGAGATGGTCGAAGAGTCTTTATGGACAGCGCTCCTATTCCTCTCCTTTTGCGGTGGAGAAATGAACGGCGACGGTTGTGATTGGAGAAGCTGAACATTGTGCTCCTAGCGAATATAGGGATTGAATGTATTTTGAAAGATTTGATTCTTGGTTTAAGTAGGCAGCTTATTGTATTGTAAAATGCAATTATACTACTACCAAATAATTGATGTTTTATATCACAAATGCTTTTATAAGAGCCAACATAGGGTTAATTGGTGGTTTGGCAAATAGGTAGTTTTTATGCATTTAACATTTAGTTCCAACAAAACTTTGAAGACCCCTTGCGTGGAGATAAATAATACAATTAAGCTTCACATAAATTTTCATATAGTTAAGAACTTAAGATCGTAATTATATAAAACGACGTATGCCTAACCGTCAGAGAAATCAAAACGTATCCTACACATCTATTCTTGTTTCACAAGCCGTGGAAGAGCATTCATGGGCAATGCTCCCATTCTGCTCTTTTTGCGATGGACGGCTTTGATTCGAGACCAATGAAGCTGAAGAAAAATGTATTTTGAAAGATTTTACTCTTGGTTTATTTACGTGTTGTAAAAAATTAAAAATTCTATTATACTACTGAACTGATCATGTTTGATGTCGCAAATGCTTCAAAAAAAAGAGAGCCAACTTATATGATAATGATGGCGATCGATGATGGAAGTTGTGGTGTTAATGGTGATGGTGATGATAATATGAGAATAATAGTGATGGTATGATAGTAATAGAATAGTGGTGGAGGTATTGAATATGGCAAGCTGATGATGATGATGGTGGTCATGATATGATGAAGATTATTATGTTGATGAAGAGGTATGGTACATGGTGTTAGTAATGATTATGATCATGAAGATGAAAATAATGGTAACGATGGTGATAGTCCCACTATTTCCGGATAATATTAATTAAATTTTACTGGTTGATGGCTTTACAGGTCCATTCTTATCTTTATCATCTTGTGCCCCCAAAAAAAAGTTGAATATATGAGAAAATATTCCTAAAAGGGAAATCACTACGTTTAGATTTTTCCCCCCGTCACTAGATGTTGCACCATACACTATATAGAAAAATGTACAAAAGTGTACCTAGTTAGCCATTCCATAAGATTTTAAATTTTATAACTAAAAGCTAAGAAACAGTAGAATAATATTCTTAAAAGAAAATATAGTTGTTTTTTCTTTTATTTAAATTTTAGCAGTAGTTCTTTAAATTTTAGTATTATATTGATTTTATAATTAATTTTGCCTGTTTTAGGGAGTTTTGTGAGTAAAAGGTAAATATACCTTATAAGACGAGTAAAAAATATGGCAAATGAATGGTCAATCGTGTATATACATAATTCACCCTTTTAAACGTTTATGATTTCGTAAATTAAAAATTTTCATAAAATTACTATTTAATAGTAGTGTTAATCGCGATACAATTTTATAGATTGTTTTAAAAAAAAAATTAAAAATCGCCACTTCAAATTTATCTATTATAAAATAAATTTCCTAAAGCGGAGCAAGTTGAAACGCAAAGTCAAATTTAAGAAACGGAGTTATGGACTCGCGGCGTGGCCCATACCAAAATCGTATCTAAATGATATATAATGTTGACACAACTTGCATTATAAAAATACATTTATACCAGTTCCTACCAATATAAATAGCCCTCTCCATTTGCTTATTTGCCACACACAACTATAAACAAAAGCATTCCTTACTGAAAATAAAATCGAAAGAGAGGAAAAAAAAAATGGCGAAAGCAAGTATGTTTCTCCTCTCCATTGTTCTCATGGCTTCACTCGCTTCCCTTTCCCACGGCCTTTTAATAAACGGCCAACTAATTCGTACCATCGAAGTTCAAGGTGTCTTGCGTTGCACCCTTACAGGTGACCTAAACGCCCCTCCTGTTCCCGCTGCGCTCGTCGTCTTCACATGTGGCGGCTCAAATATCAACATCGGCCAAGCACTGACCGATACCGCCGGTCTCTTCACCATTGTGGTCAAAATTTTGGACACGGTGTTGTTTGACCCCTCGGCGTGCCGTGCCACGGTAAATCTTCCTCTGGCCACGTGTTCCTATTTCCCACCCGACGGCGCCCTAACTGCCACCGCTAATCTGGTCAATGTCGTCCAAACGAATGTCGGAAATATCGCCAACTTTGCCGTTGGCACTTTCCAGTCTCTCTAATCATTGTTGTCCCACTATAACAAATTAAGCACGTTCATGGACTTTGCATGCATTTCCTATGGTTTACGTTACTGAATAAGTGATGTCAAAAAATTTCATCCCTATGTCGTCTACAAAGCTTATATAGCTTTCTTTGTTATTTCCTAATTGACCGTTTGTAATAATCCCTCTTTGTCGAAGAAAATATATGACGACTAATGAGATGTTTCTCCTTAATTTTAATAATAATACTTCTATTCTCTTATTTATATTTAGCTACCATCTTTGTTACCTACTTATATATTGTTGGAATTTGTATTGAATGCATGCTATATCGTCCCGTCATAATCTTTCTTTTCCGTAGGGTAAATAGCCGATGTGTAAAATATTTTTGAATTTATCTTAGGAGATATATATATATATATATATAGTACAAACCCCAAAATAGGTCCCTAATCACTTGAACACTACGTACCATCAAATATATTGCAGATTATATATATATCAATTATTTGGATGATTAGTTTTTAAATAACTTTAACGCCATCATAAACTTAACATAAAAGTGTGTATATCCTTATTGAATGAACAAACTGGTCATGAATAAATATATAGAAAAGTTTTATTCATGTATTTTAAGGGAATTTTATGAAACTTACTATTTGAACTTTGAAGCAATTAATAAGAATAGTTTTATTTTTGTCTGATTTAGAAGATCATTAATTTCGGCATCCTGAAAACGAAGGTTATAATCGGATATAAGTCACATAACTCATTTTGTTGACTGCGAATAGACATAAAAAAACTACTTACTCTTTACTCTGTTTCACTTTATTTGTACTTTAAGTTTTTGCATACTAATTAAAAACATGAATTTGTTTATTTTATCCCTCATTAATATATTACATTTTTATTGGTCAATATTTTAAAATAACAAAGATAATAATAGAAATTTTATCAAATTAACATACATATATATATATTGAAAACATAAAACAACACTTACAATAAAAAAATTAAAACTCTAAAACTATACTCAATATGAAATAGATAAGAATATTTTTGTTGTTGTTGTTAACACGTCATTAATTGATGACGTTTCTAAAGACATTATAAATGCATCCTTAAATTGACAACTTGGTAAATATTAACAAATTATTAACGATATATTCAACACTTAATCTGGTGAAAATTGAATTTAAGAATCTGTGGTTTCGTCTAAGGTTAGAAACTTACATGTACAGAACCACATGAGCCGGTAAGAAAGCATCTCACACATGATAACATACATCTCCATGTGATCTCTTAACAATCAAGAGCCTCCACATATATTAGAGAAGTTACTCCAAGATACATTCACATTAATTGTACTTAAACATCCCGAAGTTTGGCTTCGACAACTCCCACTTGTTCAATACCGCCGTTCATTCCTCTATCACCACTCATAAATTCAGAATGTCCTCTAATCTGATCAATAGGCCAGCACTTGCGCCGCCAACAGTCCCCCATTTCTTTTCTCAGAACTTATGATATATATGTTATAGTGATGCAAAATTTATGTTACTTCTTTTTCTCCCTTTTGTATCAACTTTTGCAAAATCACACATTAATTTGCAAGATCACGTATTAAATTCTGAGCGCAATTTAAAGTGATCTTGTGGCTAACATAAAACTCTTAATTACATCTTTATTACTAAGACACCTTGTATCTTTATTCTACTGTAAATTTTAAATAGTCCAAAATATCAATACAAAACCAGAAATTTTATAAAAAAACAAACAAACATAAAAATCTTTAACATTAAACTAGAAACACACAATACTATTTATTATAACGAACAAAGAAATAACAGTTGGGAGAATGAGGAGGACCTCATTAGAGAAACACTTAAGTAGTACTAAACAGCACCAGCAGCTTTCGTAAAAGGTCTCTCTAGTAGTCACATTTTTCGTACGGAATCTTGTAATGAAGCAAATGAAAGAGAAATTAAAAACTAGAAAGAAAATTTTGAATGAACAAATTAGAATGAGTATAGAGATATCTTACTTATAAGAAAAAGTGTAAGTTGTAACCTGTTCGTGTACTCGATAACACTATCAAGGATGGCCTTGATATCCGACTGCAAACTCATACGAAAAAAATTGAAGAGAAAAAATTCATAAAAAACATTTGCAGATCAATACATGAGTCAGAAGTTAGGAACCTTTGGGCAATTGGGTGTTAGTTCCTGAAGTGCTTGTACTAGGCTTCTTATTTTGTGATCCCGCTGTCTCTTCTAAGTATTAAAAGAAGAATAAAAAGAGGAAATCAAGAGTTTTTGGGGAATACGCATCAAAATAATACAAGAATGAACTGTTACCTTCTCCGACAACTCATGTTGAGACACGAAACGTCTCTTAACCCGTTTCATCTTTCTTTTTCTCGTCGACTCAGCTCGACTCTTTCGCCCTACATTATCTCCACCTTCTTCTATGTGGATCCTACGCAAGTCACTATGCGCCTCTGAATTAGGGAGCGAGATCATTCTCTCAGACCATAGACGCACAGATTCATCATGGTTGTTCATTCTTCTGAAATATTTGAGTGATCTTTTATTGATAAGTTGGTTAAGATTTTGAGTTGAACGCAAACACTATGAAGGTATTTATATAGAAAGAGGAGGATAGGTATGTAATTACTCATGACGAGAAGCAACAATGTTTGCCGCTTCTCTTCGTCTCTAAGTTTCCAGTTCTATAAATAAATTAATAGTTATATATATAAGGTAGACATTCATAGATAACCAAGAAAATATAACGTGTGCATCTCTTTTACCTAAGTCAGAAGATTTAAATAAGTTAGAAATTTTGGAGTGGTGGAGATATACACACAGAATACGACATTAAGGCCGTACGAAGTCACGTGGCTGGCTCTTGGACTCATTTACGCAGAACTACACACGCATAACGTATGTGTGTGCGCGTCTTATGTTTGCTTAACGGACTTTGTGATATGAGACTGCAACTCATATCCACGTTTGATCCAGTCGTGGGGTTAAGCAACATATTATAAAATTTTGGATTCAAGAAGCATAACTAAACAGTCTTACTTGGAGATTAATAAAAATATTGATGATTTTTTCAATCTTTAGTAACCGCTCAACTCTTTAATTGTAACATAGTATACACAACTTTTCTTTTTTTTTTGTTAAATAATAGTATGCACAGCTTTAATAATCATTTCTGTTGGATTATGATTAATTATGACTTTCTCATTCTGAGATCTTCTCTACTCATCTTACAATTGATTTCAATAGAGTTACACTGTAAAGATTAAATTTGCATCCTTAAAAAGTCGTTTAGTAAATGTATCTAAACAAATTCAGAAATAGCAAGTGAGACCATGTTGTTTATTTGTTAAAGGTGAGACATATTGTATTGTTTTGCCTAATAAATATATATGGTAATTATGTTAGATGCTTTAGACTTGTAGCGCTCCACGGCAACGGCTAACTTCCCGCAAGACACGCTCCTATTATCGCACGTGCCAAAGTCGGAGCCTGCGATTGTGTTTCTCTAATTTACTCGTCATATTTTGCTGCTCCACACATCCAGTTATAAAGTGCTTCTACATGATTAAAAATAATTATCAAATGATATTTAAAACACTTAACGTTCCTATAGTATTCTTTCTTGCAATCTAATTGAAAAAGGTTGAGAACATATTATAAGTGTATAATGTGTTGGTGGAATGGATGATTAATTTGCTAATAAAGCAAACCATACAACACAGGTCCAGGCATGTCTGTTCAATGTATGATGTCTCTTTTAGCAACACTTTTTCTTCCATCTTATTGGAATTGCGATTATTTTTTTGGTATAGACATCATAGTTAGGCCTGTCTGGGTAATTACCAGTGGTAAACGGTGTCGGTACAAATTTGATTTTAAATTTTTGAGGGTTACAAAGATTGTGGGTGCAGGTAATGAATTTTTGCAGATGCGGATTTAGCGATATCTGACAGACCCGCTAATTTTATTTTTTTGTATTTTTCATTATTATTTTTTTATAATTTTTTTAAATAAATATATATTTTTAAATAATTTAAAATTAAAAAAAAATAGCGGGTTTATGGATAACCCGCGGATTACCCCCTAAGTGATGCGGGGCGAGTACAGATTACGTTTCGAATATTTGCGGATTAATCAGGTAAAAATTTTTAACAAAATTTTTTTGAAAACTTATAGCTAGGCTAATCAGCGGGTCGTAGTTTAACCCACTTTACATGTCTAAGAATGTGGGATAATTATTGAGCCGTACTAATCACTCTATTATTTCGAAACACGATAAAGTAGAAGTAGTGGTTTAATTTTAATTAATTAGAGAGTTTCTCTACTACAGCTTACTCCTGTCTACTGCAGCTATGATTAATCCGAGGGACCACTAGGGATCATAAAGTAGTAGTATCTTGTATGAAATAATACTTGAGATTTGGTTTAAAATTATTTATTAGTTGATAATTTTGTTAAAGGTAAGAGGTTTAATACTATTTTGTTAAACGTAAGAGGTTAAAATGTTTTGACTCTTTACGTCTTCATTCCTTTTGGAATATGAAAATGGCAAATGAAACAACTTACGTATTTCAATATTGAAGTGAATATGTAAGCCAAAAGTATATTTAAAATTGGCATTAAGTGCTCTTTCGTTATGAGAAAGAAATTTAAGTGCATGAATTTCACGGCAAAGACCTTCTCTTTTGTAACATTTGTCATCATTATTCTCAAAGTTTTTTGTTTTTCCCTTTCTTCGATGCTACTTAAATTATTCATTTTAGTTTACATAACCAAAAAAGGTAAATTAATAAAATACCTTTCTTATTATAGATAAAATTAAAAAAAATGGAGATATTTAACAGAAACCAAAGAGGACTGACTTACCAAGCCGAATCTTCTTTTCAACGTCTATCACTCTCTTTTTACATGCTTTCATGCTCTAACTTCTCTCTCTTGAAATCTCGTCAATCTCCACAAACTGTTTTCTTTTTCCCATCTCAAAAGTGATTGCTTAGTCCAAATTCTGCTAGCTCCTTTTCTTTCACTGTTTCTTCAGAAAATGTCGGTGGGATTGCTTTTATTCTTGTTTCTTCTTATCTGGACCTTCAATGGCGAATTGAATGCTCTGAACGAAGAAGGGAGTGCTCTTTTGACTCTCAAGCAGTGTATTTCAAGAGATCCAGAAGGTTGTTTAAGCAATTGGAACTCGGAGAACCAAGATCCTTGTTCTTGGAATGGAGTCACTTGTGATGATCACAAGCTTGTTGTCTCTCTTAGCATCCCAAAGAAGAAACTTGTAGGTTCTCTTCCTTCTTCTCTGGGTTTACTATCTAATCTCCGCCATTTAAATCTGAGAAGCAATGAGCTTAATGGGAGCTTACCTGTTGAGCTATTTCAAGCTCAACGGCTTCAAAGTTTGGTTCTTTATGGGAATTTCTTATCTGGGTCTATTCCAAATGAGATTGGTGACTTAAAGTTTCTGCAAATTTTGGATCTTTCTCGTAATTCTCTTAATGGGTCTATTCCAGTATCGATTTTGGGGTGTAATAGGCTTAGGATCTTTGGTTTGAGCCAGAATAATCTCACTGGTTCTGTTCCTAGTGGATTTGGTCAGGCTTTGGCTTCTTTAGAGAAGCTTGACCTTTCTTTTAACAATCTCAATGGTCTCATTCCTGATGATTTGGATCAATTGACTAGATTGCAAGGAACTCTTGATTTGTCTCATAATTCGTTTAGTGGCTCCATCCCAGCTAGCTTGGGGCATTTGCCTGAGAAAGTGTATGTTGATTTAGCTTACAACAGTTTGAGAGGACCAATACCACAAACCGGTGCTTTGGTTAACAGAGGACCAACTGCATTCTTGGGGAATCCAAGGCTCTGTGGCCCTCCATTGAAGGATCATTGTTTATCAAATATAGATAATTCTTCACACCCTTTTGTACCTGAAAACAACGAGCATGGTGAAGGAAGGTCTAAGAAAGGAGAAGGTTTAAGCAAAACTGCTATTGTTGCAATTGTGGTCTGTGATGCTATTGGAATCTGCATTGTGGGATTCCTCTTCTCTTGTTGCTACTTAAAGATTTGTGCACGTCGTAATAGCGTGGATGAGGAAGGCTATGTGTTGGAGAAAGAAGGGAAAGAAAAGAAAGGTTCTTTCTGCTTTAGAAGAGAGGGATCAGAGTCCTCTTCTTCGGATAATATGGAGCCACAACATGATCTTGTTCTATTGGATAGACATATGGCTTTAGATTTAGATGAGCTGCTTAAGGCTTCGGCTTTCGTTCTTGGAAAAGGCGGTAACGGGATTGTGTATAAAGTTGTCCTTGAAGATGGCCTAACCGTGGCTGTTAGGAGATTGGGAGAAGGAGGATCTCAAAGATGTAAGGAGTTTCAGACTGAAGTCGAAGCAATTGGGAAGCTAAGGCATCCAAATATCGTTAGACTTAAAGCTTATTATTGGTCTGTCGAGGAGAAGCTTCTCATCTATGACTACATTCCTAATGGAAGTCTTGCCAATGCACTCCACGGTAGTGACTTACCTCTATGATCATTCATGCTCTCATATCGTTTCTCTGTGCATCAAAACTGAATCTTTGGCTTATTGTTTGTTAGGAAATCCCGGAATGGTGTCATTCAAGCCGCTGTCTTGGGGAGGTCGGCTAAAGATAATGAGAGGAATCGCTAGAGGGCTGGTGTATCTTCACGAGTTTAGTCCCAAAAAGTATGTTCATGGATCTTTGAAACTCAGCAATATACTGCTAGGACAAGATATGGAGCCTCATATCTCGGATTTCGGACTCATGCACCTCTCTAGCATTGCTGGAACAATGGAACCAACCACCATTGACCGACCATCAAACAAGTACGCCTCATCGATTGGTTCATCTACAAACTTGAGCTCATTTTATCAGGCTCCTGAAGCCATGAAGGCAACAGTAAAGCCATCACAGAAATGGGATGTATACTCATTTGGAGTGATATTGCTAGAGATGATAACGGGAAGATTACCGATTGTTTTTGTGGATAAATCAGAAATGGAGATAGTGAAGTGGATACAGATGTGTATAGATGATAAGAAAGAGATGTCAGACATTTTGGATCCTTATTTGGTGCCTGATGATACAGAGATTGAAGAAGAGGTCATCGCCGTGCTCAAGATTGCAATGGCATGCGTTAGTATTAGCCCCGAGAAACGCCCTTCGATGAAGCATATCGCCGATGTTTTGACCCAAATTTGCCTTCAGTGACTCATAACAAAATTGTTGCAAGCCAAAATTGTGAGTATGTGTTTCAAGGAAAAGTTTTATTGTTGTGTCTCGTTCCCTTGTAATATAAAAGTCTTATGTTATTTCAAAATAGTGTCTCTTTGTAACATAGCTTTACTCGTACAACTATTTTTGGAGGTGCATATACATCTATAACTTTAACTCTATATGCTTCATACATAAGGTTATACATTTATGATATACCTTTATATACTGATATATATGTGGTGATTTCTTATTCATAGAGTCAATCATAGAAAACGAGAATAATTTCTCTAATTAATTTTTTATCATCAGAAGGGCAATGTTGAATTGAAATTAAGAGGCTGTATTCCAACACTTTCTCTTAAGATCCTTTCCATTTCTTCTGCGTTGTACATAAGTCCTCCCTGTTATCACAATTATTATTAATACAAAATCCATGAATTTTTTAATATAATTTAATAATCGATCTCATATGTGACAATTACCTGAAATGTATCCGTTACCTCAATGTCCAAAGAGTTAAGGTCGTAATAAGCACTTGCCGCTGAGAGTTTCATGGACAGAAACTGCATTCATGAGGCCATAGCAGAAAACCATTTAATTATTGAATATTATCATTGGATTATTATAAAAGTTAATGGGATGTTTGAAGAAAGAAATGTATTAGTTGGCCTAACCTCGATTTGATTCTGCAGTGATCGAACATATTCTATGATGACATCAAGCATCACTGCCATTCCCATTGTCTACAACATGTTTGAATATCATTGAACCCAATTTAATTTATTTTAAAATTTCTTTGTTATACATCATAATGTTCAAAATAATCAGAAAACAAAAGGTTCAAAATATTCTATTCATTTACGTAGTGACAGTCACAGATATGAATTTTGGCGTTCCATATCATAAAAGGATCGTGAAATCCTGAATATCAAATCTATGAATTGTGTTTTGCTTACTAAAGAAAAAATGAATCCTGTTTTCCCCCCTTAATTTACAAGTTTGACGATATATATAGCATATATGTTTTTGTAGTTCGAACAAGCATGGTCTAATTTCAAAATTTATCATAAATAAACTTTTTAAAAAATTTGTAAGTTATAAGAAAATTAACACCTGAAAATTGGTCCAGAGTTACTTACTTTGTTTTAAAGTTTTCTTAATTATCTCAAAAATTAGGGAGTTTTAGAGTGCCAATCAAAAAAGAAATGAGGGGTTTTGTGGAAATTAAATTACCTTGTAGCAGCCAGGAACAAGGTGTTGCAAACATTTCAGCCTTTCATTAATCTTCTCTCTTCGTACCTTTTCCATTAAAAAAAAATCCAAATATGCCAATATTTTCCATATGTTAACGTATGAAAAATAATAAAACAATTCATGCGTTTGAGTAAAATATTTGTTGAATTACCCTTTCAGCCAAACTGTGGCTATCAGTAGCTTGACCTCTCTTAGCTCGGACATGAACATCTTTTGGCTTCTGAGTCTCATCTTCATCAATGGCTTCTTCCTCCTCCGACCTCTTTCTTCTTCTCTTCGACCCACTCTCGTCTTTATTGCCTTTCCTTCCCGAATCACCTGATATTTCTAGCTTCATAAAATGTAAGAACATTTATATATATATATATATATATGCTTATTTATATGAATATATATGAAGGAACTGCCAAAAAGAAAAAAAAAACCTCTTCACCTTGCAATAAATTTGGAGAGAAGCAAGAATTGTTGTGATGGGCATCAGCTAAAGTTCCCTTGGAGAAAAGCATGAAACTGGATGGAGTTGAAGCTGGTGAGTCCAAATTTAATAGCTCTGGATTTTGATTCATTTGTGCTAAGAAAGGATTTGGACCAATGTTATAATTACATGGCTCAAACCATGCCATTGGAGATCCACAACACAAAAACCTAAATATGAATTCTTATTGTGCCTTTTTCTTTTTCTTTCCCAAGACTTTTTATAAAACTTGCAATTGAGTTGTGGTAGTTTATATATAGATAGAGATTGTTAAGAAACGATCAACAATTTCTTAAATTCGTTTTCATTTATATATATATATAAATGATTTGGTTATGTGCTCTTGTATTGTTTGACTTGTGATGAAGAAGCGTGTGAGACCAAAGAGACACTCGTAGCTAGGTTTCCATTTACCACTGTGCAGTAGATTTTGTGGGACACATGTTCGATGTTAGATATATCTAACCTGCCGGGACCGTTTGAGTATCCCTTTTAATGTAACGAGTATGGTGAAAATTGAAAAGAGATATCGCATTAATGATCGACGAGTGATCATCACAAGTTTTACATATTTAAGCTATCGAACTCAAATACCACGACTAACTCTGTTGGTTATCGAAAATACTTAATTATTTTGGTAGACCTTAAAACTATAATCTCAATATGAAAAGTTTGGCCAAATTTAATCAAAATAGGTAAATTTTGGCATATATCCTATGGATTAATAATTATAAAAATAGGAAATAAGTTTAATTGTTTTTTTGTCTCTCAAGTAAGTTTAGAAGTTTAAGCAAATGGAAAGATAAAATCATAAAACTATAGAAAATCTTGCTTGTTTAACTGTTTTGGATGTACGTTTATAAGTTTAAGCAAATGGAAATATAAACTATAGAAAGTCTTGCTTGTTTAACTGTTTTAGATGTAATTAAACATATCTAATGTTTTAAAATTCATACCCATTAGAGCATCTCTAGTGGTAGATTCTAAGTAAATATCTAAAATTAAAATAATACTTATAAAACTAAAAAAGCAAGAGAGATGAAGACATTGGTATCTAAAACAATAACTTTTAGAAACTGATAGAAAAGATTTTTACATGTGTCAGGTTCTTATTGGTCAGTTTTAGAAAATAAATTAAATTTTAATATTTTAATTATAAAAATTTCTGAAGATGACGACGATAGATGCAGCTGTCTACACAGTACACAGTAAACATTTGTTCACGTAAATATTTATATTAAACATATCGATAACTATAGTCCAGTTATAAAATATGTTTGCATATTGGTTCAAGGTGACTTCGATGACTTGATAAGTCACGTGTTTAACACACAAAACTCTAATTCTCATTATCTTTTATCAGTGGCAGCATGGTTCGACGTGCATATGTTCCCACGCCTGTTTGCTGCCAACACTATTATTTTGTTTTCCTAGCTAGTTAAGAAAAAATATATTTTGAACTACACAATTAGTAGAGATATGAGACTAAATTGCCTGTTTAAACTAGAAACCAATCACTTTTCAACAAATTATCGATGTTTTCTTTAGTATTGAGGTGGCTTTCAACCGCCAATCCAATAATTGTGGCATAGCCCGAGTTACAGAGACTAAGATTCCGCAGGTTGAAAAATCAAAATTAGACAATAAAAATCATGAAACCCGAAAGGAGATAAAACTTACACTATGCGGTTGCTTTATCCGAATCAAATGCAGTATTAAGATTACCGTCACATAATGGGATTAAATCATCAATAAACGTTTTAAGTATAGAAATTAAATTTGTTGACTTTGATGATTGGCATCGATATGATTATGAGTCATATGATTGTATGGCAGAAAAATTCAAGCCCATCTCTATCGATTAAGAATGGTTTCACCACTTTCCATTTTCTTACATCAATAATGATACACCTATCCAATTACTAATAGTTCTACGTTGGGAATATCTCGCTTTTACATTAATTTTGTTTCGTTTTTCCTCTTTAAATTTTACATTACCGTCATAGCCAAAAATATGAATTAAATAAAAAATTTAAGCATGTCCAAAATACTTAGAAAAAAAATCAAAACATTGATAAAATTAACTTCAAATATATACTGCAACTCATCTCACCATATTTCTTTTTGACAAACAACTTAATTAATTAGGTGATTAAACCAGTTCAGTTACATACAATCTTAAAGCAAGCTTGGCCAAAGCATATGCTTGCCTATTCAAGACTCTTGGAACGAAGACGAAAACTACTTGGTCAAAAAAATTGTATCATTTCTTTAATATTATTTCCTAGGCTCAATTTGTATAATTAAGCTTTAACAAACAAACAAAAGTGTATCCCTTATTATAATGAAAAGATGACAACTTTTCTTGGTGTTTTTCAACTTCAAGCCCAAATATGTTTTAACAAAACGGATCGTCTGATTTTTTAGGCTTTGTTAATGTGTGGAACTCTTTTGCCTTTTATCAAAATAATAGGGTTTTAGCAGAATTGCTTTTTATTTGCCAAAATTTTACGTACAAAGTAAATGCGAAGTTAATACAAAATGTTCAGATGCTTTTCTAGGCCCAGTTTGTTTTCAGCCCACATCTAAAAATGGGGATAATAGATAGAACCTTGTAAATTTTAATATTTAAACTTTCTTTACCAATTCATAATCAAAGTACAAAATTATCACTGTTTATGGCTGTGGATAATATGGTCTTAAACTTGTTGTATGCAAGAAATATTTAAATCATCGTCTCGCCGTCACCCTGTTAAAGTGGGTTTCCACTTATCATGAGTCTTCGTCATAACACCATCATAATTCCAACGTTAAATATATCATGATTCAATTAACCACCAATTAGTTTCCAAAAATAGAAAATGCTGTGCACCATTTATCACTAATAAAATACTAGTAATTTTCTAAATTTGGAAATCATAATTTAATCTGCCGCATTTCTCCACCCTTGTTTCTTCTTTCCATGTGTTTCTATCTTTCACTTTTGTTCTGCCCCACTAACCTTATCCTGAAATAGACAGTCTCTGTGCTATTGGAATATTTATAAAACAAATTATTTTATATATTTCTCACATTATCAAGAATTTGAGAAAGGAATAAATATATAGTTCCAAGAATGACACGTTGCTTCAAACTAAATAAAAAAATAAAAATCAATGTCTTTAATACTTAACAGTGTATAATTGTGTCTTTGCAAAGACACTAAGACATTTGGTGTCTTAAAATTTATTCATATTTTTATTTAAAACACTATGTAAAAGATGTGGGATGAAGATGGTTATATGCATGTACAGTAGTTACAGCAGAGGCAAAATTTGATTGATTTTCCATTCGTCGAACTTATATGCTTGTACCTTTTACAAGTTGCAAGCTTGTTCTTTTAGTTCGTTATTACCTTTGATAATTACCGTAGTTTTAGATTATTTGTGCTTTTCATAACTAGAAAATTCTGAACATTGGAGTTCATGATTTCTCTAGATCCCATGTAGCATTTAAATTTTAATAGTATTTCTGGCGAATTCACAAACGTAAAATTTTAGGCTAGGATTTTTTTTTAATTGGAAAACAGTAAAAACAAGTGATGCCATATTTACCAATTCCAAATGCGCCTACACTTTAAACATCTAGTGGTTGAATAATCATAATTTTTAAAAGAATATGTGTGGTTCAACTTCGGTGTGTGACCGTGTGGTATATATGTTCTACGTATACAAAAAAAAGTACGAACATCATTATCCAATATCACTAGTCTATAAATTCCCTACAACCATTGAATTCACCTTCACAAAAGTCTCTCTCTCTCTCTCTTACTCTCTTTTCTCCCATCTCTCCTCCTCTCTACAAATAATGCTTGATTCATTAAAAACTGAAATATCAAATTAAAAAAAAACGGAACAAATATGTCAAATATAATGAAAAAGAGATGTGGAAATGAAGAGAGCTCAGAGCAGAGGAAAGGGCCATGGACGCTTGAGGAAGATACTCTTCTCACCAATTACATTGCCCATAACGGTGAAGGCCGATGGAATCATCTCGCTAAATCGTCTGGTACTGTTATCTTCTTTTACATTTTCTTGAAACGTGTCTTTCTCACTTCATATAAAAATTAGTTTATATTAAAGTTTGATCTATTTTTTTACCAACAAAAAAAAAAACAGGGCTAAAGAGAACAGGAAAAAGTTGCAGATTGCGATGGTTGAATTACCTTAAACCAGACATAAAGCGTGGGAATCTCACTCCTCAAGAACAACTCCTAATCCTCGAGCTCCATTCTAAATGGGGTAATAGGTACTTAATTACTCTAATCTATAAATTTTCTCTCTTTAGTTTTGTATGGATTTTTTTTAAGTAATCTAACGTGTAACATGTTGTTTTTTAATATTAGGTGGTCCAAAATTGCTCAGTTTTTACCTGGAAGAACAGACAACGAGATAAAGAACTACTGGAGAACTAGAGTCCAGAAACAAGCACGCCAGCTCAACATTGATTCCAATAGCCACAAGTTCTTGGAAGTTATCCGTAGCTTATGGGTTCCAAGATTGATCCACAAGATGAAACAAAACTCAAACACCAACACTACTAGTACTAAAGCTACTCCTCCTGGTTTGCTTGGACCTGTTTTACGAGACAGTAACGAATTATCTCAAGATTCGGCTTTCTACAACATGGATTGTTCCAGTTCCATGTCTTTAGATCTGAAGAAACTTTCTCAGTTTATAGATTTGTCTGATTTTGAAACCACAGTGTCCTTGGAGGGATCACGAGGGAGTAGCAGTCAATGTGTGAATGAAGATTATAGCTCTTTCCCTTTCCTAGAAGAAGAGAACATAGTGACCACTATGGGCAATTCAGACATTTTTTCATGGAAGGATAGTCACGTGGCTGATTCGACGTACGAGGAGGATGTGACACAAGATCCAATTTGGAACATGTATGACATTTGGCAGTTTAAGGAGTATGCACACTTTAATTAGGTTGTAGAGCCCACATAAATTTATGGATGTTCTTCAACTTGGGAGGGGTATATGTGTCTTCTACCCTTTTTGGATTAAGAATCCTTAATAATAGTATGTGTTTTAATAGCTTATGGCTAGTTAAACTCTGAAATAATGGAAATGAAGTTTAACGAGTGCAACTGACCTGTAAGTTGTAACATATATTGTAACATTAATTCGTTTTAAATCTTTGAGTAATTGATATAAGGAAGTGACAAGTGAAAAGAATAGTACTTATCAGTTGTCCCCCGGAAGAAAAGCCTAACGGTTGAATATTAAATAGTTCTCATTTTCGTTAGTTTGGATCTTCCGAAGGAGAACAAATCTAACCTTACCTCTACATGTGAAAGAATCCAAAATATAGGGGTTTTATATATACACGATGTAAATTCAAGAAAATGACGGGGAGGTAGTGAAGACTCTAGACGATGACTTATCTCTTTAGAAAATTAGACGTCTGCATGGTTAAGTAAGTCGTCGGAAAAGCTGTACGTTCAAAATATAGCATATAGACATTTCGTTTGCCATTTTATTATTACTCAACATCTTATTCAAGCAAACATTTGAATCTAAGAATTTACATATATATCAAACTTATTCTAATCTTTCGGCACTTCTATGAATCATGTACATCTTGCATCAGAGGTTTGAACCAAAGACGTTCGCAACTTGATTATAATTACTTGATTTTATCCTCTTTTTGTATGCTTCGATCAAAAGTAAAAGTTTACAGAAATACACTAATGGCACTAATTTGACTTATCAAATGTGTAATCTTGAATTCTTTAAAAGTTACATCTTCTTCATTACTTCCAAATTAAAAGTTCCAAAAGCCTTTATTTATTTGGAAATTGGAGGTCAGTTCATGGGAACTTTAGAATGATTTGGACCAGCGGGCATTATAAAGTTGCAATAAACATTTATATCACTTTTGAGAGGTCAGGAAGAAAAGAGTACATACATTTATTTCATTACTTTTTTGGAAGTGAAAGTATTTGCATGCTTTGTCTCCTTCTCATCTCCAATAATTCAAGTTATCTATGGATCATATGGACTTCTATATCAGATGATAAAATAGGAGATAAAATTTATATTATATATATATATATGTGTGTTGTTTTTACCTAATATAATATACTATAATTAAACACAGTAAATATGTGAACCAAACTGAACATAAACATACATGATTTTGAATGGTAAAAGGAAACGAAACACTAAGCATTGTCAGTGAGAGTCTCTAATAATAGTCTTTCACGATTAAAATAAAAATAACGACAAATGAATTAAGAAAGTGAGAAAAAAATTCTCAAATGAGAACTTTTGAAAGACTTATTAAAAATTCATTTTATATCCGCACATGACGGATTTTTTTTTTTTTTTTTTGCTAAATGGTAATTATTACGGAAGTTTTGTTTGTAATCCGTTGTCGCTCTAAGCCTTTTTTTATTGGTCAAATCTTCTCTTATCAAATTTTGTTATGGGAAATATCATGAATACAGTCTTCTCATCATTTCTACTAGTCAAAATTTTGTTTACCCCATACGTAACTAATTTTTTGTTGAATAAATTTAAAAAAAAATGAAAATACCAGGAAACATAATAGCACTATTTTCCTAAAAGTTAAAAACTACTTTTAATTTAACATTAATTTATTCTTGTAAATCAGATCTCATAATATGAAATAACTACAAAAAATACTTCTAGACACAGTTGAGTTTTCGACTAACTCGGCACAAAGACTTGACCACTCTGATTCGGCTTGTTTTCTTATAATTAATAAGTCTTAATTATCTTTTCTACATGTGCTAAAATCACAAGAAAATTTAAGACGAACGTGTTTGTAGAAATCTGTAATAGGTGACCGTTAGATTTATACCATTCTTCATCGCCCATTGTATAGTCTACTTAAAAAAAAATCACGACCGTTTAATCAGGGGAATACGAACAAAGATGGAAATTGGAGAAACATTAGCCATAAACTATTAGATGGTCAAATTAAGTAGTTGAAGGATGTTGTTAGAGAGTCGTATGTATTTTGTTGGTACGTGTATTATTGGAATAGTAATCAGTCAAACTTATTGACCAACGAACGATGTTTTTAAATTAGCAACATGCGATTCACCTAACTCAAATGTTGTTCAAGAAACAGTGATTTTTTTTTTGTACCAAATCACTCAATCAGTAAAAATCCACACTCACCGAACCTTGGACTTTCATATACTTAATACTCTAGCTATTGTTTTGAATTAATCGGGTCGAATACATGATTATTTCTGGAAATAAATGAATAAGAAGAAATAAATAGATAAAAACGTTCTACACATGCTTTTTTGTAAAACTTGGATTCCCTATATTAAGATATTCGTTTGGTATTGGTTTGTACATTTCATACGGTTAGCATACCGAAAGTAAATAAAACCAAGTTAGAATAAATTTAAAATGTCAGAGAAATTTTAGCTACGAGAATCTTGAAAACGTTAGTGATGTTAGGTAACTCTTATTCCTAAATCCCTAAAATGATTACGACAATTTGATTAGAGAACCAAAAACAATGTTGTGTTAGGCTATTATTTAGTTAGCTTCTGACTACATGTAGATTTTGGCTAGTTTTATTAGGATTATTGTTTAAGCAATAAGCATGAACTCTCACAACTATAGAATGACGTCGTTTTTTATTTGACCAAAAAGAAAAATGACGTCGTTTTTTATTTGACCAAAAAGAAAATGACGTCGTTTTTTATTTGACTGAAAAGAAAAATGACGTCGTTTTCTCGAATCTCAACTCATTTGTCAATAAAATAATTTTATCTCCGAAACATATTTGATATCCCAAAAGAAAAAAAATGATGGAACACTCTAATCAAATTTATTAGATGCCTGCTGAAGTTTTGTCGTAAAAGCACCTTATCCCTTTATCCTTAATATTCCATCTTCCTTTACAACTTTTTGATTCTTAATATAAGTAAATATTCAAATCCAGTTAACTAAGTGCTTTTAAAAGGGGACAATGAATTAAACGATGTGCAGGAGAAGCAGCAGCAACGGTAGGTCTGGGCACCTAATGCATATTTGGAAAATTTGTAATATTTGTGATTCATTTCGTTTCGACCAAATATCTAATTTAGATATTCGTTTCGATTCGAAAAATTCTAAATATTCGGAAAATATGAATATTAAGAAAATACGAATATTAGGAAATTTTCGAGGTGCTCGCTAATTATTTGATTCGTTTCGATTCGTTAAAATAATAATAAAATAATATATATTTTTAAAAATATTCAAATTAATTTCTAAAAACTAAATATGATAATTATATTATATGGTGAAAAATAATTTATTTACATAAATAAATATAGTAACAACATAATAGATAAAAACAAATAAAATAAGATATTAATTCAACTATTTAAAATCTTTCAATAATACAGTTTATACAAAATTAATTAATAATATAATATATATATATATTTATAATTATATTATATATATCTGAATCGAAAAAAATATTCAATATTTTTAAATATGATATTTGTTATTTATTTTGTTTCTTATAAATATTATATTTTGATATTTACTTTGTTTCGAAATTTCACGTAACGTCCAAATATATCACAAGCCCATCAAAGCAGATTATTTTTTTTCTTTTCGATATTCAGTAAATCAAACTCACACACCCATCAAAGCAGATTATTTTTTTTCTTTTCGATATTCAGTAAATCAAACTCACACATGCATACAAACTAGAAACTAATAAAGTCTCTCTATATTCACATATGACAGAGAGCTTTTTGACATCTGTTATCTGAAGATAAAATCTTTCAATAGATAAAAACATGATGTGGTATTGTTTTCTATCATTCACGAAAAACAAATTCCAACTGTTGCACAACGTGCGTATCAAACCGACGATTTCATTTACTGTTATAAACCCTATTGAGGAGTTTTGACCAATAAAGAGTTAATATTGGTGGTGTTTTACTTCCCACCTTTTCCATAGCTGTCTCTGAGTGTGACCGTCCGGTTAAAGACAAGCTTTCCTGCCTCAGAGTCCTTGTCCACCGCGTAATAACCTGATGTATCACAAGTTAAGGTTAAGATTGTGTTACTCATGTAGAATTGCAAGCATTTTGTATGATCATGAAACAGAAAATTCTGTACCTAGCCTCTCGAACTGGAATCTGTCCCCAACCGCGGCATCTTTAAGAGTTGATACAGCATAGGCATCAGAAACTACCACTTTGGAGTTCGGGTTAATGTCAGTGAGCCAATCATCATTGAGTTCAGCCGGGTTCTGTTATGATTGGACACAATTTAGCACAGGGA
This sequence comes from Nasturtium officinale, assembly GCA_963854855.1. Lineage (NCBI taxonomy): Eukaryota > Viridiplantae > Streptophyta > Magnoliopsida > Brassicales > Brassicaceae > Nasturtium > Nasturtium officinale. The sequence goes on along the minus strand of OY978501.1, from coordinate 7,417,232 downwards.
AAAAATCTTGGTAACTACAAAAAAAGGCTAGAGAAGAATATGTATACCTCGGAGTTGAAGAGTTTCTCGAATAACCGGACTTCAATCTTTACTGGCTCTTTTCCTGGGGAAGATTCAGCGACCCAGTGTAGAACACCCTGCAGAAAATATATGTAATGGTTAGTTAGGAAGAGCCACAAAATTGAAGAAACTATAAAAAAAAAACGGCTAAACCAAAAGAACCTTTGGCTTTGACTTTTTCTCAGGGTCATATTCCACATGAACCTCACGAACAGTTTCATTGTCATCAGCAAAGACAACGTTGGTGCACTTGATCGGGAAAGCATATCTCCAAATCGAAGGAAGCAAATTTAGTCACAAATGAATCATAATCAAAGCCAAAATAGTAAGAGAGAAAAAGTAAGTGTCCCTTTTTATACCTTAGTAAGACTGATTTACCAGGGGCAAGCCCGTAGTAATCTTTTGAATCCTTCATTCGGAAGTCAGACTGCTCAATGTATACAACTCTAGAGAAAGGGACCTATATCAACAACCCAGGGAAAAGAATCAAGACAACAGAAAAATGTTCAAATGTGTGTGGAGAACTAGTATATGTGAAACACAATTCACCTTATAGAATGCCGAGGGATCATCATTCTGAGCATCAGGCCACCTTTTGGCATCAAGCTCCATAACCTTGTCCGACTCCAAATTGGTGATGATCACCTTTAGAGGATTAAGTACTACCATGGTGCGAGGAGCCGTTTTATTCAACTCCTCTCTAATATGATGCTCCAGACGACTCACATGTATCATGCTACCATCACTTCAAAATAGAACATATTTAATGAAGATTGAAGATAATTGACATATGGCAAAATAATACAAATGTGAATTCATATATATATAGACATAGCAAACCTTCTGGTAATTCCAATTCCTCGAACAAATGCATTAATCGCAGTTGGACTCACACCCCTCCGCCTCAAACCAGCAAGTGTCAAAAGACGAGGATCATCCCAACCATCAACATAATTGTTTGTCACAATGTAATTCAACTGCAGGAAAAGAAAAGAAAAATGATACTACCACAATGACTCTCCCCAAAACATGTTCAAAGTTGTTCACTTGTAAGTTAAGTATTTTGCCAACCTTACGCTTGGACATTACAGTGTTTGTGACATTCAACCGTGAATACTCCCACACATATGGCATGTAGAGATCCAGGGAATGTAATAGCCAGTAATATGAAGCACGCCGAGTTTCGAATTCAAGAGTACAGAGCTACAATTATGCAGATAGAAGAAAAGGTCAGAACCAAGAAATAGTTTAAGAACAGCAGATGCTTCAGATACAGAAAAGACATTTTCTGATACTGAGAATAAATAGTAAGTCACAGACTACAGCATTTAAAGTTATATTAAAGGCATGCTGCAAATAGCCATGAACTAGAAAGGAACCAACCGAGTGTGTTATATTCTCAAGAGAATCAACAGTGCAGTGGGCATAATCATAGCTTGGATAGATACACCATTTGTCACCGGCATGAGGATGAGGTGTGAACTGCAAAACATTAAACAAGTCAGATACCAAAAAACAGGAGAGATCATCATTCTTATATGTAACCAGAGATGACTTTACTTGCCTTTATACGATAGGCAATAAGGTCATACATATTAAAGTTATCATTCTGCATATCTTGCTTCATTCTTAGTGTCGCATTTCCCTCCTCAATCATTCCTCGTTTCATTTCATCAAAAAGTTTTAGAGATTCTTCAATAGGCCTGTCCCTCCAGGGGCTGTTCATTTTCTTCTCTCTGTACTCTTTTATCTCCTCGCCAGTCTGAAAATATAGCAACAATTATTCAATAGGATAAGTTTTATGTGTGGAGTTGTTGCAAACTTTCTGTACAGTTTAGGACTAAAGTATGAAATTAACTGGACAAGTAAAAGGAATGCACATATCCGAAACTTTAAATTGATTCAACCTGATGATCAACATAAGCATGGCCTCTCCGAATCAACTCCACAGCCAAATCATACAATTCTTGGAAATAATCACTGGTGTATGTAATCTAGAAGAAACCAATGTAAGTGTCAGATAAATTTAAACACAATAAGTCAGTAATAATAACATCAAGCTTTTCGTGCCAAATAAAAAATGACAACCTTGAAGGGTTCCCAACCCATCCAGTTCACAATTTCTTCAATGTGATTAATATACTCTTTCTTTTCTGCCTCAGGATTTGTATCATCATACCTAAAAATCAGGTTTTCAAGAATCAAGGGAATCCTGAACATTTTCCTTGCAGAAGAAACAAGGATTGCTATAGAGAAGCAAAGATGTAAGAACCCCAAGTAAAAGCAAACAAGAAACTTACCTTAGATAACAGCAGCCACCTCGCTCCTTGGCAAGGCCAAAATCAACAAACATAGCCTGAAAAGCATTGGAAACAGAAATAAAACCGTAGCACCAACCAATGATACACCAAAGTATCTCAAAAACTCATCATATCATGTATTTTTTACCTTGGCATGCCCAATGTGTAGATAACCATTTGGTTCAGGGGGAAACCGGGTATAAACTTTCCCTCCAGTCACCTTAAGATGTTTATTAAGCACTTCCTTTGTATTGCTACATCTGAGCACAGAGCCATCACTGAAGAAAACTTCTGTGTGAACCTGAGAAAAAATAGTAATAACTTACAAACTGCCAACGAATCTCCATAAGCATACGTTACACTGCAAATGAACGTTATAAATCCACCCATGACAAAACGAGAATTTCACGCCACACATGTTTGCATCATCCATTTTCAACATCGTATAAGAAGTTTGTTCTAGATTAACACAGTAAAAATGTAAGAATACAGATCATACTTGTTATACTCTTGTTACCACTGAAATACCTAGATGTATGATAATCAATGGAAGAAGGTTCAAATTTGTAGATCATGGACTTGAAGATCTAGATTAAAAAAACACTAGAAGGCACAAACAAATAAAGACAATTTACCATAAAATTTTGCTCTGGCTGAGGGAATATAGAATATGGATTGAGCTCCTCTTCAGATGGCTCTGGGGTAGCTTCCACAGCAGCTTTCTTTTCCTAAATATAAGCCACGGAAATGAAGAATTAAAGTCAAAACATACATAATAGAAACACACATTAAAATGAACTCCAATCACCTCGACTTTGGCAGGCTTCTCCTTCTTTTTTGTAGGTTTTTCATTATCGGCAGCGGTTCTCTCACCAAGCAGTTCAAACATTTTTTCATCTATGAGTTTCTATTGCAGACATGTAACTGGATAAGAAAACTAAAATTTCGTCTGTGAACCGCAAAGAAAACAGGCAGCTAAAAATGTCATCTCACCTTTACAATCTTAGGGTCTGCCCATGGCAAGCTTTTCCGGACATGTCCAAATAATTCACCCACTACATAACATAAATACATCATTCAAAGCAAGAAACAGAATAAGCTGGTTATGCAAATATAGAGAAAAAGAGCAACGGTGTATATGAATGAAGAAAACAGAGAGCCAAAGACAACCAGGTAAAGAGGAAACACTAACCATTAGTTCGGTAGCGCTGCCCCAATATAGTTTTCTTATTTTCTTCAAAGATTGCTTTAACTGCTTTCTCAATATCTTCCGGGGAAACTTCAATCCCTGTTCAAAAGCAATAACGAAGAATTCATCTCCAAATCCATGAAAACACACAGCAAACAGTAAGTTTGTAACTTCAAAGCATTGTGTTAATGAAGTAAAACAGAAACCCTACAAACATTGGAATTAAAGTAAGACAGCGCATATGCAGAAGTCCTTACCGACACCACATGCCTCCTCAAATTCATTTAGCTTGAAGTCCTCAGCACCCGTATTGTTAAAAAAAGAAATAGCAGCATCCAACTGTGCGGGAGTTTTAATCTACAGATTTTTATTAACACAGAGAATCAAAAGAACTTTAGCAGATAACATTCCAGCAGCAATAACTGTCAATCAAAAGGAGTCATATATGCTAACCTTGGAGGTAACAATATATTTGAGCAATGTAGGACGATGCACAAGAGCATTTGCAGGGTACTTAGTAGCTACCTGTTACACATAATTGCAAGTAGACCTCAATAAGTTTCTTTCAAACATTAACAAAAGACGAAGATTCCTATTGCTAACTTAAACTAAAAAAAAATTAGGATTATATTAATCAGAATAAATCTCACCGAGTACAATAGATTTCCAATAGTTCGATCGCACCCATCAGTGACACCAGCCTGTTCACAAGATAAACCTCATAAAAATTGAGTTTTGAAAATCGAATTGATGAGGGTAGTGATCAAATTACAACAGATACATTACATGCAACGGATTCAAAATCACAAAATTAATCATTTCGAATTAATATTACATTAAAAAAATGGATTTAGTCAACAGATTAATTTTCTCAAACGAAAATGAAAACTTAGTACTGTTCTATCCAATTTCATCAGATACAATAAGAGCGAGTATCGAATACACAGAAGAAGGAGGAGGAGAGAACACACCTCGTGGATAACGTCGGTGAGATTGGCGGTGACCTTGTTAGTGTTAATGGTATTGCTCGCAGTTCGCTCATCTAAACCAATACTGAGGAAGAGCTCAAGAGATTTCTTGGAATTGTCTTCTTTGAGAACCATGGCGCCGAAATTGACAAATAACAGAAACAGAAATGAGAGCTCTTAGGGTTTAACGGCGTAGACGAGACGTTGATTTCTTCTACGGTTTTATGTTTAACCAGATGTAAGTAACCAAATCAACGGGCGTTTATCTAAACCGTAGTAATTGAATCGACTCTTCGGTTTGCTTTAAACCGTAAATGGCATATGTAAATACGGTACTGTTCGAAAAAACTTCAAACCGAACCACAAACATGAAATGCAACTGAATTCAGACCTTGTCCGAGCCATCGCTAACCGCTACGCCGCAAATCTCCGCCTATGTTTACCGCTCAGACGAACGTCTCTGCAACTCGCGCAAGCCATCCATGCTAATATCATTACTTTTGGGTTCCAGCCACGTGCCCATATCCTTAACCGTTTGATTGATGTTTACTGTAAAACGTCAGAGCTCAATTATGCACGCCAACTGTTCGATGAAATCCCCGAACCAGATAAAATCTCCAGAACCACCATGGTTTCCGGCTATTGTGCTTCCGGGGATATCACTCTTGCTCGCTGTGTTTTCGATGAAACTCCTGTGAGTATGCGAGATACTGTAATGTACAATGCCATGATCACTGGCTTCACGCACAATAATGATGGCTACTCTGCTATTAACATGTTTTGTAAGATGAAGCAAAAAGGATTCAAACCAGATAACTTCACTTTCGCTAGTGTTCTCGCGGGTTTAGCTCTTGTTTCCGAAGAGGAGAAGCATTGTGTGCAGTTTCATGCTGCCGCTCTGAAATCTGGCGCTGGTTATATCACTTGTGTTTTGAACGCTCTGGTGTCTGTGTATTGCAAATGTGCTTCTTCTCCTTCTCTGATACATCTAGCTAGAAAAGTGTTTGATGAGATTCCAGAGAAAGATGAGAGGTCGTGGACGACTATGGTTACGGGTTATGTAAAGAATGGTTGTTTTGATTCAGGGAAAGAGTTGATCACAGGAATGGACGAAGATATGAAGCTTTTTGCTTATAATGCTATGATTTCTGGTTACGTTAACCACGGATTGTATAAGGAGGCATTGGAGATGGTTAGGGTGATGGTTTCATCTGGGATTGAGCTTGATGAATTTACATATCCTAGTGTTATAAGGGCGTGCGCCACTGCTGGATTGCTTCATTTGGGAAAGCAAGTTCATGCTTATGTATTAAGAAGGGAGGATTTCTCGTTTCATTTTGACAATTCGCTTGTTTCATTATACTACAAATGCAGTAAATTTGATGAAGCAAGAGCCATTTTCGATAGAATGCCGGCAAAAGACTTGGTATCTTGGAACGCGTTGTTGTCAGGGTATGTTAGTTCGGGGCACATAGGTGAGGCGAAGTTGCTTTTCAGAGAAATGAAAGAGAAGAATATCTTGACCTGGATGATAATGATATCAGGGTTAGCAGAAAACGGGTTTGGAGAAGAAGGTTTGAAGCTGTTTTCTTGTATGAAGAGAGAAGGTTTCGAGCCTTGTGACTATGCTTTTTCTGGGGCGATCAAATCATGTGCCTTGCTGGGTGCGTATTGCAACGGTCAACAGTTCCATACCCAATTGGTTAAAACAGGGTTTGACTCGAGCCTCTCTGCTGGAAACGCTCTCATTACAATGTATGCGAAATGCGGGGTTGTGGAGGAAGCTCGAAAGGTGTTTCAGACAATGCCTTATCTGGATTTAGTTTCTTGGAATGCTTTGATTGCTGCACTGGGACAACATGGACATGGTGCTGAAGCAGTAGATGTGTATGAGAAGATGTTGAAGGAAGGGATAAGACCTGATCGGATTACGTTGCTCACGGTTTTGACTTCGTGTAGTCATGCAGGTTTAGTTGACCAGGGACAGAAATATTTCGATTCTATGGAGACTGTCCACTGTATACCTCCAGGTGCAGATCATTACGCAAGGCTGATCGATTTGCTCTCTCGATCGGGGAAATTTTCTGATGCTGAAAGTGTAATCAAATCGTTACCTTTTGAACCTACTGCAGAAATCTGGGAAGCTCTTCTTTCAGGTTGCAGAGTCCATGGAAACATGGAACTAGGGATCATCGCTGCAGAAAAGCTCTTTGGTCTCATACCAGAACATGATGGGACCTACATGCTCTTATCAAACATGTATGCAGCTACTTGCAAGTGGGAAGAAGCAGCAAGGGTACGTAAACTAATGCGAGATCAAGGGGTGAAAAAGGAACTGGCTTGTAGTTGGATTGAAGTGGAGACACAAATACATACGTTTCTGGTGGATGATACATCGCATCCAGAAGCAGAAGCTGTTTACAACTATCTTCAAGAGTTGGGTAAAGAGATGAGGAAACTCGGGCACGTACCAGACACGAGTTTTGTGTTGCACGACATAGAGTCTGATGGTCACATGGAAGATATGTTGACTACTCATAGTGAGAAGATTGCGGTTGCATATGGGCTAATGAAACTTCCTCCGGGAACAACCATTAGAATTTTCAAGAACTTGAGGACTTGTGGTGATTGTCATAATTTTTTCAAGTTCTTGTCGCGAGTAGTTCAGCGAGAGATTGTCTTGAGAGATAGGAAGAGGTTTCATCATTTCCGCAATGGCGAGTGTTCTTGTGGTAACTTTTGGTAGCTGATGCTTCGCTTTTGGTAGGTGATGCTTCGCTTTTGTCGATTCATTTAGACTTCAATCTTACATTTATATTTGCAAGGAGAAAGCAACAGTAAACAAAGAGACTCAAGGAGCTGCTCTTGGATCCAGAGTCAGATGCTGAAAGACATGCCTGCCATATCCACTACCAAATCTCTATTCACTGATAACAACAACTTGCTTCCCAAGGAAACCTATCCCCTCACAATACCCAATATCTTTTCCTAAACATTCGTTTATACTCGGAAGATTATCTTCACTCTCAAGGTTAGTTATCCGTTTATTCAGTTTTAACAAAGAAGAGACAAACAATTTCAGAGCTAAGAGTTCAAGGGCCATTCTGCCATGGATCGCTATGTATTAATAAGCTGAGCAAGAAGCAAAAGCGAACTGAAGAAGGGGTCCTTTGTTTCTTTCTTGCTAAAGACGAGTATGTTTTCATTTTAACTTTCCGGTTGGTTGATATACTGAAATATTTTTTTGAACCAAAAAATAAAATATTTAAAATGTATATATATCCAAAAAAAGGATTTTTTTGCAAAACCAACACCATGTTACCGTAGAAAGAAGAGGGAGCCGAGTGATATATCAAGTATCAACACTTACCAAATATAGCTAAATCTAAATAATTCAATTCTTATCAATTCTAAGTGGTTTATTTTTCTTCTAAAAGCCCACAATTCTTAAAAGATCTGACTTCTGAATTTCAGATTATTTGTAGCTAGTTTCCATTTTTAATCATAATGGTTAAACTATAGAGCGAGTCAACTAGGACCCCACCTTTGACGAGTCAAGTTAAGCACAGCAATTGATTAACCACATAAAAATCTGGATAAATCAAACCGGAAGAAGTGAACCAAGAAAGAACGAGTCAAAAGACTCAACTCCGGATAGCAGAAACACGCCAACGCGGGAAAACAAAACGCACCACACAAAACCAACGTGGTCTTTACTTTTAAAGCAAAACTCCTTTGCCACAGACTTGAATCTCAAAGGCTCCTTAGTCGATTCAATCTCAAATACAATTAACCATACTACTCTCTTCTTCAGACATTAAGCTGTTCCTCATCAGTTGGATGCAGAAGTAGATGAAAAAAAAGTGAAACAAAAGACAACCTTTTTGTTGTCTTAATCTGACATAGGAATTGTTGGATTTTCCTCTGTCGGTGCATCAATTTCACTCAGAGAAATCATGATTGCTTTCAGTAATTAATCAGATCACACTAATTAAGCACACATGTGAGATTCAAATCGAGAGAGAAACACTTAAAAGCTACAAGATTTGCAGTAAGAAAGAAGAATTTTTTTTTTCTTTTTAGTAAATGAAACATTATTAACCTAAACGTCCCCCATAACTATTTGTACAGTTTATTCAGAACAATAGGGAAGTAAAAGAATAACTAAGAAAACGAAAACTAGCAAAAGAGGAAGAAGGAGCTTCAAGACTTTGACCCTCAATTCCAGATTCAAATATTGACAAATGCTTTCAAACTTCAACGGCAACTGAATTGCAAATCATCAAATTCATCATCTTTGAGGATTCTGTATAAAAAAAAAACAAAGAGAATCAGAATATCACAACTAAAAGAAAAGCTAATCCATTTCTAAATCCGTAATGATGATGATTTGATAATAATACCTTAGCTTCTTCTGGGACCTTATATGCATCAAGCGTCACTTCAGTCAAATAAAACCCAGGAGACAAACTCTGAAATCAAAATTTAATCAGATCAATTCAAAAATAAATTAAACAAATTTATAATCAAATCGGAAAAAGAAAAATCAAATCAAATTAATACTTACATCGAGTTTTTTCTGAACAGTTCTTGGCCGCTTTTTAGGCCGGCGCGGTGGTCGGTGACCTAAAATCGCCATGTAATCCTCCTCGATCTCTTTCTTCGATAGCTTCACGGCGAACTTGGGACGCATCTTCATCGTCTCCGCTTCGACCACTCCGCCTCTCAACGGCGATGGATTCTTCACCATCCTCTCTTCAATCACAATTCCCTTATTGAAGCTATTGCACTGATTTCCAGAAACCAGTTCATTACACGCTGCTCTTCTTTTCCTTAGATTCCATGGCTTAACCGGAGAAATCACCGTCTCTTTGTCTTGACCGGGACCGTCGAATTCATCCTGCTCTTCAATAGCAACGTCGTCGTCATCGTCTTTATTAAACATCGATTGTGTGATCTTATCCCTCACCGACTTCAGATCCGACATAATCTTCACCCTGAACTCTTCGATCCCTTCCTCGCCGCCAGATTTAAACGGTGCGTTTCTCAACCGGCGATGATCAGCCTCCTCGCCGAATCCCGAAACAGAATAATCAGCGAATTTCAAAGGCGGAGATCGGCGTCGAAGTCGGTGATGATCGCCGTCGGAACTGCCGTTAATTGAGTCGATCTTCATGCACTTGAGATGTCGTTGATTCCCCCATAAGTTCGGGAGAGGGAAATTGTGAAGAGTCTTTGGTCGTTCGGGTCTCTTCGTCGTCGTCATCTCACCGGGAAATACCATTGATTTGGTGCACTTACTCCTTTCTCTCTATTCGTTCCACGTATCAAATCTCTTTCTCTTCTACCTTAAGAAATACAAATGTTTTCTCGAGAAAATCGTTGTTTACAGGATCGCCGGAAAATCGTTACCGGCGGTGCTGGTTTGTTTTTATTTTCTCGGCTTGGTTTTTGTTAAGATACCGCCAGGGAGAAGGCTGGAGCTGTGTTTTATATACTAGAGTTCAGGGCTTTTTGTAAATCGGTGATGGATCAGAGGGTATTTTCGGTATTTTGATAGATCCTGGTTAATATACGCACCTGTTTGGGGTTTACATTTTCCCGGGTTTCGAACATTTTCATTTTTTTTGTTAGACGGTGAATACTTAGCCGTTGGATTGCTTTATCTTTTATCCTAACCGTTTATCTTAATCCACCGCACAATCTCCTCTTTTTTTTCTTCTTCTTCTTCTTCCTCTCCGTTTCCAATAAATCCACTTGTACTAGGTCAAATTTACAATTTTTTTGGTCATCTAGAATAATATTATAAGTCTTTAAACCAAAGTTATCCAACACAAAGCAAGAACTAACCCGGCGGAAACATTGATATCCCCGAAAACATAAGCCTAAACAAAGGAAACAAAATCCCTATGAACAGGAAGATAACAAAAGACTTCATTCTATTAAATAAAATCAAATAAATCTACCTTAAATTTAATGTAATTGCCTATAGGATATTAGAATTTAGGCTACCTTAAAAACTTAGGTCTTTAAATCTCACTAGTTTTTTTTTTGGTTGAATATAGATAAATCGTACTACATTCTCCCAAACTAATCAAACAATTATGGAAGTAAAATCTTCAAATTAGAAACTGAATATAGTTGGTTACTAAAGTAAGAATTCATTCATGTAAAGATGTTCTCCACGTACGTACTCAAAGTTAAAAAAAAACCTTAGAATCATGCATTAGAAATTAAACACATACACTAAAGTTTAATAACTTCTAGATCTAACGTAACTACAAACTTACAGCTATTGTTATGATATGCATCGACTAAAGTATCATTCTAGGTTTACTAAGCTGGGACATGTTCTTGCTCGACTAACAAATCTCAATCACTGGAATGTAATATGATAAATATCAACTAAAATGATATTTTATTAAAGAAATTGAAAAGGTTTCCATATTCACCCCAAAAGTCTAATTCCTAACTACATATTTAACAAATTAGCCATTTTCTAATGGTGAAGTCGAAGTTCATATAAGGGGATATTACCATATCTACTAATTATTTCTGAACTTTTCAGAAACAGAAAGTTGAATTTAAAGTAATTGTTTAATGATTCATAGATCCCTCTTGAGTCCACATGGATAAATAAGCTGTTACTATCCACTTTTACTGTATGAGTTCATCAACAAGATTCAATCTTGTTCTACCTTTTGGATGTGTACAGTGACATTATAAAACTTGGCTTATTGATCTTGAATGGAATCCGGCTAGTGATATAACCCACGGTCCACCGTATCCTAAATGGCAACCCGCAACTTGCTTTGAACCTCTGGATTGAGAATCCCTGGATCAAACTAATATAACAAGCAGTGAAGCAACAGTAGTAACTTTGGTAGCAACTTTGTAAGAATGCACTCTTTGTATGCATTTTTTTTTATTTGAATTAAAAGAAGAGTTTACCTTTGGTAATTTGTTTTCTACAGCCAGATTGTCGATATGCAGCCTTACGTTTGATGCTGCGATCCACACTTGAGTACAAATTAGCAACTATGTCAAATAATGTCTGAGCTCCATCCTCAGTGTCCTTAAGGAGGGATTCTTCTCTACTTATACGATTTCTGGAAAACAAGAACACTCCTCCCATCAAAATTCTTTTAGAATAGCAGATTATCCACAGCAGTATGTATATTCTTGTGCATACTTGAGATATCCACAAAGCATGTGCTTGGGCCACATATGGACTCTTCCATGCATGGTAATCACCACATTTGGAGAAAGCTCCATGTTGATTGAAAATATTTCTACAAATGATATTTTGAAATTAAGGAACTTCCAGTAGTTAAAGTATTAAATGACTCAAGAGTATCATGAACAAACCAATAAAAGCATTATTGCTACCTTGGTCAACTTTTCTAATGTTCAAAGAAAAATATTTGGACCCCTGCAAGATTCAGATTGGCCATTTCTGCAGAATCTGAAGATTCAAATCACGTATGATGTTGGCGCGGACGACAGTGGTGCTGGTGGCAGCAGCCGATGGTATAGGTAGTGGCGGAAAATTATCACTTTTTCAAAACCAAGTCGGATTAATTGTTGGGTTGCGGTTAAAAATTGGTCTGATCGGGTTCAACCGAATACAAAGAGTTTTTTTTTTTCATTTTTAACTAAACTCGAATAGTTCTTTTATGTATTCAACCATGAAACGTATATTATGTTAAAAAAAATTGCTAAATATTATTGAACTAGTTCATTCAGATAGTTAGACTATTATATTTGCTGAATTATGGGAAAATGTAACGGATTTATATCTTTTAAAGCTTTTCAGATTTTTAGTGTTTCTTATGGTTCTTAGATTTTTAGTTAAGTAAAGACATTTTATAGTTTTGGAATTCAAAATTAATCCTATCTAAAACTTTGATAGTGTAGTTTGTATTTTATGCAAAACTTTTGAGTTTTTTTCTTGTGAAATAGTTTCAAAATTTGGGCTGTCATATTTATTTTTCGTATGTGATATTTAAACATCCTAATTTAACATATCCAAAATACGCAATAAATCCAATATTATTCAATTATTTCACATCTTGTACTAACTATTAAGCACAATTGACGAATTGAGAGTCTTTTGTATCCACGATAAAAGCAAGGAATGAGTTATGATTCTCCGTGACAACAAGATTTGAGCAGAACCGAAAGTATTCAACTTTCTTCTTGGGTTGTGTATGGATCAATGTCTCATATGCCTCTCAGGGCATCTGATTTTTTCTTCATAACACATTCTTTTATTTGGAATCTCTAAAAACAAAACAAAAAAAAGTCTGAGCCTTTTTCTTCTTTGTTTGTGGTTGGACTTGGTAACGCCTAAATCGTACGCAACACTGTGCTTGCTTGCACTAGAAAGTTTCTTCCTTGACCCGTCTTTCTACACGTTCACCCCCGACAATTTCAATTCTTCTTCCGGGTCGGGTCAATGTCATCAAGAACGACGGGAACTGTTTATATTCATCTGAGTTCTTCATCAATTGCTGGATCTCGTATTCAATTTTGAGAATTTCCCCCTATTTTTTAGATTCTAGGGTTTATTTAATCCTGCGGAGATGATTGAGCATGGGAGTTCAGCCTTGGATTACCAAAGCATTAGAGAAGCCGCTTGCAACGCCGGCGCCGGAGCCACCGCTGGTCAGTTCAATTTTCTGATTTTAGATTTTCTTATTTTGATTCGGGTTCTTGTGGCTGACTAGTTTTGATTTGGGAACTTTCAGGGGCAATCGCTGCGACTTTTGTTTGTCCGTTAGATGTGATCAAAACAAGGTTACAGGTTCTTGGTCTCCCGGAAGCTCCAGCCTCTGGTCAAAGAGGTACTTTGCTACAAATTGAGCTTAGTTTGATTGAAAATAGATGTAGTTTTTTGGATCTTTTCTGATCAAGTCTTCTCTTTGGAGATATGCATATAGATGCTAACAAGATACATCTGTTGAAATATCAGGTAGTGTAATCATTACAAGCCTGCAGAATATAGTGAAAAATGAAGGTTTTAGGGGATTGTACCGAGGGCTTTCACCAACCATCCTAGCTCTACTTCCCAATTGGGCTGTAAGCACCACTTTTCCTTCTGCCTCCGAGTTTTTTTTTTCTTCAAGTAATTGAAGAGATTACTTGTTTAGCATTCTCTTGTGACTCTGCTCTTGGTGATATGTTATGTCTTTCCTTGTAATCTGAGTTCTGGTATTATACGCAGGTCTACTTCTCAGTATATGGAAAGCTAAAGGATGTGCTGCAGTCAAATGGTTGGTTCTCATTATAAACTAATCGTCTTGTGCTTTATTTTTGCTTTTACATAATTGGAAGAGTAACGGATATCATTGCTTAAATAACGCATTCCAGTGACTGCTTACCAAGTTGTTTTTACTATTATTCATTCTTTTAACTGTTTCCTGTTTTCCTGATAGATGGCAAGCTTAGTATTGGGGCAAACATGGTAGCTGCTGCTGGTGCTGGAGCTGCCACATCAATTGCAACGAATCCGCTTTGGGTTGTCAAGACGAGATTAATGGTTAGTTTTTTCCTCTTTCTTTGGTTTCAGCTTTGCTAAACATTCTTGAGTGTATTTTTAATTTGTAGTTTTCTTACCCTTTCCCTTTTCACAGACACAAGGAATTAGGTCGGATGTGGTACCCTACAAAAGTGTAATGTCTGCATTTAGTAGGATTTGTCATGAAGAAGGATTCCGAGGGCTGTACAGGTGAATATCTTAAATGAAACATTTGAACACCTTTTGTGACATTTCGGGTTTATGTGAAACTTCAAGATATATTGATTATTTTTTTCCTGTGTTGAAACAGTGGCATTTTGCCTTCTCTGGCGGGAATTAGCCATGTCGCTATCCAATTTCCAGCATATGAAAAGATCAAGCAATACATGGCAGACATGGGTAAAATATGACTTCTCCGCTAAATTACATAATCTTGGATGGGGCTGTTCCTCAATACCCAACTAGTTTCTGATCATAGCTTGTTAAAGTTTTCAGATAATTCATCCGTCGAGAATCTGAGTCCTGGGAACGTTGCAATTGCCTCGTCAATCGCGAAAGTAATCGCCTCTGTTTTGGCCTACCCCCACGAGGTCTCTCCTCTTCCTCTCTCATTTGCTGACTTCACTCTTAGGCTCATAACTAACTGATCCAATACTACATTGGGTGTATGTTACATCCACAGGTAGTTAGGGCCAAACTTCAAGAACAAGGGCAAATGAGAAATGCCGAGACTAAGTATTTGGGAGTCACTGATTGCATCAAGAAGGTATTTAGAAGTGAAGGGTTTCCTGGATTCTACCGTGGATGTGCTACTAACCTTCTGAGGACAACTCCATCGGCAGTAATCACATTTACAACCTATGAGATGATGCTTAGATTCTTCCGACAAGTTGTGCCACCGGAGACTATTGAGTCAGAAGATTACAAAAGAGAAGAAGAAAGAAAGAGTCTAGTTAGTCGACGAGAAGGAGAAGAAGAGAAAGATTTGGGGCTGAGAGAATCGCAAACTCAATCTAATAAGATCAATACTACTTCACCTATCCCTCTTGGAAGCAAGTAAATAGAGAATCACAAACATGCTCCATAGGTTTTATTTTTCTTAAAGCCACGTTCCGATTTAGTAAAAATTTTGCCTTGCGGTGATCAAGTTGTAACCTTTTCTCGTTGTTCTAACAAATGTATAACGTATCAGTGAATACATTTTTGCCCCTTTTCTCGTTATTTGGAGATCACATTCGTTTATGTATTCTCAGAGTTATAGTTGAGGTCCCTCACGTCTCACACTCTCTATGTGAAAAATTGCAGGTTGTGGGATTAATAGAAAGCGATTTGTATATTTCAAAAGTAGATGCTTTGGATGGAATTTTTGGGAAGATGATTCACTTCCTTTTTAGCGCTTTACCTACCACAAGGTAATGGAATTTTCTTCCCCGGGTTATAAGCTTTTAACACTTGTAAAAAGAGCAATGTGACAACTGAGGAAAGACGTGTGTTTCTGCTAAGAGAGATTTGTCTGCGCAAATCTTGCCTTTTATGTGGATACCCGACTTAGAAAATAGGCAGTAGCAGAATACGGATAGGATTAATCTAACTCCAAGAAAAGAGTCTTGTAGCACAGACCACCCACGGAAATGGCTGTGTTGGTTCTGAACGAAAAAAACAGTTCAGAGAGAAAAAAAGCCTTATAGAAATCCAATGCTTGTAGTGGACAATCCTATAAACTGATAGTGTCTGCAAGCTAGTCTTCTGTATGATCAGCCAGTGATAACGAGATGAATAGGCCTGAAAGTAATAGATACTATTGAGATCATAATGGAGCTAAGTATGAAGGTGTGAGTCAGGTAAACCCTTTCAGTCAATTTTTTTTTTTTTGCTTTTTGTTTAATACTTTTGAGACAATATTACACACACATATGTTGAGTGTGATAGACAAAATTAGAACATGGAAAATTGGTGAATGGTAGTGCAAGTTATGCCACTATGTACATTCTCTCAGTACCGACAGCTTCAACTCTGTGCCTCATCTGATATAGTTCCATTGACACAAGTGAGAAGCCAATACCTGGTGGATTCTAGAATTCGTAGGCGCTTGTATTTGGTGTGGTTGATTTACTGGTCCATTGGTCAGTCACAGAGATTGGTGAACGTGGGAATTTCATATTCTTTATTAGTGAAGCCTCTCCCCAATCCGGTGGTGAAGGGTGCGGGGTTAATCTCTCCTCATTGTAATCGTAGTTTTGAAATTTTAGCTCCTCATTCTGGATTCCCTTTAGCTCTTCCACAACTTGTTCCATTGTCGGTCTCATGGCACTGTCTTGCTGCAGGCACTGAAAAGCCAACTCTGCAACCATTGTAGTCATTTTCCTAACTCCTTCATTAGTTTTGTATCCAAGATTTGGATCGATCAGCTCGTAGGTTGCATGGTTCTGTATCTTGTTTATAGCTAAGCTTGATAGATTGATTTCGCTCTTGCTCCTTGTTATATCAACAGCTGGCTTCGACGATATCAGCTCGATAAGTACCACTCCAAAGCTATAAACGTCACTCTTATCGGTTAGATGATAGCACCGATGATAATCAGGATCTAAATATCCCGGAGTACCTTGAGGGGCAGTTGAGACATGTGTTACATCACTCGGGTGCAACCTTGATAGCCCGAAATCCGCAACTTTGACTCCAAAGTTTCCGTCGAGAAGAATGTTTGTAGTCTTGACATCGCGGTGTATGATATCTGAAGCATGAAGGTAAGCCAATGCACTCGCTGTTTCTATGGCAATGCTCATGCGCATTGACCATGTTAAGTAGCCTTGGTGTGGCGGGTTGTCTCCATGGAGATGATCTGCAACTGTGCCGTTTGGAACAAACTCATAGACAAGGAGAAGCTCTCGGCTTCGCCGTGAAGTGCATCCATAGAGGGAGACAAGATTCTTGTGATGGAGACGTGTGAGGATTTCTATTTCGTTCATGAATTGCTCAAGTCTTCTGTAATTGTGCTCATAGAGACGCTTCACTGCAACTTCTCGCCCATCACGCACTTTTCCTGAGATCAAAAAGGAAGAAGATTAAAGATTAGCTTAACTGAGAGATTTCACACTTTCTTGGAGTGTAAGTGCACTGATCAATTTTACCATAGTACACAGTGCCAAAGCCTCCATCTCCTAGTAATCTGTCTTTGCTGAAGTTGTTTGTTGCTTCTTGAAGTTCTTTATATGAGAAGATTGGTATCTTAAAGAAGACATGGCTAAACTCGACATCAGATTTCGAGTTGTCTCTAGAGAGCTCTGAACCATCTTTCCTCCTGCAAATCTTATGGATGATGATAAAGAGTGCCACCAAGATGATAATCAAGATGACAGGTCCTCCAATTCCTGGACAATTAGAGAGGTAAATGATTCCAATTGGTATTTCATGAAGAAAGATGAAACTAGATGAGCAAAATAGAACATCTCTTTTTACCTAATACTAGCTTAATCGTCCTCTCTTGGGGATTTTTTCCTCCTGCAACACTTAGACAGAAATCGAAGTTATCATCAAATGTTTTGCAAGCAAAATTGCAGAAGTAGTAACATGCTTCATTGTGTTCATACCTCTTCTTTCTTTTCCTCCAACGCAATTAAAATTTTTATTGTCCATTGTACACACTCCACCTCGATAATGGCAACGAAAGCAGCGTCCAGGCACATTTGTATGAAGAGAGAAGGTAGCATTTACATAGAACTGGTTACTTATTTTGGGATTCATCCAGCTCTCTGGAGTCTTGATAGGTGAACACCCTGAAACATCATGGCCATCTCCCAAATTGTAGTAGAAGCTGCTTCCTCCTCCACAATTCGCATAAGTGAAATTATCTTTCCTGCTACTGTCGTTGCATTTGTACAAAGTGGCCAAGGTGAGCCATGGTGAGTCTGGAAGAGAGAAGCTTGAAAAGTCTGTGCAGTTTCCTGTTTCCAAGCTTTTGTTTAGTCTTGGGTCAGTGATGTTTATGGTGTTGGCTTGAGAGACGCTGTTGACTTTATACCATTCTCCATATTCTACAAGCTGTATCTCTGAAACATTTCCACTGCACTTCATCTTGAAAAGACCGCACCGAGATGACATGGTTGTGCTAAAGAAAGGGAACTTGACTTCGACTTCTCCGCAGGTGAATGTTTTATTGCAAATTGTCTCGGTCTTGTTACTTGCTTCTGCCATGAAAAGCAGCAGTAAGAAGAAGAAGACCAACACAGAGACAGTCTTCATTGACAGACTTGAATTTTCTTTTTTGGATATCTGGATCTAGAAATATCAAAGTATTGGTTCCATTATTAAGAAGATTAGATAAGAATTTTCCCACTCTTTTTATGGTATCGTGACAGGAAAGTTGACTTTTGGGGAATTCAGACAGAGTTCTGCTGTAGAGGAAGATGAGTGTTAGAGGTTTGGGATCATGACAAGAGAAGAAGATAAAGATTTGTGTGGGCATGCTTTAAAGTTCTACAATAGTCGTTGGTGCTTGCTGCTTTGTTGGAAAAATACAATGAAGATTGATTTTGACCGAAGACTCTGATGGAGTTGGAAACTTTCAAATGAACAGAGAGATCCATTTACCATCGGTCGAAGTTGCATATTCAAGAGTTGACCACACATCACTACTTCTCTTTTGTCTTTGCATCCTCCTTGCCGGTGAGACTTCCATTATTAAATTTAAAGCCTTAGAAGTTAGAACGATTGAGAGAGACCTTTGATATTGGTTCTTCTTTCAAAGTCTTTTGATTATGTTTCTTTTTGTTAAAATATATATATATATATACTAAATGATATCAGTATTAAAATAAGCCACAGACAAATTGTGGTCTATTCGCGACTAATTGGCAACTCGTTTGATCCACCTTTCCTTTAATATTCATATCCCATTACCTGACATTAGTAGGTGGCTCGAGTGAGGTTTTATTTTACTGTTACTGATATTGTAGCTAAAAGCAAATTCCGCAATAACATAACTTTTCATTAAATTATGTATCATCGTTTGATTTTGATTTCCATAAGTGATAAAGTTAATAACGAACAAAATTATAAGATTAATGCTCGTGGATTTATTATGATGGAGATGGTGAGCAACATGGAAAAAAAAGAAAAGAGATTCAGATTTTTTTAATAGAGTCATAGTTCATGTCTTAATGAGATACGTTCTGTGTATAATAAAGACGACACGAGGGCTATTGCCAATTCGTGTACTCGTTTGGTTGTACTGTGAGTTAAATATTTACTAGGATGTCATTGCCGACATTCATGATCATTGAGTTTTAATTTCATTGATGAATATAGGCGGTAATGTGTTCAAATCAATGAATTTAACCAACCCATAAAGATTTTATGAATGTAACTGTAAGAGTCTAGAAATTGCATTCACAACTGAGGTTAAACTGGGGAGCTGTGGAAGGAGTATTAATATAATTTGTGTAAAATAATCAAACTCGACGACTAATCTTCGAACTAATTTGCATTATTCACGTTGTGACAAAGAGATATATATTATTATTTTTATCAAAAAAAAAGAGACAAAGAGATATATTCTTTATCTAAACCCATGTTCTAAAAATCTCATGCTAGCTCCGATTACACCCTGTCTAGTCGTTGGGTCCACCCTCGTCGTTTCAATTAATGATTAATCTTTCGAAAAAGTCAGTCAACCGATTACTCTCCGCCTAATCCAATTAATCTCCACCTAATCTGATTAATCTCCACCTAATCCGATTATTTTTGGCATAATCATCTATAATCCAATTATTTTTAAATTTTCAAGTATAAATTTTTTTTGTTTTTGTTATTCAGACATTTATATTGATAGTTTCTGATGTTTTATAATAAATTATGTTAAAATTATAAATAAAAATCATAAAATAAATTATTAATACTATATTTTCATGTATTAATATAATTTTAAAAACAATATTATTTAAAAGTTTAATATAATGGATAAATATATTTTAAAAATATTAAAATAACCTAAAACTAATCTCCGATTAATCCCTGTTTACTTCCCGATTAATCTCCTAGGCGGTAAGCCCACATTCAACGCCCGACTAGCGCCTAGCGAATTTTAAAACATTGATCTAAACAGTTGTTGACCCAAACAAAACAAAACAAAAATCTTAATCTAACAGTTTGTAATTATACCACCTGTCGGTTTCATGATTGGTCTGAAGTCAAGTTTGGGATGTTGAATTTTGGTGGCTCCTTTGAAAATCTCAAGTTGGCCAACTTTGTCCATGTATTATTTCTATCCAAAATCCTTAAATAATTTGGGCTAAAAATCCATAACTTTGAAACCTTCTCTTCGAAAGATAAGACCACCGTTCATAATTTCAAACATTGTTCACCAGATGAATGCCGTATTTGAAGAAAGGGCTTATCTGGAATCTTGTGGCATCCACTTGGTTTGAAAGGAGATATAATACGGTCTGGTATTGGATTAATCGATGTTGTTGAGCCATTTTTAAAACGAATTAAAGACAAAAACCTAAGTAGCTCACAACTTATCTAGGAAAACAATGTGGCACTCGATGAAGCTCTCTCAGCCAAACAAAAGGAACCTTACTGAAAACTCGAAAACAAAGATGTTAATTAGTTAGGATCCCATATAAAAAAAATGTTAGATATGATTTAAAGTAATATATATATGAGAGGTAAGAGCCAAACCACTCATTTCTGCCTAAAAAAAGATTCCTACTCACTTTCAATTGGATTAATTTGGAAGTCCATAATGGTATCAATTATCAAAGCCCAAATCCAGTTTCCAAAACAAAAAGGACTGCTAAATTTCACCTAATCTATTTTCAACCAAAATAACACGTTTAATTCGTTTCGGCTTGAATTGGAAGTCAAATCTCTTCTTCTATCTTTTTCTTTTTCGTAAGTGGAAACCAAATCTCTAGCCTCCGTAGCTTTCGTCTAATGTAGTATCATCTCCAACAAAGATAACGCGTTTCCATCTTAATTCTTTCCGTAAATAACACGTTTCCATCTTATTTTTGTTTCCGTAGATAACACGTTTCTATCTTCCGACTTAATGAACAACAAAGAGTTATCTCTCGAATTCTTTATATTTTCCTTATTTCAAAAGAGACCACATATAACATGAAAGCTTACATGCAAGACAAGAAGTGGTTGAATTTTAAAAGAACAACAAAATAAGATGACTTTTTTTTTGCCCACAATCAAAATATGAGCATTTGTTTCTCCAATTTTCTAAATAATAATGATACAAGACAGAAAAATTATTTACAAACAAAGAAAAATGTTGTTCATTTACATTTACCTTGAATTTTTGTACAACTCTATTAGACCGGACCACGACCTCAATGACGGCGTCTGCGCCTCGCCATTGTATCGACGTCTGATTCCGTCAGTTCTGTCACCATTGCATTAACCATCCTCATGTCTCCCATCGTGATCTTTCCACTGACATCATCTCCGACGTAAAGCTTGTCCACGTCACCGGCGTCAACACTAATAATCTTCCCTAGTAACATCCCCGGCTGCCTCCATTCAGCGAGCAAAGCCGGCACACCAAATCCGGCACGTGCATCCCACGCACTCACTTCCACGGCGTCAAATCCTTTCATCTCCGCCGCTAATAAAACCGCCGGCGTTAGCGACAACGCGGAAGCGCCGCATTTTTCGAAGAAAGAAGTCACCACGTTACGGTGACCTCCTTCTCCGTTGATATCAAGATGATCCCAAAGCTTCACGACTCCGCTTGAGCCTAGATTAAACAAGTCTCCGAAGCTACGTCACATCCATGGGATATTTCCATTAGCATCCTTATCATCATCATCACCTTCATGGTAATAACCAGATCCTCTAACGCGTAAATGGCTATTGACTGAGTCATCTTCTTTATCATCGTCTTCATCATCTTCGTCTTCGTCTGAGGAGTCTGATGAGAATGACCAGTCGGAGTCGCTGTCATAATCAAGAAGAAGAGTTGGTGAAGGTAGAGACACGTTTACATTTCTTAACCTAAGGACTAAACTCTTGATTCTAGTAATCAAAGTGGTGAATGAAGCAAAGAATGCAGTAAGCAATAAGGCACCCCATTTCCAGAAACTAAAAGCTTGATGTAACTTTCCGGCGCCGGAGACGGCAAAAGCTCGAGATAAATAAGACTGATCGTTTATCGAGTTTAACCCCACGTCGAAGTCGTTTATTCTGTTAATTATAGGTACCTCCATTGTATAAAATGAATATTATTCTTGGGTATAAAAATGGTATTGCTTTTCTTATATATTTGAAAAGGGAAACAAAAGTTAAAGAGAAAAGAGTGGAGATTTTGGTTTAAGGGATCAGATGGATATTTTATAGAAAGATTTAGAGTCTAGATAGAGATGACGTGGCGGATAATTAGAGGATATATGATGACACGTAGGATAAAGGCGGGCGGAGGAGGCTTTCGACGAAACGAGAAAGGTGGGAAGATAAGGCAGAGTCAGCCTCTGGCGCTACATGAGATGTGCGTTGTTCTGTCTATCTACATTTATTCTTACCATAAACAACAGTTCAAGTTACTTTTTTTTTTCGTCAAAAAACAAAATATAATATATATATATATATATATATTCATAGTTACAGTTCCAACTTTTTCATGAACTGTTGATACCTTTAACCACCGGTTAAATTTTTTTTTAAAAACATGGTTTAAGTTAAATGTTTTTTCTAGGATTAGGTTACCAAATCACTTCACTTAGAAAGTACTGTTTAGATAAGATACTTTCTGTGGTAACTGGTAACGCTGTAAAATAAGTGAAAAGTTATTTTTGACATTTGACATGTTTTGATGGAAAACAATTTAAGCACGCGCGCTTCAAGCTATTACACAATATAATGCTGGTACATTATCCGATGACGAGTTACTACAGTTACAACACCATCTCTTATTTTGTCTCTTCATCACATCTGCGTCCAGCCAGCTCCATCATTCGACAAATCACTGATCACTTCAACACAAATATGCAGCGTATGTAATCTTCTTTGCTCTCAGATTTTGTCTAATATTCAATAAGATCAATCTATGTCCTTAAGATTCTGTATTTGGACTGTAACATTGTGACACGTCCTCTGTTTTTCTTCAAATGCTCTGTTTTCTGCAACAGAGGAGAATGGAGCTGGATCAATCCCAGACATGGAAAAACCCCCATTTCTTACACACAAATCAAGAGATCACATCACGTGATTATAAAGTCTCAGCTTCAAACGCATTCATGGGTCTGAGAGATCGTACTCCATCTTCGTACTCTCTCAAGATGGAGTCTTTCAACACCCTCCTTAACTCAACCTACGCAGAGAAATACGAAATCTCGTCCGTTTTAAGTTGGTGGATACAACTGGTATGTTGATATTCTGATCATTATATTATACACTAAAAATATATTTGATAAAGATCTCAAAATGCAATATGTAAACAGGACACTTGTTGTGTACCCTGAAGGGAACAAGAAAGATGATGTTACAGGATACCTTTCGCTTTACGTAGCCATAGACAACTCGACACTCGGCTCTGCGCAGCAAGAGGTTTACGCGGATCTAAAGTTTTACATCTTCAACTAGAACGAGAGGAAATACTTCACCATCCAAGGTTTTTGCTAACTCCCTATCCAAAATATGTGATCTTTTTAACAAGAAAAAATGTTATATGCATAGTACTATCATTAATATATCGATCTAACTTTGTGTATAATATGCAGATACGAATGTATGGCACTTTAATATCTTCAAGACAATGTGGGGATTCTCTCAGGTCATCTCAGTTGATACATTCAAAGATCCGAAAAACGGATACCTTTAAGATGGAGATCACTGCGAGTTTGGTGTTGATGTGACCATTCCTTCTCTCTTACAAACCAAACTTTTCTCTGTCACTGAGATATTCTCTAACCCGAGATTTACCTGGACAATACGGAATTCTCACCGCTGCTCAAAGATTTTTACCTATCCGAGTATTTTTCCATAGGAGGAAGAAGTTGGTAAGTCCAATATTGTTTCAAAATTATTAGATTTTGAGAGTAATGGTTGTAACGAGTATTCTATATAAGGAATATCAGAATGTATCCAAATGGTGATGCCACGGGAGAAGGAAAAGCCTTGTCCATGTTTATTTACCTTGATGCCAACGAAAAATTCAGACCCTATGAGAGGATATATGTTAAAGCCAAGCTTCGAGTTCTTAACCAACGCCAATTGAGTAACGTCGAACAGACACGTAAACATATGATGTATATCGATCTACGTATCCTCTATAGTCTATATATATATGTCTTGCGACCTTTTTTCTTCCAGTCGATAACTGGTTCAATGGACCAGGATATGCAGGTTTTTCTGGTTGGTGTTTTCATGAGTTTATCCCAGTCTCTGATCTCAAAGATTCATCAAAAGGTTTCTTTGTGAATGATATGTTGATTGTTCAAGTTGTGGTCGAAGCCGTTTCTTCAACCAAGTACTTCCCTAGTTAGATTTCTCTAGCCAAGGAATTTGCAACTTCATGTTTGCTTTATTATCAACCACTAAACAATATTAATAAATATATGTATGTCTGTGTTTTCGGTTTTGACTTAATGAGTTTTTATTTTCTTCTTCTGATCATAATCATTTAAAAATTGTCGCTTTCAAGAAAACAATAATGATTTATCACGAAATTTTTTTTGTTGGACATTCAGTTATAACACAAATTTTGTCCTCCTAGCTTGGAAAACGAAAACCGAATTATTCATGACCATGTTAACTCTGCTTAATGTCTTCTCTCTTTCAAGCATAAATGGTTTTTTCCACAGATAACAAACAAATAAGTCAAGAACATGAAGGTTCAAACAAAAGATTACATAAATTATTCTTGACTAGAGAAGCTTTTGATTTATAATCAAACTTATAGTGGATATTTCGCAGTGGAGCAAATGAAAGAATATAAATAGAACCATAGTTTTTAAAAACACACAAAATACTTAGTTTAAATTTTGAAAGTATACTATATTTTATTATATGAGATATTATCATAAAAATTTACATTATCAGCTAGCAGATTCAATATTAGTGTATTCATACGCGTACATACCAAATGAATACATTTTAATGTTGTTTTACCCTATCTAAGTTTTTATTTGTCATATTATTGTTTATCAAACATTTTTGTCACATTATTGTCATTTATTTAAAATTAGTTTCATTACTACATAACAAATGAAATGCATACCTTTTGTCCAATTAGTCCAAGTCAGACGTGCATCGTGAAAGCCCCTGTCATTTCTTCACCGACCATAGGATATATACATGTACTAATTTGGAAACATTTATGTATTCCAAAACAAAACGAAAGAAAGAAAAGAATCGTCGTATGGTCGTGTGCGTCAGTACGTGTGAGAGCATCTGGTCCACTTTACGACTTGGTAGTTGCCCCTTCGTAGATACGCAATCTCAACTCGCCCTTTCCAAACTATATTTTATTTTTATTTTATTTTGTTATAACCAAACTACAAATTTTGTCTCTTTTATCATGAACGTTTGGTCTATTTTTATGTCCAGGTGGGAATTCATTTTCCCACTTTCTAAAGTACTCAAACGAATCTATTCCTTTTTTCTTCTCTTATACATCATAAGGAACAACAGAAGAAACTAATAATACAATATATGTACGGGTTTCAATTCCTTTGGGCGGCATTTTGATTTTTTCAACACGTTAGAAAGGAAAAACACGATTTATTATGCTGGTGAACAATTCTCATATATATATTTGTAGCAAAAAGTAATGGAGGACACGTAGGGCCAAAGGAACAGACAGATGGTGTGTGATTAAGCAACTTTAGTATCTCTCTCTCTCTTCCATGTCCTAAACCCATGTCTTCATACACATTCTCTCCAAAACTCATTTTCTCTTCTGATCCCTTCTTTAAATAACCTCTCTCTCCCTACACATAGACATGCATTGGTCATGAAGAGAGAGAGGAAGAGACAGAGACCGGAGAAGGAGGAGGAGGAGAGGAAGGTGGAAGTGGTGGCGGTGGATGCATTGGCTGAAGCGGCAACCGTGGCTGCGGCTGCGGCGGTGAAGGAGGAGGAGGAATTATGGGGGATGAGGCTCAAGGCCGGAGATGTTGTGGTCGACGAGCTGATGACGTGGAGCACCGTTTGGTTGCCTTCATGCTGGGACGTGGAGTTCGTTGAGAGAAACTATGGAGTTTTGTTTAATGATGTTGTGTGGGACGATGATCTTTGGAATTTGAACACGTCCACTCAACTTCCTCCTTTAGATAACACAGCACAAGACTGAAGTAAAAAAATCCTTTGTTTTGGGGTTAAAGGTTTTTTCAATCGGTTCGGTTATTGGACTTTTCGGTTTTATGTATGAACCATATTGTAATCAAAATTAGTTGCTTTGATTTGTTATGGTTTCATTTAAGATTAAACCATGATTTTAAAAAAACTAAAAAATATCTTTAATTTAAGGACTTCTTATAAAAGAAAAATCATGTTGGTTTTTTTCTTGGGTTAGTATAAGTTTTGGATGTTCCGGTGAAGAAAATAAAACTCAATAAACCGAACTAAGTTTGTTATGTGGTATTCTTCAATTATAAATGATGTGCCTACTGAATCGGTTGAAAACTCAAAAATTCAAAATAAACATATCTTTGGCCGAAATGAATCCTGGTTCTTATAAGCCGAGCCAAGCCGTTTTAAACTCGAACCCGTCTTTGTAGGGGGATAACATAGAAGAGTTGGTACAGGAAATGTAGAAATATGTAAGCAATAAAACTGATGTATCGCACTTAATAAATGTTGTAAATCGCAATGACGACACAGGTAAGGCCATTGGGTATCCTCCATCATACAGAATGTTCGTGACCTTGTTCATTCACATGGAACACGAATCCATGCTTTTATCGTAATCACTGATAACACTCCTGAAGTATTCACCCAAGGAGACGAGGTCAAGATGGAAGAGACTACTGGAAGATTCTTCTTGATCAAGGCTCATCCCCTTGGGTGCATATCTCTTCCTCGAATCCTTTATCCTATACCCTTCAATATGATGTACATTAGTCATATTAAGAAAAAATATATATATATATATATATATTGTGAATTTTTGTATTATATAGTTTACTTTACTTTTTATTACATTTATCTTCCGAACTATATTTTTTTTGTCTTTTACACTATTTTCACTTAGCAGGCTTTTAATAAATAATTTGAAGTAAAATAAAGTTAAAGTTACGTAAAATACTCTTATACTTACCGCCTACTAATGATAACTGTACAAAACTTACATCACACGAACTTTCTTTAATCATCATTTTTTAAAGTTTTGTTCCGTAAACTCCTTACAACCTTTTCTTATGGTTTCTTTTTTATTTCACTCCGATCGCACTCAATATATATTTTTGCAAACAATCATTTTACACAAAAAAAAAATATGAAACAAATAAATATTATAACGATTCAAAACGCAAGTATATGTTCCTACTTCCTACCCAAAAAAAAGTATGTATATGATATGATGATACCCCATGAAGTGAGGTATAGGGCCGTGGTTCCAAGATAAATTAATAGAGGAAAAGTAACTTCCTAAACTGATAGTATTATACTATTATGTTAGTGCCTCCCTATGCCGTCGTTTGTTTTATTGTGTTAGTGCCTAGCTTCTCCTTGGTCTCTTGAGTCTGCCATTGAGTAGCTGCTTATACTTTTAGTATTCTTTTTTATTGTTTCTCTTATGTAATATTTTTATATGTTGTAACACTTCTTCCCGTTTTCAATATAATACCCTTTATCAAAAAATAAACTGATGATATATTTTTATATAAAAAAACCCGATAGTATAAGGCTATAAGGGATATCGTTGGAAACCAACGAAACAGAATAGTGTTTTGGGATCAGAGGGTAAACGCAAGAGTGATAAAGGACAAGCAATTGAGACAACGAGAAGAAGAAAATGGCGAGTGAAGTTGAAAAGAAAACAAGTTCTGGTTTTTGTACTTTACTGCTTCCTCCATTATTTAATTAAATTCAAATTTATCGAATATTAGCAATTTAGAATGCTTCAAAATTCAAATATTCCTCACGCTCTCAGATAATAAATATTGTGACCAAAAGGAAGAAAATGTTACAACCACCAAACCAAGCGCTCTCATCAATCTATAAATCACCGCATCTACTTAATTTAATACATTAGATTCATACCCGCACGTTGGCCGGAATTTCAATATTAAAATATTACTAAAATTATTTATTTAATTTTAAATATTAATTTAATTTATACTAAAAATATAATTATTCAATCGTAACTAGATAATATAATTATTCATAATAAATTCCATTTATTTTATAAAAATTTAATTACATAATATTTTCAATATTTTTCATAATTATTTTTACCATCTTTCTATACACATTATTTTGATTTTATACTCGTTCATATATAATTAATAAAATTATAAAGCTATTCTTAACATCTATCAAAGTTATATATACTATATTTTCATGTTATTCTTATACTCATATTTTATTTTACTAATTTCATATTTTTGATGATTTGAACTGTTAACAAATTTCAAAAGAGATATTTAGTTATACTATCGAGATTCTTATGATTATTTCATGTAAATTTTATTTTAAACCTTAATCATTTGACACTTATTTCATCATTACATTTTGATTCTTTTATAAATTTTCATCATTTGATATTTTTATATATTTAATGTTGTTTATATATATTTCTTTCATTTATGTATATTTATCTATTAATTGATATTTATAAAATAAAACTATTTAAAATATAATTCTAAAATTTATATTTTTCTATTTAAATTTTTACATTTTATTTTTTGTCATTAGTTATCTTAATGCTCATTAACTATAGTGATTATTAAAATTTGTCTTTATAGTAGAATTAATTCTCAAAATATGACATAGATTTTTTTCATTAGATACTAAAATAGCTTCATTTTAGAGAAAATTCTGCTATTATATATATGATTTTTAATAGTTGAATACTTTCGTTTATGGTAAGTAAAGTAACTGATTTATCACATATTCTACTAAATATGTGAAAATTTTAAAAGACGGCCACACATTAATAAAAAAAAAATTTGGGAGCTCTCATGGACTTGCGGAGAGCTATGAGCCCAAATAAGACTATCTGAATTTGATATTATAAAATTTTACATTAAATATTTATTATCAGACATACCCATGTGAGTGTGACCATTTGACTCGAATGAGTCCTTACCCAAACATATCCTGTTTGTCAAGAAATATGTAAACATTTGTCTGACTACACTTTGACGAAGTTTAACACTATAATAAGCTAATTGTTGTATTTAAACTCATTTATACTAACACATAATTTGTTTATTAATTATTACATCATATAATAGGTTTCGCCAGATTACAATCAATGTTGCTACTTCGTCTCCATCGATTTTTGGTCTTCAACTTTGACCACCGACACACTTGTAAACGTGAGTTTAGCTTCTTCTTTCTGTTTTCCATGTTTCCTCTTTTGTTGTTTACATTTTCTTCTTTACATCTCCGTCGGGTAGCTAGAAATATCAATTGTCTGTCTAATAAATTGCACCCATTAAATTCCCAACGCTACAGAAATTACACCTATCTTGGGAATGCAACTTATGATTATCATCTTTTCGTTGCATGCATTTCTTGTTGGACCACTCCATTATTTTATTTTATTTTTACTAAATCAAATCTTCAAATTTGGACCATATTCTTAACCAATCGAGGAAGACCATATTCTTAACCGATCGAGGAATAAAAAAGAATATATCAAAGGAATATACATATACATGTGACAAGGAACCCAAAACTGTCAACAAGTTCTAATATAAACCGGCCGTTTTGTAATTACAGACACAGTACATAAATGTTTCGTTCAATACTTTTACACATCTGTTTGGTATAATTATAGATATAAATATATACTATAACAAAACAAAAAACAAAGCACAGACATAGAAAACGACAGAGATAGAGACTGGCTCAAATTACAAATGAGTCAATGACTCAAAGACATAGCAAGCCCGTCATCTTCCCTCCGGCTGCGCCTGCTCCACCTCATTATAGCTCGCAGAGAGAGAGAGAGAGAGAGAGAGATGGAGTTGTCTGAATATAATAATCTCTGACCTTCTTGTCAATCAAAAAAGAGTTTTTATCATTTCATCATCGAAACATTCTCTTTCTTTTTCTTCATAATCATAATCATCTTCGTTTTCTCTTATCTGTATGGGTTGTCGAGATATTCTGTTGACTTTCTCCGTTGCTCTCATATTCATATCTCTGTTCCAGATCTGGCTTTTCCGGGAAGGACAAGTCCGGGAACTGTCCGAAGTCAATCAACTCGGAAAAGACGGAAATACCCTCGCCTCCAATAACAAGAAGGACCATGATGTTGAACGACTCTTCCAAAAGTATTTCAAGGGAAGAACTTTTGGTGTAAACAACACCAACACGCGCTTTGAAGATTCCAATAGAAGGATCCCTAGTTCTCCAGATCGCCTCCACAACTAGTTAGTTCCTTTAGCTTATATTCTTTTATTTTCTTCCTTCTTCTTTTGAACTCTTACTGTCCAAATTACCCTAAGTTTTTTTTTATTATCATCTTACTTTGTTTGAATGTATTTTCTTTAAAAAAGGGACTATGATGTTAAAAAGAGAGAGCATTTTTGTTATCTCATATTGGAGTCAAAGGAATATGAATACGGTAAATTAAATAAACTCCGTAACGTTTTTTAAGTAGTCATTTGTTAAATTCTCTGAAAACTTTTTGGGGAAAATAATATTTATTTGTCTCTTGTTTATAGTTTTGTCCTTGTCATCATGGTCTTCTATAGTTTTGTAATTGTCCGAATTCGATTAAAGAAAGGGTACTGCCATTTTTACATGGAAGTTGTATATTTTGGAATTATGATAACATCACTCATATATATTTATTCATTATTATTCCTTCACCGAATCAGGGCTTCACGCTTTGATGATCTGGTCCATTCAGATGCGTGTTTGATCAAAAATTTCGAAGTGTTTATAGTATATATAATTAACTCGCCCCAATACAATCAAAACAATTAACCTTTTTTTAACTTACATGTTACATTATGAGATTTTACATATACATATTATCTTTGGTTTTTAATATTCCTTTTGTTCGTGACAGTACGTTTGAGTTTTGTTGGGAGCAGTTTTCTTAATGAAATATAATCCAAATTAGAAATTGACAATGAAATAATGAATTGGAAGGAGAACAAGGAAGATTTAATCCTCGGTAATTCGGTATCTTCTCCACTGACGCTTTCTTTTCATATATGAGGACATATTTATTGAAGAGGTGTGTACATACTACATACGCAGCTAATATCTCATTTTATCAGATTTAGGTAAAGTCTTTAGGACTTTTTCCCACAACTTCCTTTTATTTGTGATTCCATGAAGGAAAATATTAAATATGCAATTTATAAAAAGTAAGCATTGCCGGCTATGTATAATAGTAAGTTCATATAAAGCAGAAAAATGTTTTTTTGAGGAACATTTATATCAGGAAGCTATCCATTGTGTGTTATCACTAGCTAGCTATAAATAAATATGTTAAAGGCTTAAAGCAATCAATCACAAAATTCAAAATAGAGAATAGGAGAATTAATAATTGAAAGACCACTACCTTTACTAAAGAAAAAAAAAAGAATAATTATCCAAAAAAGAAAAAAGAGAGAAAATAAGCATTTATTTGAAGAAGTAAGGGTTGGTAGCTAATAATATTAAAGGTGTCCTGACGAGTGACCCACTTAAATTGACGTAGTTACCTGAAAATTCTGTATCTCAACGTTAAAAAAAACCGGGAAAGGAAAAAAAAATCTACGACAAGATGGTAACAAGTAAATGTGAACTACTTTTGAACATCGCATATGGCATACATAATACAAATGTAATATAGATGTTAATAAATTTGATTTGATTATTTATGTCATTGTGCAATTATCTATGGTTTATATTATATCAGGATGTTGTATGATGAAAGGTTAATAAATGTGATTTGATTATCTATGTCGTTAAAGAGCAATTACTTTGTTCGTTATTGTCCAGTTAGAATTCAAGAATTAAAATTTTTAAAATTTATGAAAATATTAATTTTTTTAAAATAGGTGTAGTTGTTTTAACAAGTAATAATAATATAAGTGGGGTACTTGTCCAAAATTGTTTTGCGTCAAGACTCGTGGGCGGATGTGAATTGTGAATCCTTATGGATCAGGCGTAACAAATCAATAATGGCCCCTAAACTATGTAAATTATTTTCAATACATAAAGTGATAAAACTAACATACAGTATCCTAAAACTAAAAGTGTTCGAATAACCTTCAGATAAAATATTAAAATTCGGCATAACATATTATGGTATGATAAACTGTAACTAGAAATCTAAAAAATATATGTAGTATACTAATAGTCGTCAATATAAAAGATCTAAAACTACACGAATTTTTGTCACTCTCTACTACTAACTACACAAACAAATAAACTCGATTAACAACCACACAAACTATTAAAACTCAGTTTAATATATGTGGACCATCAAAACAAAATGGTGTAATGTGTTTTATAAATATAATGAATAATCTCATTATCACCCGGTTCATCAAACTTGCTTTCAATCTATAGAATCATGAACAATAAAATTCACATAAAGGCAAAGAGTTTATGATTTTTTCGGTTTGGATCTATCCATGAAAGCTGATGCAATATATCACCATTATTTATATATATGTATGTGTGTATATATATATATAACCATTATTTTTATAGCTCATATATTAGTAATACCCGCGCAATAATATAAAGTATATAATGCGTTTGTGATCAACTGTAGGCTATAATCCCACATTTCCACAGAAACACACATGACGAAGATGACCGAAGTGAGTCCGTTGACTAGCTAATTGGGCTTTAGTTTATTTATGGGTCAAAAATCATTTTCAGACCAGTCGATATATTCACTGGTCTAAGAAGTTTTGTGTCAATTTTGTTTATGTTAGGCCCACGTAAGGGAACTGGGATAGGTGCAGTGCAGATCGCAATGCCCCCAAGCTTACTAGCTTAGTGGAAGACGTCACATATCCCACCTAAAGGTCCATATATTTTAGTATTATTTTCTTGGAATGCATAGTGTATTAAGTTTTCTGTTATCTGCTAGAGTTCTTATAAATTGTTTCAACCTGATATCATTTTGTAGGGGTAACTAGAAATTTAGATTTACTTGTAAGAAGATTAGGAAATCCAATAATATTGTGATGATTAAGTAACAGAAAAGAAGTGAAGATATTTTGACATGAAATGAAAGATATTATTTATATATGTATTTTAAATTTTGAAAATAGAAGAGAGGACCACAAAAATGTCATTTCAGTTTCAGCCCAAAAAGCCAGCCATGAGCCACCCTTCTCTAAATATGAATGAATTATCACAAAATTCCAAAATTTCAATTTAATTTGGTGGGTCCATTTGCCCTTTCAATATTTGTAATAAATCTCTCTACTGATTAAGATGGAGTGAATTATTGACAAACAAAAAGAGAAGATATAGACGGAGTTCAATTATTACATAGTTTTTCTTGTTTGTTGAAGTTTTCGAAAACAAATTTTCCAAATTTGGCCAGTACTATTTGGAAATCTTAAAGTTTTCAATTATTCATAAAGTGATATAAAGAAATTTAAACTTTCCATTTCCAGTATCTCATTAAATGATCTTTCTGTTTGTAAGACCTTAAAAATCTTAAACAAAACCATGAAATCAAACGTTGTGTATTAACGTGGTGTATTTTAGACATAGAGTAAAAGTTAAAATTGATACAATAAAATTAGATTACTGATCGTTTTTTTAATCCTCAAATCATTGAAACATAATAACGTTAAGGTTCTGACCTTCTAATCCATAAATACAATATATATATGTAAGAAAAATAATAATGAAAATAATTAATTTTTCAAAAAAAAAATTAGAACTATTAAAAGTATTTTAAGTAAAACCGTTTTCACCTTTTTATTGTTTTAAATTCAATTGAGAAGACTTAAAACTTCGCATCAACTGTATGATTTTTTTCTGCTGTAAAGGTAGAGTTGTCTCTCTTTTATCGTGACAAAAGTTACCCAAATTCTAAAAAATATATATAATTTATTGTATATGTGTATCTATTTATGTCAAGTTTTAGAAAGATAAATACCCAAAATATCATGCCATTTAGAATAATAAATACCGAAACTATCATTATTAATATTGAGTGATGAGCCCATCTCCAATGATTACAGTTAAATGATTTGAATTTTTCTCCAATAGTACACACATATTATTATTTAATATTTCTTTTAAAAAGCCTATTTTTCTAACGGTTCCACTTTTTTCAAAAATTAACATCAAAAATAAAAAAGTTTTTTGGCCAATGATACATAATTTTGAAGGAATATATGAATGTATAAATAGTGTTCTTTTAATATGATTTTTAACCATTACAGAAGAATATTCTAATTTTCTAATCTCTCCGTTATACCTTTTTAACAAATTTTACGCAAATAAAAAGAATTCTTTTATATTTTATTAATATATTTTATGATTTTTATTGGTCAATGAATTAAAACTGTCAATTGTATTTAATATTTGCCTTAAAAATTTAAAATGATATTTAATTTAAAACAAATAAATAAAATTGCGAAACAAAAACTTAATTAAAAATGGATGAATTCATATTTTTCCTCCATAAAAGAAACCAATTAAAAATATCACCTTTTCAATAATGAAGGTTCGCCGAGTGGTTCTGTTCTTCGAGTCATGTTCTTATTAAAAGAAAAATATCACAATGTTTGGCTGCACCAAAAAAAAACAAAATATCACAAGGTTTGGTTGCACTATATAAAAAAAAATATCACAATGTTTACCCGGAAAGCACTTAGAAATAAACTTCTAATTGAAGAAGCCTTTCTATTAGTTTTACAAATTATTTTCCCGAAACACAACTGTAGTATTTTTGAGGTATGTTTGCAACTTTTTAAATATTATATTCTTCAATATAATACTTTTATAAGTACGTAGATTTTATCTATTTTTTTTAAAAAAATACGTAGATTTTATCTACTATCCAGTAACTGTAATAGAAGAAGCGGCAAATCGAAGGTTGAAGTGTGATATAACTTACAAAACCAATGTCTCCAGGCTCCTTCGTACGGACCCAACTCTCAGCTCCAGAACAACATCCAACGATGTGACTTCTACATCTTTTAGTTGTGTCCTGCCTTTCATTGATTTGGACATTTTTTTATCATTTATAACAACAAAAACAAAAAGATTCCTCACAACTTTATTTAGTGTACTACCCATACTTAATATTAGCATGTTATATGTAGTAGCTTTAGATAATCATATTATAGCACTTCCAAACAAAACTTCTTTGAAATTATCCATCTAACCAAAATTTTAAGCACCACCAAAAGTAACATTTCTTATGTACCACAGATTTAATCTAATACTGGGTCGTTGATAACGATATATGAGAGTATTAACGCGGATAGATATTTGGTCTAGTATACGCTTGTGTGGTAGTTAGTAGCCGATTTTTTCTTAGCTAGAAATTAAAAAAAAAAATGGACTATATAGAAGAAAAAAGGCTACAAACTTAGTAGGACAATGGTGATTTACGTATAACTTGTTCATTGTACTTATTGTAATGTGACTGTTGAGCCGTTTTTATTTTAACTTTCCAATTCTGTATTTAACCCTAATTCTTTTAAAATGACATAATGGTTGGAAAAGGTTAAGGAAAAAAAAAGATTTTACTATTCATTATTTTTGAATTTCTTAAGGGTAAACATGCGGTTCTTTATTGTTTGTTTGGTTCTGCTTGGGTTTTAGTTATTTTTTTTTATGTAAAATAACTTTCCAAATTAGACTTCAACTCAATGTTTTTGATGTTGTTCATACCTAGGAGTGTGGGACAACTCTCTCAATAGATTTCGGGAAAATAGCTTCTTTAGGTAATTATTTAAAAAATTATAGGAAAAGTAATAAGTTTGTAAATAATTGATTTATAATCTTGGATACATTATTCGTAATAGGATAAGATCTAGTAGTTTGACAAACGGAAAAGATAAGATCTAATGATATGACGTAGTAGATGGGGGGAAAAACATCATATTTACATAAAATGTTTTTCAAAACATCAGAGTAAGAACATTAGCAAAACAAACGAAAGTTTTTGATATACGAATTATTAATGGAACTATAATTGGAGTTTTTGTATAAAGGTAACGGTGGTGGCATACATGAAGTAAGTAAATCGGTGATCAATTTTGGTTGGTAAAACTTATGTTCGTTCAATTTCTGTTTGAGTTGTACCAATATCTTTAATCTATAATAGTTTTAACAATCAAAATGCCATTTCACATTCTTATAACCAAATATATACATCAGCGCTATCCATACAAGAAAGTCACATTATTGGTTATTCCTATGTACATACCAAGTCCACGAAGCACACAGTTTATGTGCCAAAAAAAACTTCTGTCATTGCAGAAGAAAAAAAGTTCACCAACAAAAAAAAAAAATCTTTTTGTGAAAAAAGTAAAGTGAGATATAACATGAATATTCACTATTCAGTAATTCACACCTAATGGTGAATTTGCAGCAGCATTAGCTGATGCAACAAGGGAAGCTCTCTTAACGAATCTTCCTTTCATTCGAGGTCTTTTCTCTGCATTCAGTTTACGTACTTCGTACCTTATCTTCTTAGAAAACAATCTTGTCCTCCTCTTCTCTCTGTACCTCGACACTTTAGCTTCTCTTCCTCCATCTGCAAACCCACTTGAAGGTAAACATCCACCAACATACTGCTTCTGATGAGTATCTTCTCCTCCATGATCCCCCTAAACACACACAATTTCAACTTTCTAATATTAGAGAAAATTTCACTTTTATTAGAAAATTTTTGAATTCCAATGAGTGAGTTTATTATAAAACATACCATGGAAACATGAGTTGACCAACTGTTGAAGTCAATGTCTAGTTCCGGTGGCTCTCCTGAATTCCACGGTGGACCTTGGCTTCCCCAAGTTGATATCACAGAGTCATAGTTTAATCTCAGCATCAAAACATTCTTTTCTTCTTCCTTCTTCACCTTAACAATACATTCACCACTACTTTCAACATTCTTCATTGCCTCTTCTTCGTCTGTCTTGTTTGACGAGTCGTAATCAAAGCTTAGCTCAAACGGTACCGTTCCATCCTCGCCTTTCCCATCATCATCATCATCGCATATTATTCCCATGTTCATGGCTTTTCTTCCTTCTTCTTCTTCTTCTTCCTCGATTTCGTCTTTTGCGACTTTAAACATCTCTGAGTTAGACAACCCTAGCTCCTCCATGGCATACGACTCGGCTTCTAACCCACGACCAAGTAGAATCTCCACGTCAGCAGCGAACTCCTCAAGCTCCATGTCGGTCGGAAAAAAACCATTCAGACAACTTTCAGCGTTGTCTTCCTCCTCCTCCTCCATCATTAGACCGCTTCTTATCATAGGAAACTCAATCTTCGGTTCAACGACATCATTTAAGAATTGCTCAGCCACCAATGGATCGAAAACTGGCACTTGACAGATTAGCTGCTCTTCTAGCTCATAGATATCAGTCTGATCCTCAACACCAATCTCCGGCACCAAGTCATGAAAAGTCGACAAATTATTTTTCTTGCTAGAGCCACGTGGAGTCCTTGCTTTACGAGTAAACCCGTGATGCCACGTGGCAGCTTCGTATGGAGGAGAAGCTGATAAGTGGTGGCTATGTTTTGCAGCCGCCGGACTGGCCGTCTTCAAACGAACTCTCTCGTGCCGGCGAGCGAGAGGGTTCGCTGAGTGGATCAAACCATCGCAAGATTGGCAAAGAAAAGCATCGTCCGCGGCACAGTACCATCGTGCTCGTCTCTTCACGCAGCTATCGCAGGCCCTTGCCGTCTTCGCTCCAACAGCATTCGCCAAACTTTTCATCATTATATATATATAAAAACTTTATAAAACCAACATCAACAACAAGAGAGCATGAGAGCTTTGCTTTTTGAGTTCAGTTTCAATTATTGAATCTGTTACTCAAATAATTGCTCTCTGCAAAAAGTTAGATTTAGTGTCCTCGTAGAAATTTTGGTGTATAGTATTGAGCATGAAGTGGGTTCCTTTTGTCAGTGAAGTTATAAAAAAATTATGCACTTTTTGGGTGTTTATGTTGTCAATTGGGACCCACGTTGAGGCCTTATCTGGATTTTGATTGGTTGAGTTCTGAAGATGATCTTCGTAATAGTGTTCTAATTGGTCAGCTTCTTTATCCATTGGATTTCTTGTGTGGCCCATCTTGTCGTTTTCCTTGCCCAATCACTCGTTATTTCATTCTTTTTTTCTTTTCCTCTATTCACCTTTGTTTATTTGAAGACTTTTTCTGGTTTTTGTTTTTAGGTAGCAAAGGTTTCAGTTTTATTTATATTATATTCCAATTTTGTATTTAATTTCCGTTCTACAAAACATTGATATTTTTATAACAATCATTTTATTTTAATTTGATACTGATTTTTTATACAGAAATTTAACGGGGTAGATCTTTGATTACCCTAAAATATAAATTTTATGCAAGATAATTATTATTTTTTTCTTTTTGGTAAAGATAAATCAAATATAATTAAAACTGAGAGAAGAAACTGTCATCTAACTTTTCTGCAACCATTCAAGTCTACGACAAAAAAAAAATAACTAAACAATGTATTTTTGTATATTCACGATGGCCATTTTTGTCGACAAGTTTTGAGTGTATAGAAAATAAACTAAAAGTCCACAAAGTCTATCCATAACCACAATTAAACGGTAAACATCAGAATATGGTAACGTGGCCTATCAAAAAAACTGTTAATTCTACTTATCCATGTCTGTGATGACCGTTCAAAATAACCACACTCATCAAAAAAAATAAAAATAAAA
This sequence comes from Nasturtium officinale, assembly GCA_963854855.1. NCBI lineage: Eukaryota > Viridiplantae > Streptophyta > Magnoliopsida > Brassicales > Brassicaceae > Nasturtium > Nasturtium officinale. Next base: position 7,378,171 of record OY978501.1, on the reverse strand, counting down.
GGTGTATACTCAAACGTGGATTCGAAAATTATGCACCCAAAAATCCATCGAAATTCAGAAGTAAAATTAAGAGAACTCAGAGTATGACTTGAGTATACACCTCTGATTTGATTATAAAGCCAACAAGCACACCGTACCACTTGGTCATCATCAATCGAGAAAAATATCCTGTTTCATAATAGATGTTTATAATCAGTATATATATGATACGCTTTTATGGAAGATGATGATCAATGATACAAGAAGATGATTATTATTTATTCAAGTTTCCACGTCAAGAGAGTTTTATTGCGGTTTCGGAATTCTGAACAATCAAAGCCATTTGTAGATTGGTTGCCCATTTATCATCGTCATTCAAACCATTGAGGTTTATTAGACTTCGGTATTGCCTTTGATTCAGCCATCCATCAAGTTCGTTTTTTTGGGGATTTGAATCCCTCAAGTATTGTTTCAAAATTAATCTATCGAGTTTTGATTTTTCTTTTCAATCCCTGATCATATAAGGTGCAATTTGGTCGAGTTCTTTCGTTTAATAACCTCGTATGTGTTTTAGTTGATTATACGTCATTTTATATACAATTGAATTGCCCAATATATAAAACCCAATACAACTCCTAAAACCTATATAAAAAAAAAATTAACCAAAAAATGTTGAACTCTAAACATAGGCAGGCCCGGCCCAGACCGGAGACAAGTTTTCAAGTAGTGACTAATGCCACTTGGAAAGTCGTCTCTATTTGATCACACGAGTCACAATCACCATCAGCCCGCCTTTAAAAACATAAATGCGAGTTGTACATTTATAATGTGTAAGCTTAAATATTTACAAAATCAAACACCACCTGCCTAACTAAATTCCTACCCTGTCGAATTTAAATCTTGAAATCTCAGTGCGTATAGATAGATTCTTTCTTTTTTAATCAGACAACATTGAAAACTAAGCTAGAATACGAAGAGATCAAAGAGCAATGCAAATAAGGAAATAGATAAAACATTAAAAGATTGAAGAAAGTGAAGACAACACATCCAAATTCTCATGCAAATGAACTCCTTTGGATGGCCCTATGAGCACACATGAAAAATCCAAAGGAGATAAAAAAACCACAAGATCAACATTTTCTAAACAGAAACCAATCTTTCGAGGTTTATTTGTCTTATTAATAGAAACGACTAAGAAGCTCAGATCAGGGTTTTGCAGATCAGAAAAGTCGAAATTGGACAGTTCATTGGTTAAATCACTAGAAGCAGCAACATCTTTGTTCAGAGACATCTCTTCTCTCGACAAATCATTGGCATTGACACAAGGAGTAGACGCAGAAGCAGGAGAACGCAAGCATTGCATATTCACTGATACAAAAAGGGAAACTTTTGCTTTTTGTGAAAACCCCGAAATATTTCAACGCCAGAACAAGTCCTACACCAAAACCAAAATCCAAAGCCAATAAGATTCTTTCTTAAAAGATACTCAAAGAAGATAAAGAAAAGGACAAGCCTTTTAGGTCTTAAGCCCATGGAAATGTATGGAACCTCAAGAATAAGCCTCTATTTCGAGCAGAAGCGAAGAGGATAAAGAACAGCCGTCAGACGAAAGAACAAGACAGACGAGGTAGTACTAGTAGAAGACGATTGAATAGTTAAGGAGATTTGAAACAGAGACGAAATCGCAGCCGTCATAAAATCCGCGTTATAAACGCCTTTTGTTTATTCCGATTTCCGACTTTACTTGTTCCTGTTCTTCAAAAACTCTGATTTGAAGAAGACGAAGATCTTTAGAAAAAAATACAAAAATTACAGTAGCACTAAGCAAAACTAAGAGAAGGAATGATTCAGAGAATGATTTTCATTTAACCGATAAAATGCATCGATAAATGCAGAGAGGTTTGTGTAAGAATAAAACAAAATAAATGTTTCACCTACCTTTTTGTGTGTCAGCTCAGCTTACTCTGTTTTTATTTTATTTTATTTTATTTTTCTCTCTTTTCTCGATATATAAAGCTTTCACTCCCCCAATTATCACGCTATGTTACTGCTGGTCAAAAGGAACCTTTTTTTTTAGCAATAACCATTCAATTCAATTTTGGAAGCAAATACGTATCCTTTTGACCAATTATCTCCAGATGGTTAAAAATGCAATATTCTTGATTATTTGTAGTTTTTTTAATCGTAATGATTTAAAGAAGTTTAATGTGGTAAAAATTTCCCATGGTTCCACTTTAAAAGAACAAATCTATTGCAAACAAACAACAATAAAGACGTGGCAGTCGTGAATAATATCGGTATGATATGTTTCAAATACTCTTTCAGACAGGTTTAATGCATTACAAAGTTATCAAAACACGCATTAATAATTTTGCCCACAAGACATCATTGTTTCGATGCATGCATTTGCCAAATTTGCGTGCCTTTGTGACATGTATTAGGTTTGCTAAGCAGCCAGAAGATTATGTCTTTAAATCTCACTACTATGATAATCTGAACAATCTTACAGAACCTGAAAACTATCAATTCGAAATGTATGATCCTGTGAATATCTTCTTTATGTTACACAGGAGGATCAAAGTTATCATAGAGGTATAAACAAATAAATCCTTCAGTTATATTGATATCACACAGGTGACTTTGCTCTTAAATGTTTGTCGTCTTATGTACAATAATTACTCTTAAGGTTGAATTTTTCCAAAGATTTTTTTCCTATCCCACAATTCTGAATGATCCAAACCCACCCACCCCCCCCCCCCCCCCCCCCCCCAAAAAAAAACTACATCAGATATTATATAGTTTTAGTAGTTTCCATATGTGTAAACTGAATCTTTGCCAATTTAATTAATCAGCTACAACTATTTATAATCATCAAATCTTTTAGTGAAAAAAGCAAAAGCAAACCCAAGTTACAGAGTTATATAGCATCTAACAGTAGTATAAAAAATAATTAGTACTTATTAGAGCATTTTTATTGAGGGTATCTAATCCAGAAACTTACAATTAAAATAAATACAAAAATTAAGAAGTGATGAAATATGTTAGATACTGTTTCTGGTTTAAGAGATTTTAGATACCATATCTACACTAATATCTACACATGTCCTTTAATTATTGGTTTGATCTCTCATTCTTTTTCTATTTTTAATTTAAACTTTAAATTTTATACATATTAATACTATTATATTAGTTAGATACTTATAAAGAGTATCTAATGGATGGTGATGCTCTTAGATCTGTTAACCAGATTTTCCTTCCACTTAAGGTGTTTTGAAAATTGATAGTTCTTGATTTCTGAGATGACATTATGAGCATATATTATCTTCTCTTTTTGTGTGGTCTCTTGCGGTTGGTACAAATAGTCTACATTAAGAGACGTATATAATAAGGGACATGCATATTCATGGCGCATGACCAACTATACTTTAATACCATGCATCTATAAAGGTCCACCAAGAATCAAATCGCCTCGGATGATAATAACATTTTTAACGCGTGATATTCACGTTTCTCTCTTCAGAAGAACATATACTATCTGTGGTGTATGCCACGCGCGATGCTTGCACATAGGCGCTTCTCTTTGAGGAAAAGTAAAGCGCGGCTGCGGACACTGTCGTTTACTCAATCTTTTTCGAGTTTTGGGATGAATAAACCACCAAAGTACATACATGCCTATATATGTACACGTAAAAATGGAGCTTAACCAGAAACTACTTTTTTTTTTAAACCAGAAACACTTGTGCGAAACATAATTTTGTTCATCATTTTATGTCACATTTGGCACTACATTTTTCATCTCGGTAATCTTTTTTACTTATTTCTTAGCATTATAAAATGTTGATCTTATCTAGAGTCTTCTCACAAATCCAAAAATATCGGATGCTCTAAGAAATTTACAACACACTCGTAGACGAATGATCAAAGTTGAAGCGATCAATTCATGACACATCAATTAACAGGTATGGCTAGATTTTTACTTCTTCCTTTGCACATTGGATTCTGCCCTCACTTGTTTATATGAGTCAATCTTCAAAATTTAAAATACATATGCTATTATAAATGCTTTATTTATCCTCACGATCATTAGCGCATTTGGTTAATATGTGCAATGTGGGAGAGGATGGTGTGAACCTGAAATGAAATAAGATGCATGGTAAAGCAATAGAGGACAAGTTTCACTTTACATATCCCCAATAATGAATCCTCTGGAATATATATATATATATATATAATTATCTTTCAGGTTCGATAACAACGGTTTATCATAACAATATTGACTCAAAAACTATATATAACAAACAACAACGGTTGATCGGAAGGTAAGAAATATCATACTCATTTTTTTAATAAAAAATTCCGTCAACTTCAATAGTTAAAAACCATAATAAATCATAACCAAACAAAATCTAAAAGTTTGACTACTTCCAAAAACATTCGAATTAAATATTTGTAACTAAAACAAATATAATAAACACAATAAACTATTTTTGTAGCTAGCTTTTAAGTCTAGAGATAAACTCCTCAAATTGAATATATATTTTTAATTAAACTTTGTCTTTAGCTACAGAATATACTACATATATATTTTTATAACTTGATTGGTTATTATTTTTCCCACTGAATTCGACACATGGTCCAGTATAAATAATAAAGGTTCAAGTTAAAAACTGATGAACTCTGTGGGATCCATGTGAACCAGCCAATCAATCGTGAATCTTCGATATCTCGGAGAGATTATTGATAGATCAAAGAGATGGCTGGAAAGTTTCAGTCTTTCGGTGATCAAACCAGAGAAGCTCTTCTCTCTCGTAAAGGTGGTTCAGATTTCGGTTTCAATGACTCCAACATCATCGATGACCGTCGTTCTAAGTTCCGGTGTTTCCGTTTTTGCTCCGACGGGATCATCGCTTCCTGGAAAGCTCTTGAAGACACCGCGACCAAGTTATACGAGATGGGCCGTTCCGATCGTCGGAAAGTTTACTTCTCTGTTAAGATGGGAATGGCTCTCGCACTCTGCTCTTTCGTTATCTACCTCAAAGAGCCACTTCGTGACGCTAGCAAATATGCTGTGTGGGCGATCCTTACTGTTGTCGTCGTCTTTGAGTATAGCATAGGTACTGTTACTCTATTCGATTCAAAATCTCATCTCATATCTGTTGGTTTAATGGTTTTTGAATGATTAGTGTTTAAGTCGCATCAAGTTTGTTGCTTTCTTTTATATTACTCCACTTTGTCCTCAGTGATCTCTGGTTTGATTTTCGATTTCCCTCCAACTCTGTTTGTTTTCTTAGGAGCAACATTGGTTAAAGGATTCAATAGAGCTATAGGCACACTTTCAGCTGGAGGACTAGCTCTTGGCATAGCTAGACTCTCTGTTCTAGCTGGAGAATACGAGGAACTCATTATCATTATCAGTATTTTCCTTGCAGGTTGCTCCATTTACTAATTCCATATTATAAAGGGATAAACTTTTTTTTTTTTAAAGTACTAACTTTTTCTCTTAATCTCTGTGAATCTGTTGGTTGGTGTATCAGGTTTTAGTGCAAGTTATTTGAAACTCTATCCTGCTATGAAGTCGTATGAATATGCATTCAGGGTGTTTCTGTTGACCTACTGCATCGTTCTTGTGTCGGGAAACAACACCAGAGACTTTTTCAGTACTGCTTACTACAGGTTTTTGCTAATCCTGGTTGGTGCAAGTATCTGTTTGATTGTCAACATATTTATACTTCCGATTTGGGCTGGAGAAGACCTCCATAAACTAGTGGTTAAGAATTTCAAGAGTGTAGCCAATTCCCTTGAAGGTGGAGAGATACATAAACATTGCTGTTTCTTTTGTTTCGTTTTGAGTCTGTGCTGATTTTCTTTTTTTCTTGGTTTTGTTTGCACTTTTCCTAAACTTGTAGGTTGTGTTAATGGGTATTTGCAATGTGTTGAATATGAGAGGGTGCCTTCGAAGATTCTTACTTACCAAGCTTCGGATGATCCATTATACAGTGGATACAGGTCGGTAGTCCAATCTACAAGCCAAGAAGATTCTCTGGTGTGTGTTCTATAGGACATTCTTGTTGATCAGCACTAGATAAGTTAAAAGAGAAATTAGATGATAAGAAACAAATACCTCATTTTTGCAGCTTGATTTTGCTGTGTGGGAACCTCCACATGGACCTTACAGGACTTTCCACCATCCATGGGCAAACTATGTCAAACTTAGTGGTGCGGTAAGGCATTGCGCTTTCATGGTCATGGCAATGCATGGCTGCATTCTTTCGGAAATTCAGGTAACTTACCATACTCTGATTATTTAACTCTCTCCGTGGCACAGCACCGAGATTCTTGATGTTTGTTACTTTTGCAAATGAGGTGCTATAATGATTATTAGAGACTTGCACAACTGCTTAAAATGCTACTGGGTTACTCTCCCTGATTAACTAGTCTGTGTTACACTGAGAAAGAAGTCTAATATCTGTCATTCAACAGCTCAAAAAGTGCTTGAACCAATAAAATATCTAAAGGAATCATATTGCTGCATAGTGTGATCCCATCTGTTGATACAAGTTAATGGCTGGCAGTAGGCTTTGTGTTTGGTTTTCAACTCTAGATTGTGACTGATTAGTGAGGAAGGTTTCTATGATAACTTGAAAGAAGCTGGTGAATATAGCAATCTTTATTTCCTTACACACATTAGGCGATTTCATAATTGGTGTATGTCATTTGCAGGCAGCTCCAGAAAAAAGACAGGCTTTTCGTCAGGAACTACAGAAAGTTGGAAACGAAGGAGCCAAAGTCTTGAGGTTTTTTGGAGAAAAGGTGGAGAAAATGGAGAAGCTAAGCCCAGGAAATGTTCTGAAGGAAGTTCAACGAGCAGCAGAGGAACTGCAGATGAAAATAGACAGCAACTCTTTCCTTCTTGTAAACTCAGAAAGCTGGGCTGCTATGAAAGAGAAAGCCGAAGCTGAAGAAAACTATCACGAAGCCAAAGACGATGGAAGCAAAGTGATACAATCCCTGAGCCAGATTTGGGAGAGTAACAACAACCATCATCATCAGAATCCACAAAGTGGTAATGATTCTCAGCTATGGGTTTCAACAGAGAGTATGGTGCTTAGGAACCGAGAAAACTGGCCAAGCGTGTCATTCATAGGCGGTTCTATGATCAATGAGATAGAATCAAAAGTATATGAAAGCGCAAGTTCTTTGTCGCTAGCCACATTTGCATCTCTATTGATCGAGTTTGTTGCAAGGCTCCAGAATGTTGTAAAGGCATTTGAAGAGTTAAGCACTAAAGCTGATTTCAAAGAACAAGTAAGTGAGACACAGGAGAAGATAGATAAAGCTGGATTGTGGACTAGACTCAGCAGATGCTTTATTAGTTCCAGGGATTAACACAAGCATTTGCAGTTTTATTGTGAGGGTGATGAATAGTTGATAACATTTTATATTTTGTTAACAAATCTGAAAAACTGAACCAAAACCAAAAGCCGGTTTGCATGTTGAATTGGATCTGCTGAAAAGCCCAATAAGCTACATATGACCCAATCGGAGATTTCTTTTGGATTTTTTTTTTAATTAACTTTTTACTTGTCCTTAAATTTCTTCTAATCCTTTGGTAAAAAAAAAAAAAAAAAAATCAAACGCAAAAAAAAAAAGTATTCTGGCTCGCAAATCCTAATCTCTCTCCTGCTCGCTCCTGGGAATCTGAAACAGTTCTTCTCCGACGCCTGGATCGGTATGATGATTTCCACTTTCTTCTTATGTATCGTAGGACCTCAGCTTCATTTCCTTTTAATCTACTCGGAGCTATTAAATCTGGGACCGTGTCTCGCTTCTTCTGTTTTCCGTTTCCGATTAATCTCGGTATCTGCAATATTATTCTTATCCTTGTGTGGAATTGGATGAAATATCGATGTAGCTGAGATAACACTCTAGTGCCCATAGTTTTTTATTTTATTTTCCAGGATCTGTAACGATTATCGCATTTTAATTTATAAATATTTTAATCGAGATACGAAATCTCTGTATTTCAACCTGATTATTTCACTATTGATTATAGACTTATAGTGATTAAGCTCTGACCTGGGAAGTTCTGCTCATAAGCATTATATATTTTATTTTTATTTTCAGTGAATTGATTGAGCTTCACATTAGGTGTGATTAGAGATGGCTATGGTAGATGAACCGCTATATCCAATTGCTGTCCTCATAGATGAGCTTAAGAATGATGATATTCAGCTTCGTTTGAACTCCATTCGTCGCCTTTCTACAATTGCTCGTGCTCTTGGAGAGGAACGCACAAGGAAGGAGTTAATCCCTTTTCTCTGTGAGAACAGTGATGATGACGATGAGGTGCTCCTTGCTATGGCTGGGGAATTGGGTGTTTTTATTCCTTTTGTTGGTGGAATTGACCATGCTCATGTTCTTCTTTCTCCTCTCGAATCTCTCTGTACCGTTGAAGAAACCTGTGTGAGAGAAAAAGCTGTGGACTCACTTTGTAAGATTGGATCTCAAATGAGAGAAAATGACCTTGTTCACTCCTTTGTCCCTCTTGTGAAGGTTAGATTGTGATAGAGGAGATATGTGGAGCATTAAATTTTTTAGTATTTTTCATTCAAGACTTTTTTTTGTTCTCTTCTTTAATCTTGTAGAGGCTGGCAGCTGGTGAATGGTTTGCAGCTAGAGTTTCCGCATGTGGTATATTCCATGTTGCATATCCAGGTTGTACTGATGTGCTGAAGACAGAGTTACGCGCTACTTATAGCCAGTTGTGCCAAGATGATATGCCGATGGTCCGTAGAGCTGCTGCATCTAACCTGGGGAAATTTGCTACTACTGTGGAGTCAACCTTTTTGATTGCTGAGATCATGACTATGTTCGATGATCTTACTAAAGATGGTAATTATTGCGTGAAATATGTTATGTCTTACTTTATGTGTTCATCACTTTGAAATAGTTTGCATGGACCCTGGAGCATGGTACATAGATCACATTTGAGATTAAGAAGAAAAGATTAATGAAGAAACCCTTTTTATAGTGGAGACGTACATCTTTAGATATGTTTGTTTCTTTTCCATGCTAATGTTGTTTAAATTTTAACCTTCATTTCAGACCAAGATTCTGTTAGGCTGTTGGCTGTGGAGGGCTGTGCAGCCCTTGGAAAGTTGCTGGAACCTCAGGATTGTGTTGCACGCGTTTTACCTGTTATTGTTAATTTCTCTCAGGTGAATTGAGCTTTGGTTTTACATTCATAGATTTCTTATTTAACTGTCGCCTCTAGATCATATATGTAGATATTTTTGTCTGCTATTGCAGGCATAGTTATTATATGTAAAAGTTTGCAGTTCTGATATCTCTCGATGCTATATGGTTTGTTGTCTGAGAGCAGGATAAATCTTGGAGGGTGCGTTACATGGTTGCTAACCAGCTATATGAACTCTGTGAGGCAGTGGGTCCTGATTGCACAAGGTATGTGCCTTGTGACAGTCGAGTCGTTTTTTCATCTTTGCTAGATCTAAGGTTTTCTTTCTCGTAAAACAATTTTGTGACCGTTAAGTACATATACACCTAAGAGAACTTATTGGAAGTTTTCTTTATTCCTTTGCGTTCTTATAAGTGCCTTGGATGGTAGCTTTGTTTTTATACATGCATCTGAGTTTGGACAGAAAATTGATGTTGTAATATCTCTAGGACGGATTTGGTTCCAGCATATGTGAGATTGCTACGGGACAATGAGGCTGAAGTGCGAATAGCAGCAGCAGGAAAGGTGACCAAGTTCTGTCGGCTTTTGAATCCAGAGCTAGCAATTCAGCACATCCTTCCTTGTGTGAAGGTACATTCTCTCGGCTGATCAAATTCCATACAGGCGGGCTGTTTGATGTCCACTGTCTTGTAATATTCTGATTCCAACTCATGTCTGGCAGGAATTATCATCCGATTCATCTCAACATGTCCGCTCTGCTCTTGCTTCAGTAATAATGGGGATGGCTCCTATCCTTGGGAAGGTATGAACTGAAGATAGCCAACAGTTTTCGCATCTTGTGACTATTTTCTGGGGTTAAGTTTGCTCTTTTGGTTTTCAGCAACAAAATCAGCCACACCATTTGTTATGGCTTCGTCCCCAATGCCAGCGTCATATGGCATTGGGGACCTTATCAGTAATTTCTGACGTGCTAAAATCTTATACAGGACTCCACCATTGAGCATCTATTACCAATTTTTCTTTCACTTCTGAAAGATGAATTTCCTGATGTACGCCTCAACATCATTAGCAAACTAGATCAAGTCAACCAGGTTTGTTACTTATCTCTTGTGTGCTTTAGATTTAGCCAATTTTATTGATTCCACATTCAATTGGTGAAATCGTTTGCGGCAGGTCATTGGAATTGATCTTCTATCACAATCCTTGTTGCCGGCGATTGTAGAGCTTGCTGAGGATCGGCACTGGAGAGTTCGGCTTGCAATAATAGAGTATGTTCCTCTGTTGGCCAGCCAGTTAGGTATTGGTTTTTTCGATGACAAGCTCGGAGCCCTTTGCATGCAATGGCTGCAAGACAAGGTTAACCTTGAATCTTTGATATTAGCATAGATTTCTCATCCACTTGTGATTCTAGATACTGATACTGTTCACCTCCTTCAGGTCTACTCTATCCGAGAAGCTGCAGCAAACAACCTAAAGCGTCTTGCAGAGGAGTTTGGTCCTGAATGGGCTATGCAGCACTTAGTTCCCCAGGTTTGTTCAACCCAACTTCGTCTATTTTTTTTTGAAATAGATATAGCTGTGTATGGAGTCATAGAGATATCTAAACTTGATCCTTTATTGGTTACATGTAAGCAGGTATTAGACATGGTTAACAATCCGCACTACCTACACAGGATGATGGTTCTACGTGCAATATCTCTCATGGCTCCTGTAATGGGATCAGAAATCACATGCTCTAAGTTTCTTCCTGTGGTGGTTGAAGCATCAAAAGACAGGTAAGATAAATTAGATTAAATCGGCTGACTCCTTCAAGAACAAATCATAGTTTTTAACGGTGTTGTTGCACATATCTAATCTCTGCAGAGTTCCAAACATCAAGTTCAATGTTGCAAAACTTCTGCAATCCCTCGTTCCCATAGTCGACCAATCAGTAAGATTGAATAAAAACTTAAGTAAATAAAAAAACTACTGGAAGATTATTGTTGAACTTAAATGTTTTTTTTTTCTGTCGCGTGAATTTTATAGGTGGTGGACAAAACGATCCGTCCGTGTTTGGTGGACCTGAGTGAGGACCCTGATGTTGATGTTCGCTATTTCGCAAACCAAGCGCTTAATTCCATTGATGGTACCACAGCGGCGGCGCAATCCTGAATTTATTCTTTTCATATGTATTACCGTTAAGGTAAAGTTTCTAATTATTCGTGTTCTCTGGAATTTTCTTTGGTTTGTTGTGTAAAACGCCATTTTGGTTGCTGGCTATGAGCACTGCAATTATATCCGTTAGTAATATTGTATGCCCTTGTTACATTTTCAATTATTTCATTACATTCTTCTTAATTTAACAGTGTTTTGACACAATCTATATATACTTCACTCCCTTTGTTATCTACTGAGTAGAGTTTACCATAAGAAGACTGGTTTATCTTAATATATTATTGACTTTCGACAATGCTAAATAGATATCTCAACTGAAAACATATAATTTGTTCCGTGCATATTATTACACAACCTTTCTATTTAAATTGATACATTAGATTTGAACTTGATACATTTTTGATGAAACAAGTCGTCCACAACTTCTTCCTCTTCATAATTTAACAAAATAGTTTTAAAACACATTCTAATTGCATGATATTCTACAGTTATATCTCCTATTTTCCATGAGACATGAGCTGATCAAGCAGTCGTCAAAACTTCACGGGCACGAGCGCTACGATGTTGGAGACGACGATGAAGTATCTCAGACATCTCATTGTAGAAATCAACATCCCACCTTTGAATCAACAAAGGTTCTTCAGCAAAACATATGTATATCGATGTCACAGCACTCTCCACCACCACCATTCCTAGACCCACCTGAAACCCCACATTGGGACAATTTGGTGATGTACTGTAAATTTTGAGTGACTAAAGAGTGCACAACAGAGGAAACTTACAAGGACCATTCCCATCAACATAGCTGTTGATGCAACCATTATAACTCTGTCACTGTATTTGATCCAAGCCCATATACCAATGCAAGAGCCTGTAATGAGTCCTCCAACGATGGTTCCCATTAGAAGCACAGCACCAGAACAGTCATATGCAACAAGTGCTTCTACACCTGTCGACTGAAACAATTCCCACGCGTCTCTCGCTGATTTGTTGAATCCTTTTCCATACACAGCAATCTATTAAATCAACCAAAAGTTTCTAAGTTTGATTCTTCATTGCTCAAACAAGGGAAATGATGAGCTTACTGTCTACATCTATATTACCCGGACATAGGCATACTTGTTAAAAAACCGAACTAGAGTTTCAACTAGATGAAACAAGAAATCAACGCAGCAAAGTAGACATTCGTTTCCACAAATCTTGGAACGGAATCCCCTTATCTGCAAACACAAAATTGTAGGCCAATGTCATTTAAGAATTGGGAGAACAACAAAGTTTTTACAAGACAGCAAAAGAATCATGAGACTACCTCCCAGCGAAGTGTTCTAATGGCAGCAGTGAAGAGTGACCCGTAACATATGCTTCCAAAAGATGTTGTCACAGCGTACCTAAGAGAGTCTACTAAAGAGCTAGGAGGCAATGATGATGACTCTTCTTGACCACAGTTAAAGAGAACATGAAACACCATCCCAGAAACTATAACATGAACAGTGTTACACAGCACAGCGCCTGTCCAGAATAAGCTAACCGAAAGAACCTGCATCCATACATGTTCCAATGATAGAATGAATCTAAACACGCTTTCTTCATTACCCGTAAACAGAACCTGTAAGGGAAAATGCAAAAACTTGCCACCTCACCACAAGAAGCCACCAGCGTCCTTCATCACCCATACTTGATGCCACAACACCAGATGCTCCAAAAGACCATAGAGACATCCACAAAAGCATGAATACTGTGAAAGCATGCGCCACCAATATAACCTTAGGAAGGCCCCAAACTAATTTCAACGCTTTCCGCAGAACCAGCATTGTAAATGGAAGTCTACAAATGAAACAACTCAAAATCATCAGAACTGAAAAAGTGTTACCAAATAAACATATCGGTTCAATAATATTCAACCTCACACTCACCTGTCTATAACTGAAATAACATACAAGAACTGCAACAGAGCTCCAATGGCAAATGCGCCACCCCAGAAGAACTGTCTGCACCAGAAACATAGTACACTAACTACAGCTAGATAAGTCGTTAAGATGTGAACCGAAACTTTCATAATCTCATTGGCGTAAGAGCCAAGAAGCAATGACCAAACCCAACTGATAAGGACTCCAATTCCACCAGCAACAGCATAGAGAGGCCAGTAGTCTTCAGTGAAACCTTTATGATTCTCCAAGAACCCATGCGTGTATCTATCGATGTTTAACCTATCTGATATTCTAAACCTATTGAGACCAAGCACCGCGAGCACAAATCCCAAACAAATCATGTGGGTCACAAAGATCGCTGACCAGAAGACATCATGCCAGTGACGTGACTCACGGACAATGACTCGGATTCCATCTCCACTTCTTTGACTCCGCTGAAGACTCTACAAATCAAAATGAAAAAAAAAAAACATTGGTTTCTATGTAAAGTTTACACACGCAACGACCTTGAGTCTTCGTAGGAGTACAATGCAAAGACATAAAGACAAGTCATACTTAAAAAAAGAAAAAAAAATTGCGATTGACCCGTGATTAAAGTCACAAAACCCAGCCAATGTCACTTAAGATGTAAGAAACAAAATCCAGATGTGAGTTTATCAAGATCTCACTTGAAAAAAATAAAGACTTTATGAAACTAATTGTTTTAGAAAGGAAAACCCAGAAAGGATTTCACAAATCCTAGACAGAGAATGAGATTCGTGGAGAAAAACACAGATCGAACATGATAGAGGGTAATCAAAATGGAGAACCTGGTCACCGGAGGAGATGGAAGCGTAATCGGAAGAAGGAGAGACGGTGCTAGTGGAGTCACTCATGATGAAGTAAGAACAGAAGATTTCACAGAACAGAACCAAATTTCATAGAAGAAGCATCTTTGAATAATATCACACAGAAGAAAGAGAGAGAAATGAAGGAGAGAATAGTCAATAAGGGAGAAGAGAAAAAGAAACGTGAATCAAAGGTTTTTTTGAGTCAAAAGAAAAATGTGATCATCTGATCAGAGTGAAGATTTGTCAGAGCAGTTCTTTTCATCTTCTTCTTCTTCTTCTTTGTATTTTTATTGGATAAGAAGCGTAAATAGTTTTTGCAATGGTCGTTTTCGAGTTCACTTTTTGTATTGTTTCGTTTCTTTTCTTTTTTTAGGTTTATTATTTGGAGAGAAACATATAATGCAACTACTACTTACGATATATGATTTTGTTGAATTTGTAGAAAAATCAATCAGAACTTATAGTAACTTTTTTTCAAACTTTTTTGTCGGGTATACCAAAATTTATAATTTCACCAACAAGGGAAATGTCGTACATGTATTATTCTTTTTATTTTCTTGGACGTGGTTTATTTAATATACACTTGTGTAATGTATTAATATGACTTACGTATGTAAGAAATACTTGTATCTTTAAAAGAATCGGTCAAAATCATATATTGAATCTACGACTATTTTTTTGTTGTCAACGAATATCCCACTATTTTAATGCTAAAAAAATTCCTCATGTGTTGTACAAAAACACTGAATTTTCTAGGTTTTTGCTCTAATGGCGTAAGTTTTATTTGTAGCATAAAACTGTAAAAGTGAATGAGTGCGTGTTTGGATGAAGGAGGAGAAAGTAAAAGGTTGACATAAAAAAAAAAGAAAAAAAAAAAAGAGAGAAAAATGAAGCTTTTTTGACAAAATGATTGAGCCCATGGCTGCCACTTCATTTCTTCTTGTGATGACAAGTAGTGGCACCATGACCTCGCCACCTCTCGCTGTTGCCATGTCACTTTCTTTTTTTTAACAAAATTATTTCCAATAGAATCACTAGCGTTTAGTTTACTAACATATATTTATTCAAGAAAATCATTTGACTTGGCGACAAAAAATTACTTAATATAATCACTTGATAAAATCAGAAGATAAGGTAACCAAACATTTTATTTTCTGTAATTTCATAAACATCTCAGTTTGGATGACTATCCTATTTCACAAAAAAAAAAACAACATATTGTTTCCTACTCTTTTTTTTTTTAAGCCAGATATATATCCATGAATCATGGCAATAGCCACTAAAATAGTTAAATGGCGTAAAGATTATTCTTAAGTTTTCCAAAACAACAAACGACAATATTTTTTTCACTGAGAGATCCAATCTATCATGTATGTTGTTGCCAATCTTGTTTTCATGAATACAGACCAAACACATCAAGATTAACTCTCATTGAGTACATGATATTGTTTACTTTGTATCAACTTACACAATTACAACCATTACACTACACACCAGTTTAAAAAGTATTAATAGAATAAATACTGCTTATATTTTTAGTTTTGACTCTAATTCGAAAAGTGTATTAAAGTGTAGTTATAACGTGTCTCTCGATTCTTATGCGATCTATTTTCTTATACTAATAAATATAGATATTCTTGATAGAACATGTATCATGTGTGTGGGCTTAACTTCTTTGATCAATCATGTGTTTGGGCTTAACTCTTAACACAACGAGTGTGGCTCCTCGTATTCATGCGTCACATAAAATGGGGTCCTTCGTGTGTGGACAACCTGGTCCATATGACCTGTAAGTTGTAACTGGACCCCTCAAGGTTCACTGTACCAATCTTTATTTATAAAATTACCAATATTTTCATCTTTTACTCTTTTCAGTTTTGACTCTGTTATTATGCAACAGCAAGTACAAGAAACCAAATGAAAGGAAACATCAGTCTAATTAACATTTAGCTTTAAGTGACTTGTTTTTCATTTTCATTCAAATATTTAAAACGAAGCTAGCATTTATTTGACGAGAATCCAATGAGAGAATTTCCAAGATCGAAAGTGACACGTGTCCCTTGCTGCTGCACGTTGCCGATTATCGCGAGTGAACTCGCCGTAGGTGCAAACGCCAAACAGAAAGTCCCCACTGAGTCAACCGGAATCATGTAATTCTTCGCCGGTAATGCCAACATCTTCCCACCGGGAAAATGAAAAGCCACCGTAGGAACCTCAATTGTTGTCTTAGCTGAAAGATCGTAACACGTGTCGAACATCGCCACGCCGGCTGCTTTCTCCAAGTCCGACGTCCCTTTCAAAAACGAGTCTCTGAGCGAGTTGTATATTCCGGTCTGGAGACGAGTCACGGCGGTTCCAGAGTCGATGATGATCCCACCGCTTCCTGCCTCATCCATCTCGAAAGAAGACTGAGGAATCTGAAGCAACTCCCCGCCGACGCTTATCCCGGAGAGGCCGAGGTAGTAAAACGTGTCGAGCTGGTGGTTACGAAGCAACGGAGCCACGACGGCGTCTGGAGGAAGAGAAGTACCGAAGTCAACGGTTGAAGCAGAGTCAGAGTCACGGTCAACGAGGCAGTAAGAAAACGACGTCATATTGAGCTGTGACGGCAGAGCGAGCAAACCGCCGCCGAGACCAAGTAAACCCGCGGCACCGACGAACAACCCTTCGTTGCTGTGGCCACAGCCGACGGCGACGTTTTGGACGGAAGAGGAACCAATTGTGAGAGTCTCAGTGGCGAAATCGCCGACGGTGTAAGAACCGTCGCCGTAAGAAACCTCGTAAAGACACGTGGCGTTTCTACATTCGGAGACTTCGAGGGCATTGCACTGTGGAGTGCCGCAAGAGAGAGTAGCGTAAGAAGAGGAAGAGGCTGGCTCAAAGATTGGCTCAGTTTGGTGGTAACAGTCGGCGCAAGGAGCGCATTGTAACCAGTTAACGTCACTTCCGGTGTCAAGCACCATGTAAACTTCACGCGCTGGGTTCCCGATACCAACGCGTGTGAAATACTCGCCGCTTCCTTGAGTCGTACCGGAGATTAAAGGAGCTTCAATGTCTTCTTCCGTTGTGGTGTACATTGTAGTAACAGGCTTGAGATCTGCTGATTTTATATTGTTCAAAGCCAGATCTAAACGAGTCATTAGAGATTTCACTCGGGCTGAGTCGCGGTTGAGTCTAGCTAGTGTGAGAGACTTGTAGTCTGAGTGTTCAGCTCCTCGGACGGAAGCTCGAGGGTGAAGCTGTAAGCTAAATGAAGATGACGAAGTAGGCGAGTGAGCCTGTTCTTCTTCTATCTGGTTTAATCGAAACGACGACGTATCCTTGGTTATGCGAATGGAGTCAGCGACATCAAGAATTGACGTAATGGTTACGGAGCTCTCTAATAAGATTCTGGAGATAACAGAAGAATGCAAAGCGAGGAAGAAGAAGATGAAGAAGAGAAAGGAACAGTGGTGAGAACACATTGTTTAGTTTCCGACCGTTAGATTTGTCTCAAGGATGAAGTGAACGAGCTTCTTAAAAGAGTAGATTTGGAAAATAGAAAAAGAGAAGACAAAAGTGAGTCTGGTGGGGAATGGAAAATGAGACAAAAGCTTCTTTAAAAAAAAAAAAAAAAAAAGCTGTGTTGTGGTTTTGCAGATTCCAAGGAGATTTATATATCTATTGAAGAATTTAATCCAAGATTATATAAATGGTTTAAGTGGAAGAGGAGGTTTCTTCATCGTCTTTTAGTGGGAAGATTATAATAAACTTGTTTTATGATCTCAATGCGGTTAGTATAGATTCCTCAGACCAGAAAATGTGAATTCATGGTCCCTCATGGGCCTATGGATTACTCATATTTAGACTTTTCACTTGGATGGAACAGTTCCTTTGTTGATTAGGCCCCTTTATACTCCAACTCTACATCCACATTATATTTCTTGATCCCCTAAAGTTAATAATACACTTCTAGTTTCAGTAGTAGATAAAAATAAAATCGACTTCGAATAAGTAGATCCAATTAAATCAGATAACGTGCGTTTGCGAATCAGTTCCTCTCTCATCAGAAATCGGTCAATTAGTTTTTAGAATTTTATAAAAAAAAATCTAGTTGGATAAAACCATATAAAAATTAGTTGAGATGAGCGAACATTTCCTCTCCAATAAGTTTTGGGCATCTCTAGAAAAAACACGTAAATATTCTCTATGTGACATCTCAATCGTGATCGCCACAATATATGAGCAGAGTAAAGTCTAATCGTTTGCTCGAGGAGTGACCAAACCATAGGAACAAATTAGCATCTTCTTAACTCAAGTTGTGTTTTCTGGGGCCCACATAGCTAAAATCGTTGGATGTTATTTATCCACGTGGCAAAATCTTAAGTGTTAAAGAATCAGAATCAAATTCACCCAAAAAGCTCCAAAAAAGAAAAGAAAAAAGCATTCATCTTTTACTCTTCAGCTCTTGTGTGTGTTTGTCCCTCTCTCTCGCCGAGTGTTAGCTTCCTCCGGCGATAGATCACTCCGTCGTATCTGCACTAGCCGGAGAAGATCGGAAATTTCGAAATTTGTTTTCTTTTGTTAGCTAATTCGCTGTCGATTTTAACGCGGCAGCCATGAGCTCGGTTTTGCAGGTACAGTAAAAAGATGTCTGTTTTCAGAAACTTAGACTTTTTTCTGAAGATCGTCGTGGGAGCTAATATGGGTTTATGATTGATGGGTTTTTAGGGTTTTACGAAATCACTCGCCATGACGTTTGTGTCAGAGATTGGCGACAAGACGTTTTTTGCTGCAGCTGTAAGTGTTTCTTCTTCGCATAAGTTTTAAGTATTTTTGTTTTCTATAATGTTAGGGGTTTAAGGTCTAAGAAGTCAATGGCTTTTCTATGAAAGTTTAGTTTGATTCTGTTATCAAACAACTCTGGATTTGCATTTTTCTAATTGGGAATCTAGCTGAACTATTGAAACTGATTGAAGATATAATTATTCTTTGAGCAGCTTCGTGTTTTCTTAATGAATTTTTTCCAGTCTGAGGAGGTTCTTGTAGTTTTTTTTTTTTTTTTTTTATTATTATTACCATTTAGTTTTATAGTGTTTTGATGGTTTGCAATCTGCAACTGTCTCCTTAAAGGTGTAAGATACTTCTTTTGTTATCTTGATTTGTTCCCTTGAATCAGATTTTGGCGATGCGTTATCCTAGGAGACTTGTGTTGGCTGGTTGTCTATCGGCTTTGATTGTAAGTTTTTCTGAGTTCTTTTGACTAATTGGTTCCCACTGACCCCTCTCCTAGATTTGGCAGCTCATATATGTCTTTGTTAATTCTTAGGTCATGACTATCCTCTCTGCTACTCTTGGATGGGCTGCTCCAAATCTGGTATGAACTGCTTTTTGCTTGAACTCAGTTTGTATTCGATATTTCCTAATGTACCAGTTCCCTTTTGTGACGGAAATTTTTCAATCTCTTTACTAAATGCTGGTTCAAACCCTTCACTTGCAGATCTCTCGCAAATGGACCCATCACATAACAACGTTTTTGTTCTTTGGTTTCGGGCTATGGTCATTGTGGGACGGTTTTAAAGAAGGAGGGTAATAATTGTTCTTCAAGTTTCGATGACATGAAAATGAATACTACATTCAAAAGAATTCAAGTGTGATTCATTGTTGACATGTTTGTCATCTGATTCTTTTTTTTTTTTTGGCAGAGGTTCAGAAGAATTGGCTGAAGTCGAAGCAGAACTGGTTTGTTCTTCTTGCAATGCTCGCTCTCATGCTTAGGTATAAACGCTTTTGTGGTTTAACTTTCTTGTGTGTTTCTCCCAGAATTCTGATTTGAAGGCTAATGGTAAAACTACAAAAGACAGCAATGAGGTATGAAACTAAAACAATAAGATCACAGACTCTGTCAGGGAATTGCGTATGCTAAGTTTTTCACGTAACTATTTGCTATCATTTTTTAGAATGAAGATGAAAACAAAAAGCAGAAAAGACCATTCCTCACACAATTTTTCTCTCCAATTTTCCTCAAGGTGACTAAAAGATCCTCTCGTAATTTCCTCTCATAAGCAGTAGATTTTTCTGAATTAGTTTCATATTTCCCTCTCTTCTTGCAGGCGTTTTCGATTAATTTCTTTGGTGAATGGGGTGACAAGAGTCAGGTAACTTCATTTACTCATTAGTTCAATCTAATAAATGAGTCACATACTTTCGACCAAAAAAAGAAAAAAAAATGATTCACATACTTACCATAACTCTTTTGTCTAGCTTGCTACAATTGGTTTGGCTGCAGATGAAAATCCGCTTGGAGTAGTCCTTGGTGGAGCTGTGTAAGTTTCACTATAAGACGCTATAATCGTTTAGCGTGTGCATGAAAAAGTTATATGTCTGATGAATCAATGTTGCTGACTGCTCTATGCTTACACAGAGCACAGCTGTTGTGCACCACTGCTGCTGTGATGGGAGGAAAAAGCTTAGCGTCTCAGATATCCGAACGAATAGTTAATATCTCTCATTATATCTTTCTACATTTGAGATATAAAGACTCATCAAAAGTCAAAACTCAGATCGTCTAATGTTGTTGTAGGTTGCTCTTTCTGGTGGAATGCTTTTCATTATATTTGGCATCCAATCGTTTCTTACTTCTGTTGAGGCCTAAAATGTTTCACAAACCTTCTTTATGGTAAATTTTCTGAATCCTAATACATATATATATATATATATATATTATTTTCATCAAATTCAACTATACTCTTCTGTCAATACGTAATTACTCTTGTGAAAAATGCAAACTTGTAGGTGAGAGCTGAAGATGAAGAACGTCACTATCCAACAACTAGTTTCATAGATATTTTAAACTTGATATTAGACGTTTACAGAAGTGATTACAACACAAATCTGAAATATTTTTTATAAAGTGATAATTTTTAATGGGCTGAAGCAGCCATCTATCTGAATTCAATAAAGTTTTGGCAATCACTGTTTATTCTTTTTAATATTTTGTTTTGGAATCATGTGGGTTTTGAAGTTTTTTTTATGTGAGTGCAAGAGTTTGATACGACGGGTTCAAAATATGGTTTTGTTTTATCATCCAATAACAAATCTTATTGTTGTGGTGGGTGATGACATCGAATACCATTGTGGAACTAGTAATACAAGTCTTGTTGAATAAGTAGCAAAATTATACATCTCTCTCTAAGTCGTTCCGCTTGATCATTTAGACGATTTTTATTCCTACACTTACTGATCAATAATTTAGAGGACAATATATATTCAATACTATGCATAGAAACTATAAGTAGAAGAATCTTGGATGATGTTCTTCAGTCCTCCAATTGTTGATGCCAACATTATGAACATTCCTACGATTATGGAGATCTGCCCAACATAAAGAAACAAGGATATATAGATCAAATATATTTCTAGACATTGTTCATTTCCGCAAGATTGGAAAATTTGTAAAAATAGATGGTATACCCAATTGATGAACCAGGTGATGCTGAATCTCTTTGGCTTCTTGATGATAAGCCACATTATACTTGGGAGCTGCAGCATCACATCAATATGAATATATATGAAATGAGGAAGAGACAATAGAGAAGAAAAAGTGGACTTACGAAGAAGGAAGTAGGTGCAAAACCAAATCCTCCAAAGAAGCCTAGAAGGTCTCCAAAGAAGGGGAACGTCACTCCTATGAACAATGTAAGTCCTGAAATTTCCAATCACAAAGATTCAATATATAATTAGATTCTCTTAAATTAGACATGTTATATTTATAAATCATGATGAACAAGAGTATTATAGTCTTACCGACATAAGTAGTTCGAGTGAAAAATCTAAGAACAACTCCATCCTTGAAACCGAATTTGGTAACCATCATTCTCTCCAAAAGATCAAAGACAGGCATAGCAAACACTTGGTAGCTACCAATGACGTGGACAACAACGATGAGATTAGCAGAAGCAATGAGCCAAGCTGGTCTTTGTAGATTCAACAACACATTGTCTTCTACGTCTTGACCAAAGGCCCAATAGCAAATCAGAGCCACAGGGAAATAGCAAATGGCATTGATCAAGTAAGCTCCGATAACGCCTTGCCACATGGGCACTTTCGATGGTCTCTCAGGAGTGGAAGGCATCGTGGCTTGAATCTCCAGAGCCACGGCGTGACCCGCGAAAGCAAATGAGATCTGACCCAAGGCGTTGAAGACTCGGAACGTGAAGTCACTTGGATTAGTGGCCTTGTAACCGTAGCTCACGTCAGGCATTCTTCCATGTGAGAGACTTCCTGCCCACGCTATCGTCGAGTAGCTACAAGTACATAACATAAGTCTGATCAGTACTTGACCTAGCTAGTTAATTATTGTTATTGATCCATATTTATTTGAACTACAATATTAACCAAATCATTATAGGCCAATGACTTTGCCTCCTATAAATTGGTCTAGTACTCTATAGTTGTATAAAGAAGTTTTTTTAGAAATTTTAAAGTCTATTTTTTTGGATAAAATAGTAAATTGCGTTTATGCATGACATAATTTACGAAGAAACAGTAAAAAGATAATTGGATCCTAGCTAATATACGATTACTTAATGACCACGCTAATGATGTCCAATTGATTAAAATATACAAATATAAGATCAAATAATTCTAGTATAATGATCTTGTTGCTAGGTATTAATGGATATTTATGTCATTCTCGAAAACTGAAAATATGTTCTACTATACAAATATATATATCTTCCTTTTAAAACAAAAAGAAAATTATATATGTTGCAAGGTGTGAGAGTGACCAGAGGGACATGACCGCGGCAGCCAAGGAGACGCCGGCGACGGAGTTGAAGTTAGGGAGCTGGGATAGGAGGAAATGGACCCCACCAAAGGCGAGGATCCAGTACGACTGTCGTACCGGAGTGCAGGTGGAGCATGTAATTTCCACGAACTGCTTTAAGCACTTGGCACCTGTGACCATGTAAACAATGTTGCAGCCGACCTGGACGATGAGCTGCTGCGGGAGGACGATCCATGGGCCAAAAGCGTACCGGCCAAGATCAATATACCGGTCAAACCGGGTTCCCGGTACGCACTCATGAAGCTGCACCATTTGCCACATCGTGTTTAGTGTCAGCCCCCATGTAAGGGCCAGCACCAAGATCCCTGGCCCCCTGTTTATTTCATAAACCAACAAGAAAAAATAATGAATTTTGCATAATCTATTAATCTTCTTATATCTGAATTTAATTAACTGCAACCAGTTTAAAATTCATCAGCTTAACGTGTAAATATTTACGGATTTAAAAATATCTTACTTTTGTCATCAATTACAAGAATTTTCTATTTATTTGCATGTGTTTATTTTTCAAACATCAGTGGCAAATAAGTACATAATTTCAAGTCTACGTCATAAAAGTTGTAAATATGATCGAAAATGAGTACCAGCCAAGGTAAGCCACAGCATAAGGGAGGCTGAGAACTCCGGCGCCGATCATGGCGGTTACTGTGTGGAAAGTGGAGTACCACCACTTTGCTGGCCGTGATGGATCTCCCTCCGTCCATTTCTCGTTGGACTTCCGATCCATTTCCTGAAAAGAAGAGCTAACTAATACGAAAAGCAAAAAGAACGAAAGAAATGAGAAGGTGACTATGGAAGGAGATCTACCTTAGAAGGAGAAACCGGAGAAGTAGAGACCATTGTGAGTGTTTTTGTGTTTGTGTTTTTCAAATTGTGTATAGTGAGACAATCTCAGTTAACTCAAAATATGGACAACTCTAAGCGTTTTGTTTTTCTTTTGACGGACAACTCGAAGCTTTTAAGTGCTGTTTTGAGTTTTTATTTTTCCAAAATAAAATTTATTTATGTAATTTTCTTGCAAATCTTCCCTAAATTAAATGTCACTGGTTCTGCTTTTCTTTTCCCCGGTTTATATATTTTGTGTTGGAGATGGTCTTATGTAAATGAACTTTATTTTTTCCGCACTGTGATCATTTTAAAGTTGATCAAAATTCGATACGTGTTAGAACTTGTCAAATCCATCAAATTTGTAAGAAATTACAAGATCGTTGAAGTGATGCCATATATATAATACTTTAAACAATTTATTTCATAAAATAATTAGAAGTAATAACCGACACGTGAAAGTTTTACTAGTTCATCTTCATATATTTCTCTCGGCATTTTTTAATCTTCTTCTGTCCGTGTCATTGAACCCAAGATCGTTTCTTTCGTTTAAATCTCCATGTAATGAATGATTAGACAATTAAACGTCATATTTTCACTTTTTTACACCCTACAAAGTAACTAATCCCTTCGTTATGTGAGATTAATTTGCATATTTATCACTGAATTCTGTATTTACTTACCATTTTCAAATATGATCTATTAGCCAAATCAAACCTTGAAGAAAATAAAAGAATAATGTAGCCCATCAACCCCCACACACAAAGAGTTAAAGTGTCTATATTTAGACAATCTCAATTCCATATATCAAAAAAAAAAAAGTTGGAACTTGGAAACTATGAAAAACAGCTTTTAGTGTTTATATATAACCAAATTGCATCTTTGCTTTTCCAAATTCCACTTAATGGTGGATAGTAGTCTTTGAGTCCAAGTTTTTGAGAATAAAAAAAATTTGCAGAAAAAGTTAAGTGCTGGCATTTTCTTACTTTCAGTCTCTCATATTTTTAGAAAGTATGTTCTCATGATTCGATGAAGAAAATCTACGGGTGCGATGAACCTTATCATGACTAGAGATTGATACACAAAGTTACCATATTATATTAAAATTTATGTGGCACATGAATAGGACCTACCAGCTCAAGTAAGTCACCTCGATTTGGACAATGAATGAGCTCTTGAGTGGAGAAGAAAAGTCATGTTTGTCGTCTTCAATTCAAAAAGGCAGTCAATTTCGATTTAGGTTTAGATTGAGTGCGCGTCATAGTTACTACGTCTTATCAATATCAATAATTAAGTTTTCTGCTTTTGTTTCTAGACAACAACTTACTGGTCAAGCTATTTATTTCAAAAGACAAAAACAGTAACAGTTTCTTCTAACTAAAATGATGAATTATTGGAGCGGAAACAAAAGGAGTTCTGTTACCAAATGATAAAAAAAAGAGCTACAATTAGAAGAAGCATTTTAGAAATGTGATTTAGTGTATGAATTAGGTGTTTGACTTGTGAACTAATTACTAATGATAACTGGAATGAGATCATCCAAAATGAAAACTAGAGATACCGAAATTTGTTATCTATATATAAATCGTAGTTTGAGAATGATCAAATTACTAATTAGGAGTTCATAATGCAATTGAAATTGGTTATATTTAGACGAGTTCAATAAAAACTTTTGATTTTCGTTAAACCATAAACCTTTCGCAAAATTTGAAAAGAACAGATAGAATCACTGATTGAGATATAAATGTATCTTTCATACCTGCAAACAAACGCAAGACCGTAAATAAGCATGGTTTTGATAGCCTCAGAGCAGCCTGTCAAAACCAGAAAAGAAAGAAAAAAATAGAAACAACCCGCATTTTTTTTGTTTGTTAATATTTGGCTAGACAAAAAAAAAAAAGATTTGGTGTTGTGGTCTCTGGTGGGATCCTCATTAGAACGCCATTGTTATACAGAAAGTGAACAGAGAGACGAAATACACGAATTTAACAGGCCAAAACCATGGCCTCTGTCGAGTTGACAAGAAGAAAGAATATATGTTATGAGGAAACTATTTAGCAAAATGCAGAAACCTGAAGGAAGAGAATTAAATTTATCCCATGAAGCCAGCTCCTGGCATGTTAGTCTGCCCTCCACCACCTTGTTGTGATCTTCCAGGGGCTTGAGCAAAAGCTTGACCACCCATTACCATCTGTTGAGGCTGTTGTTGCTGCATCTGATTCAATGGCGAACTCTGTTGCTGCATCTGATTCAATGGTGAACTCTGCTGTTGCTGCTGATGATGGTGTTGAAGCTGTGTCAACTGATGCTGCTGTTGTTGCTGCTGATGATGTTGGAGCTGTGACAATTGATGCTGCTGTTGCTGTTGGTGTTGTGGCATCTGTTGCTGTTGGTGGTGCTGTTGTTGTTGTTGTTGTTGTTGCTGCTGCTGCTGTTGTTGCTGAATCTGCTGCTGCTGTTGTTGTTGTTGTTGGTGCTGCTGTTGGAGCTGTTGTTGCTGCTGCTGTTGCTGGTTTGGAATTTGCGGCTTAAACACAACCATATCCTAAGAGAAAACAAAACAAAACTCAAGACCCACTAACTAATGTAAAAAACAAAACATCTTTAAGAACCTAAGTAGGTAAAATTTTGGTGCTTCCTTACCCCTGGAAAAAGCATTCCAATCAAGCGGCAAGCCTTGTCAGAGACAGAGAGAAGCAGTGTTTGTGATGGCAACTGGATGACTGCACACTGCACTTCAAAGGTCAATAAAGTTATCATATACAACTCCACAAGAGTATGGCACACTATTAAGCAAATCAAAACAAACCTACAAGTGTAGGCGTTGTTAAGATTATGGTGAGGGGCAAGAGACTGATAAATTCACAGAAAACAAGTTTACATATACAAGTCCATATATTTTTGCAAGGATTTCATTTTCAATATCAATAACTATGTCAGCCTAATATCAACTAAACCAGTAACTACAGTCATCATTTTGTTTATTAAATTTGAACAAACGAGTAAATAAACAGGAGAAGGAGAGAGGTGGCATATAATATCAACAAAACTCACAAGCTTCTTATCCTGAAGTTGTCCTAAAAATCCATGCTGACTCATTGCTCGAAACACAAGGAAGTCAGCTTTGCCAACATATTGCCTGATGCAAAGTCAGGTGAAAAATTAGTGGCAAGAAAACGGCATCCACCCAGCACCTGATGGATATAAGGAAAGCTAAAGCAATAAGATTTTACTTGTTATTCATATGATCCTGGGATATGAGACGCACAATCTGCATAGTTGGGGGCCAGTTTGCAGCCAACCTGGAGACACACATGAAAAGAGAAGCAAAAATTGTTTTAACAACTAAAATTCAATTGAAAACTATTGTTCTCTTGATGAGGGTAAATAGCGAAGAAGTTTTCATATTTCAATTGGTTATAAACTTACGAATCAGAGGCAGAAGCACTTCGGTAACCCTGTCAAATATAAACAAAAACGTTACCATCTGCTAGGCAACTCAAAAAAGTTATAAAAAGGATGATTCTGCGAAAGACATAGGAGGAAAGAACTGCGCATAGGGGTGATAGTTAGTAACACACCTCAAGTCTGGTGATGAGAACAGGCTGTCCTTGTCTTTGCCCAGATAAATTTCCCTATATGAATGTGAAATTTTAAGTTAAGTAAGCATAAGACCACTGGTATTAAAAAGATAAACTGACATTACCTCCCAGACTTTAACATATTTGGATTGTGAAGTCTGCAGAGCCCCCGATGATGCCTGTGACAACTGAATATTAGGAGCTGTACTGTTACTTCCACCGAGTTGTTGTACACCTGATTGCGCTTGTTGGCTAACTCCTGGAGTAGGCATCAGTCCACCAGTTCCAGAGGAGACATTTCCTTGACCAAGACCACTCATCATGTTTTGGTTCATGGGAATTCCACCTTGCATCATTTGTGCTCCAGAATGACTTCCTTGATTCATCGCTGGCATTGGTTGTGAAACACCAAGGTTTGAAGCCGCCACATTTGAGGTTGTTTGAGTACTAAAGGAATTATTAGGCATCGGGCTTTGACCTGCTTGGCCAGGTCCCATTAGTGCACCCGAACCAGCCATTGAAGTAATTCCCTGCTGTCCAGATGAAAACACAGAAGAAGGCAACGACGTAGCCATTCCTGTCGAGATCATATTTGACATATGCATTGCAACTGAACTTTGCCCAACCGATGAGGCCGCACCCGCCAGAGCTGCAGAGCTCATGACTTGTCGAACTTGAGAAAGATTATTCAGCAGATTTACATTAGCTCCACCAGAAGGACCAGCACGCAATGGTGGCGTCATTCCACCCACCAACGGCTTAATATCTGGTGCATTCTCAGAGTTGTTGACCATATCTTGAGAAACTGGTGATGCTGAAGATGCTTGAATTGTAGGAATTGCTTGTGTAGCAGGTCGAGCTACAGACTGGATATGGGGAAAAGTTGAAACTGGTGCCATAGAAGTTACAGTACTAGGCTCCTGAAAACGGATCCCAAAATATCCAATTAACAAACTTCTATATGTTATCTAATAAGTTGATTGTGTTTGAATATACAACATTCATATGAATTTAACATTTAAATAAATTTAGTTAAATATAAAAATATAAAAATATTTGTACATGTCTTAAAAATTTAAGATTAGCTTAGTTCTTATATAACAAATAAGAGTTTGTTGCCAATAAAGCTACCTCCTGCAGCTGACTAAAAGGATCAAATAGACTTACAACTTTCACAGTAGCAGTTGGAACTGGTCCAACAGAAACTGGTTGCCGGTTCGGAATAGGTCCATTGGCTGAAAATCAAACACAAAGAGATATTTACAAAGAAAGAAGCAAGATAAAATTCTGACGGTGCGAAGACAAATCAAAGATAGTTTAACTAAGAACAAAGGGAGTGATCGGTAATAGAACCTGATGTCACAGGAGCTGGAGGTTGGCCAGTGACTGGAAGAGATGGAGCAACAGATGCCCTGTCCACTTTCACAGGGCTCTGGGTCTGTGGCAAATTTGTAGCAGAATGACTTAAGGCAGCACGTGCCTCCACAAAATTCTCTGAGATCAGGACAAGATAGAATGGGTTCTTAACCGTTTCAATTGACAAGTCCGCACTTTGTGGATTGAGCTTTCCCTGCATTTAAAAGAAATAAATCTTAACAGTACTCATAAAATTATCTTACATCAATCTGTAGTATTGATAATAAAGATAGCCTTTGAAACAAACACTTATAATAGCTGAACATCTAGTGATTTGCAGATAAATATGCAGTCTCACCGCATTGTATAGTGCTCTAATCTTTGGAAGCTGCTTCGGACACAGAACAGACAAAGAAACAGAACACTGCACACAATATAGCAGGTTTAGTGAATTAAAAGGAGTAACTGTAGCTAGTTGTAATACATGGGGAAGTCATAAAAGAAGTACCCTAGAAAAATATGAAGCCACTGTCTCAGCATCTGATAAACGACTTTCAGATTGCCCATCACCATTTTCATTTCGTTCCATTTTTTGCAATTTTGGACGATACACAGGAGTTGGCAATGTGTATGGGTTGCTGGCTGTGATTAGGATACAATGCCTTTTCAAATCATTACTTGGTTGAGCTTGGCCTGAAGGAGAAAACATCTGTGTCATCAAGTCAGAAGAAAATTGTGAGGTTTAAGGATCCGAAAATATAGCTGACAGAAGCATCATCATATGCAATGAAGCAATGGAAAGAAAAAAACAAAATTTCATTGAGAAAGTAAACAAGTCATAACATGCTTGAAAGACAATGGCCCAAGCATGTGTACATTTAGTTGTGTCATAGATGATAAAAGATCAAGTTTCCCACCATCAATGCTTCAGCAAGCCCTTCGGCTGTGGCAACCTCGTTGAAACCACCACCGGCAAATTGTATGGACGAAAGCCAATGCAAGAACATATCAACATCTCTTGTCCAACCGCTCCTTTGTACCAAGCAAGCTAAGAAGAACAAAATATAAGAATCGCAGAGTCAAAATAAATAGAATAAGCAGGGGGCATGAAAAAGCACCCAAACAATGTTTGTATTTGAATATCAGGGAAATGGAACAATACCACAATATGAACCATGAGAATTGAATATGACCAGTGATAGTTCAACAGCAGCAGCAGGGTTCCTCTGCAAGTTTAGTGAATATATAAAGACTCATCAACCATTGAATCAGAAATATTAAACTGTACTTGCTCCATGATTTTTGTGTCACAAATGATTGGAGGGATAACAGTTGTATACCAACACAAACATAAAATATATTTGGTATGTACAAGTAACAGAACGAAACATTGAATAACTTATTGATCAAGGATGAAAACTTGAGTTTGCTCAATAAGATATGAGTCAGATAATACTGTACCTCTCCATTAAACTGGCTGCCACAGAAAGACCTGCACAAACGCAGAGAATGCATTAACAGATGTACAAAATTTGTCAGGCAGAGATATTAGTTAAACTGGTGCTCGATCTCCCAAAAATATTGTTTTACAAGTTTCAACATACATACTCAGAAAACCTTTTCGCAGCAGATAAACAGTAAACAAAGGTTCGATCAATGAATCAAAATTCAGGCCTGATTTGAACGGTGATCAACTAAACCCTAAATTCGAAGGAAAAAGGGGGAAATCAGTATCGAAGATGAGGAGATAAGAGAGTAGAAACAAAAACCTGATGATTTTCTCGAGATAGTCGGAGACGATGGTTTGCCAATAAGGTCCCAAGGCGGCGGTACCTTCAGCAACGACGATTAGCTGTTTCACCTCCGATGACATAGTCGGAATATTCCTTGGAGCGTTGTGACGTAAATCAAAAGAAGATTTGAGTGTCTCTCTCTCTCTCTCTCTCTCGCCTTTGAAATTTTCTCGGGAAAATGTATCTTTGCTCCTTCTTGTACAATTTCCTTCTTCTCCGGTTGCAGAGGAAATGTTTTATTAGATTGACAAAATTTGGTTTTCCAACTCCAAATACAAAATCATATATATATATATATAGAAAAAGACTCTCGTTGAAATTTTGGTTCGCTTTCCTTTCTTTTTTTTTTTACAATATAAAAAATAGAAAAATAAAAACAAGTTTGGGAATTGATTTATTTTTATTTGATTTATTGTTCCTTTACAAAATACTTCCACTAATGCAGATTGTCTTCTTGCCACGAGTAATATTAAGTTTCATTGAACTTATTAAAGGCAAAGATTGTAACCGTTTGAAGGCAAATATAAAAGTTATACTAAAATAATGTATTGAATCATCTACTAGCAAGCAAGGGTTATTAATTTATGTGCGTTGGTTGTCTACACATTTTTAGTTTGAAACAAATAAAGCATGAAAAATGTTTGACATGATATTATAACACCATTATGAAGTGAGTCAAGTCCTTTAGGACTTGTCCGAAAGTTGGGTAAAGGGCCGCATGGTCTTTTTTCTTTGTCTTCAGTAGCCCAATGAATATTGGGATCAAATTTCATATTTCCATCTTAATTGACACTAGTATTTGACATCTTTGAGAGTATAAAAGATGAAAGTGATATTAAGTTTAACCATAAAGTACTAAACTTCTATAAGTATCCAATTATCTGATTAGAATCCTAAGAATAATTTTGAGAGGATTAGCAATAATAACTATGGGCCAAAGATATCCAAAATTATTTTTTAATGATGTCAATGATTTCTTTTGAAGAGACGAGTTTGGAGAAAACGACTACAAAGCTATAGGGTTTACGACTCAAGATTGGATCTTATTGGTATCGTGTTTATACAGTTTGTTTATCATAGTAAACAGTATAAGAACCTCCATCTCCAAACCCTTCAAATTTTCGTGGCTTCCTCAAGTTTTTCATAGCTGAGGAAACTATGGTAGCTAATTTAATGAAGATTTATTTTGATATTCACGTGATTTTTTATGGGACCTGCAGTTGCTACACCTAAGCAGATTAGAGATCACATGAAAGTCGATGATCTAACTAATGACGAACAAAACCGAACCCAAAATTTAACCGAAATGTCCACCCCTAGTATTTACTATTTAAGAGTGCTAAGTACTTAAAATAATGAATTAAAACAGTTAACTTATTGTTTGTTTTTTTGTTTGATTAAAACTAGGATGAATTAGTTGGATGAGTAGTGCTATTTAGTTATAAACTTATAATTAGTGTGAATGTGAAAGTTCGAAGAAGATATATGAGCTTTCTTGATGGGAAAAATGTCGAAATCATGAACTATTAGCCTAGTGCGTTTTTATACACGAATTAAAGTGTATGTTAAATTATTATGTAAATGATTACATAGTACCTTAGGCAAAAGTGTTACAAAGAATTGCCAAATAGAAATATTGGATCAGTTAGAGCACTTATTGATGGTGGGATTTTTCAAAAAAAATAAAAAAAAGTGAGAAACGTAGGAGTAAGTTATTGTATAAAGATATTTAAGAACGGTTCTTCAGAATTTTGGAAACTATTTTTACACGTGTTTATTTTCGATTGGTTAACATTGTTTTTTTAAATAGAACAATAAATTTAAAGGTTTTAAGAAACTGAATATGGTATATATGGCTGGAGTTGGTTTAAAGTCACATTTACAATAAACTCCTTCCATCATGTAAAGAGCATACGTAAGTTAAGGTTTCTTCACCATTTATGTTTTGTAGATTTCTTTCCAGTTTCCTTATAAATCAAGGAATTATTTGTTCATTTCTTACTTTTGCTGAATCAACATTTGTTTTCTTCTTCTAGGCTTCTATTTTCGTGTAGTTTACTAAGCATTGTCCGAGCTCTTTTGGAGTAAACAAAAGAGGATTAAGTTCAGATCTTGGGTTGCAATGCTCTTGTTGACATTATAAGTTTGCAGGTACGTAATTTTCAAAAAAAAAAAAAAAGTTTGCAGGTACGTTGACCAATGTTCGAGGCATGGTTACATGTCAACTCAATTTATATCAAAACCCACAGATTTCAAATTCGCATTGAGAAAATCAACAAACTTTTGACGTTTGTTAAAGATCATGGGCTTTATACGTGTTGGGCTTTAAGCTACGAGAGCAAACAATTTATCAACTAAACTATGAAATCGACTTTTTACTTTTGTGGGTCTCTACTGAACCAAATTCTTTTTTTCAAAAACTTTATTGGACCATATTTCTACGTTTACTCAGGAAAATCATTAGTTTTCCGTGTTTTATTTATAAGGATTAAATATTTCTCATCACAATTATGTTATGGTTCTGGTACTAGTTATTTATGTTCACAATATGTCAATAGCAAATTCAGAACACAATTTTTTTAGATTTTATTTTCTTTCTCCTATTCTGAACATACAATTACGTACTTTTCATTTACTTAATAGAAATTCAACATTGCAATGAATATAAATATCTTGACAGAGTCTCATAAATGTTTGAAAAATGAAACATTGTGGTTATTGTTATCAGAAAACAATACATGCATGAACCAGTGTTCGCATACAATATATGTTAGCCTTTCAGATTTGATTGATTCGTTTGAAACACAAATACTTGAAACAAATAAGATGCATGAATCTTGAGGCATAAGACAAATTAATCAACTTCGAGACGTACTTTTATCAAATACGGTTCTAAAATCGTAATTTAGATTCCGTGCATGTTCTTAATTATCTTGGTCACTGTTTTTTTTCCCACAAATGGTCAGTTTTAAAACATTGTTTAATTAGAAATGTACAAAATTTTGAACGATCGACGTTGTTGTTCTCTGTTTAAGCATCTCAACCACATAAATAGATTTTCGTATCGCACCTACGCTTTTAAATTGAACATGTTGACATATTATATTATAATATATTTGGTCGATCGTATACGATATTTTCTCCGTTGACGTCCAAAAAGATGATATTTTTCTCCAATAATGTATGTATGAAAGTACTAAATGCATAAACCAATATATGTGGGATCACCAAAACAATTATTAATTAATAATTATATATCAATTGGGAAATATGCAATAAAGATCTGTATAACCAAAGATGAGGGAAGATGGGAAAAACACATATCATATTCAGCAAGGGGTGAAAAACAAACCCTAATTAAATATATAGATGTGACCAAAAACTAATTTTCTAATAACCATTTATCATGTCTTGTCCTAATTTACAACTTGCCAATTAAATAGACATTTGTAAAAGTTGAAACAAATTTTCAAAATGCAAAAAAAAAAGAATGAAAAGGAAATGGTCATAAGGCGTTGATAATAATCGTCTGCTTCTTGGAACACCCTAACGCTGCAAACAAATCACCACCTTCCCGAGATCTCTTGACACCGCACTCTACTGCGACGTCGTTTGGTTTAGCATTGAAAATGTTGACCCCGAAAAGCCGTACCACAGTCTGAACCGGTTTTTGTTCTGTACCAGACCGGACTTTCCAGTCAATATACAGTTGCCGGTCTGGCCCGGTTGATCTCTCGAAACAAACCACGTCACCGGCTTTGAGATTCTTCTCCTTAACGAACCGGCTCCAGCCCTTGGTCAACACGTAACTTTGACTGCTGTTCCAGTACGAGTAACGGAACCTCCACACTTTCCCTGTTTTGTCTTCCAAGTTAATCAAAACGCCTTTCGTCGGAGAAGGATTCATCTTCGTCGTTGTCGCCGTCGTCATCAACGCCGGTAACGGAAAATGCTTCTCCGCGTGTTGTTTCGGTATAACTAACCGGTTCAGCTTCCCGACGTCACTCGGTGTAACGGCCTTCTCGAAAAGAACTTCACGCTCTCTCATAACGGCGTCGTTTCCAAACGAGTATTCACCGCGTTGTCCGTTACCGTCACCGTTAGCATTAATGTATTTCCGTTTGCTCTGTTGAAGCTCATCGGCGTAAGTGTGTTTTCTCAACATATCAACGATCTCAGCTTTAGAATGAGCGTCAAGAAAAGCCAACTCGGCATCGTTTTGATCAACAACTTGCGGCGGAGACTTGAAATTAGTGACGGCGTCGCGGCCACGGAATCTCCTAGCGGCGATATCGTAAGCAGCGGCGGCTTCTTCTTCTTCGTTGAAAGTGCCAAGCCATACTCGCTGATGCTTCTCGTAAATCTGAGCTCCCCATCTTCCGTTAGGCTGAGGAACAACGCCTTTGTATTTGGAGGACGGGAGCTTACGTGACTCAGTCTCAACGCCGTTTTCTAAATCCAAGACGACGCTGCTTCCGTCGCTTCCCATTCTGTAAAGACGCATTGCCGGTGGAGAAGGTAGTTTGGCCGTCGTTGTTGTCTTCGGAGCAGAGATGGAGAGAGATTCCGAAGTGGTACTACTGTCGTCTACACAGCTGTAATCCATTTTTGGTTTGAGAGAGAATAGAATAGAAGAAAAAAAATAAAAGAGAGGAGAAATGAGTTGTTGTTGCTTTAGCAAGAGATGGGGTTGGAGTATATATATACAAGGAAGTGCATGTACTTTGATATTTTTTTTTCTTTTTGTTTGTTTGTTAGTGAAAATATAAATTGTAATATAAAGATATAAATGTAAAATGTGGGTGATGATGTATTATGGTATTTAATATTGGAAGAAAGGGTGAAAATAAAAAAGAGAAAAAGGGAGAAGATGCAGAAGAGTGGGGACAAGCCTTGCAAAGAATAGCAAAATGATGTTTTTGAGGAAGTTTCGTGTCAATAGAGAAGATAAGTCAGTCCAAAATCCAAATATATGGGTACTACTAGTGTTACATATATGGTTTATATTTTTTTTTATTATTATTACGTTCGTACTAATTCTTCTACCTTTTAATTAGTCCTTTCTTTTTGTTGCTACGGTAATAAATAAATTATATAATGATGCGTCTATGTCAAATGCATTTTGAACATGAACATTATATAATGAAGATTTTTTATTTCCCTGAATATTTCACTAAAAGACAATGAATAACAACACTAGCAATGAGTTTCTTGATGCATTGAAAATTATTTTATAAGGCTAAGAAAAATCACATTCGACATTTGAAAAATGGTAAATTCTACAGATTTTTTTTTTTTTTTTTTTTGTCAAAACCAGGTGCCCATTTCGTTAGAAATTTCGGAGCGTAAGGTGAAGATGTTTTTAGAGGAATAGTTTTCCGAACATCCAAGGTACCGAATGGTCCATACAAAAATGAAGAATTATAGGAAAGATATGTAAATAATTGTTAGAGTTGACTAGTTGGGATATAGAATAAATGAGTAACGGACAATTTAAGAGCAAATTGGGGATAGACTAGAGGGCCAAGTGGGAATGGGGTTCACATGACATTTGGACCTTCCTTTTCTTTTTTGTTGTTGTTGTTGTTGTAGTTGTAATTATCTACTTGGTAAATAGTGCATCCCCTTTGAAGCTTTTCTTGAAACTACATTATATTCTCCCTTCCACATTTGGTCTCTTTAATACTAAACATTGTTTTTGCTTTACTTGAAGAGTCATGATCATTGGTTTCTCATATGTTTCATACAAGTTTGATTTTGTGTTTATCCTTTAAGCACTTCTTTATACGCAGAATCTTAAACGTCTTAGTACATATTGTTGGCTTTCTTGGACTCTCTATCTTCCTTCTCATTCACATTTTCTTTTAGTTTTAAATTATTAATGTCCATTCTAAAATATAATTCAATTCGAAATGTTTGTAAGAGTATGTTGTTTGTCTTTACTTGCAATGCAGTAAAAGCTATCATCGTTTAAATGCGATAAAATTGAATCATCTATGCGACACACGCTCTTGCGAAAATCTCGTTCAAATAATTAATCGAATCAATTACACAACATCGATCTAACGTTGAAATAAGCCAGCAAATCCAAGATCCAAAATCTATTTTCCCCACTATTTTTCGGGCTTACAGTACATCTCTTGATCAAGTATCGACAATATTCTTTTTCCTAAACTAAGGAATTATTTATTTTGTTTTTTTTTTCGTGTGTTGTATCAGCCCATCATTAAATTCATTGTATATATAAAGGACTCATTGAATTTTACCATTCACAAAGGAAAGATTTAACTATACAAGTACACAACCGAACTCCTACATGCATATAGTAATTTACTTACAGATTTAATCAATATACTTACAGATTTAACCAAATTTACAGATTTAACCTACGGCTAATATACTTACAGATTTAACCAAATTCTCATGGTTTAGTGATTTCCTGTAATTACAGGATGATTGGTTAATTGACTTAGATACATAAGTTATTGTTTTTTGGTATATTTGAATATCTTAAAAAATAGTATTCATACACTTCCTACAGAATATTAGTTTTGTCCATTCCATGAACCTGAAGTCTACCCTGAGTAAATAAAATAAGGGCTAATATGCGTCGAGCACAACCGCATAATCAACAAGCCACATATGTAAAATACGGTGTAAAGTGCATATTTGAAAATGGAACCAAAAGCACTTTTAGGTACTTCCATAGAAATTATTATTTTTATTAAAGAAGTTTGAACACTTAAAAATATTTAAAAGTAACTAGAATGATTGATAACCACAATATTTTTAGATTTTATAGTCTAATTTTGAAACAAAACAATTATACTAATTAGGTCGAATCCATTGCTAGGTTTACATTATACATCTCACAATAAAATAAAATACATAACCGCAGCACAAAGAAATACTAGCTACTATCTTTATGATAAATGATAAAGGTTTAAAGACATTAATATTCGAATATCTTGCTTTATAAGCATCATTAGATGGTTAGATTAGTTCTTCGTCGCTCCAAAACCTTCTATGATCAGCCAAACATAACATTCACTTTATTATACTATATTTGATGGAGTTTGGATGCATATTTAGTATATTAAATAAGAAAACGTGGTGAGATTTAGTTGATGTTCCCACTTGGATGGAAACTCCTTTTATTGGTTGAAATAATCAGCCCCCAGATTTCTCCTAAACCATCAAAACCTTTCTCTGTTTTCCTTTTGTCTCTTCATACAGTATTTATTCTATGTATCTATCATATTATCCCCACACAATTTAATAAATTTATATTCCAACGGCACCCGATATCAAATTTACACAGTTGCCCTAGGTTGAATGCAAAACTTAAAGCGATTTTTATTTTTTTTGAACTTTATATCATTTTCCATAATATATATATAACCAATGGGGTTCTACAGAATTATTGTTCAATTATATGAATCGTGATTAAATAAATATAAGATAATAAGAATGGGGACAAAGAAATTCAATAGGATGATTGTATGTGAAGGGGGAGATGAACCCAACGTATTAACCAAAGCATATGCTTGTACGGATGAAGTAGAGTACCTAATTTTTTCCTTTGTTCGGTCCTACCTACCTTCTTCAAATGTTTATCCATTTTGTTTGGAACAAAAGTAATACTTATCCCTTTTTAAAATAGGATGTATATTATATGGTGAACTCATTAGTCTTCTGTTGAAGACAATCATCTTCAAGAGTTAAAACCGAGCTACTCATTGAATTTGATTCACGGACTCAAAATTCAATCATGTTCAAACTGTGTTTCCACCATATTCACTATTATCTCCGTTTTTCACAGTAAGCGTTTTTTTTTTTTACATATTTCATAAAATTAAGAAATATGATAAATTATAAATTTAGATCACAAAACTTTATAAATTTAGAAGCTTTTTCAAATGTTATCCAGTCAAATGGTCTCATTACATAGTCAAGGTCAGCGTGTAAATTAGTAGGCTCTTCGTGTTTTTGTCCGGATT
Organism: Nasturtium officinale; assembly: GCA_963854855.1. Classification (NCBI taxonomy): domain Eukaryota; kingdom Viridiplantae; phylum Streptophyta; class Magnoliopsida; order Brassicales; family Brassicaceae; genus Nasturtium; species Nasturtium officinale. Next base: position 7,339,702 of record OY978501.1, on the reverse strand, counting down.
TTTCCTTATTTTTCTAAACATAATTTATCGTACTTACGTTTATTTTCTTCACAAAAAGCGCAAATACGAACAAATTGTAAGATAATCTCATGGGTTGAATACATGTAAACTAACATGCAATATTTTTGTTTGGTTTAGCAATGACCTTCACGTTGGCTACATACACGAGGAAACATGGGTTTGGTGTAACTAGAAACGGTGTCGTTTAGAAGAATTGGGCCATGCACTATTGCAAGTGGGAAGACAACGAGTTAGATGATGTTAAAGGGTGAAAAGGTCAGCACCATCCTCCACATTTCTTCTGTCTGGACCCAAACTTCATCTATTTTTAGTAATATTCCAGTTTCATCTCAGCCGTTCATTTAGATTCTCTTATCTTCGACCGCACAATTTTGGTAGAAGAGAATATAGGTATATACATCAACAGATGTATATAATTTATATATGTCTAATAACATTAGAAGATAATCAGGTTGGCCTAACTAATTAACTCAAATCCAGTGGAGTGGTAATTAAATAACATGGCCTAAATTAGGCCACCCTAGCAAAACTAATTAGTATTAAATTAACGATTGTGTGGATCCCCCTGGATTAATGAAACGTGATATCAAGTGTGCTATATATTTTAACTAACTCACTGGAAACCTAATTTTGAAAAGTCATAATTGCAAACCTAATTCATATGATTATATTAATTCTCAATATAATCAGCTCCTTGTATAATGACATTATAAAATACCATCGGCATATTGAGTGGAATTAGTTGTTCATTTTGGCAGTTTTTATAGTAATTAGTTAAGTCAACTGACTTCCTTTTTAATTTTTTAATACCGAACAAATTTCTTTTATTTATCAACTAAAAGTATAAATGATTGGCGAAATGCCCTTTTCAGCAACAAAAAGAAGTAATAGTTTGCGAATAGTATTCTTAATAATATGACGGTTTAAGGCGAGTACTATAGTCATCTTCGAAGAACATGTGTGATGTGATTGATAAACCATGAATTACGTTTTTTGAGTGGTACGAAGTACGAACATGTGATCGTATAGAAAAATTGTTTTAGAGGATTTATGGTTTATGCGTAAAAACGTATTAGACTAGTTAAACTATTATCGACTCAGATATAATAACGGTTAGCTGTTTATGTCAATATGGACATATTAATATTTTTTTTTATATAGTAAGTAAAAAGATTATAAAAAGCAGATAGGACAAAAAGTTCCTTTAGCGTGAAGACAATACGTCAAAGTGTTAAAGTTATTTTAATATTGATTTTAGGCTGTCCTAAGATAAATATTAATATTGATATTAACAGAATAGTGGTGAGTAATTAATTAACAAACATTAGAAAAATACACATGTGGAAAGAAAAAAAAATAGACTGCTTTTGTTTACTAGTCAAGGAATCATTATCGAGGGAATCGTAACCATTGATGCGTCCCACGTCGGCTTTTAATCCGACCTGAATGCCACATTACTTAAAAGTTAAATCCATTGGTTTTGATTTTTGTTTTTCTTTATTCCTTTGCCACTTGGCCATTGGGTTAAGACCTTCTTTTCTATTATTTTTTTGGTTTAAAAACCCCATTGGTTTTATGGAAACTATAAGACAAACTGAAAGTTTTGATTTTTAATGGGATCATATATGCAAACCATATAATGATTTTTTTTGTTGAAACAAAATGAAAGATAACATTAATTTTTTTTTTGATTAAAAAATGTTATTATTTGCTAAGAAAAATATCATGTAAATAATATTTTAAGTTATAATTTTGAACAAACATCAAAATTTTATCACAAAAAGAAACATGTTTTGTTAAATCAATTTGATGTCTTCTGCCGACAGGGCACGTATAACCCAACAATTATAAAGTTAAATAAATTATTTTTTTGAACAATTTGGTTTGCTATTTTATAACCAACAAAACGTCTAGTTTGTTTATTCTATAATCAACTATATAGTCAATCTCTTACGTATATTTTCTTAATGATAGTTTAGAGTTTCCTTTTGATCTAGTTTGTAAAGATAAGATCGCTTTTATTTGTTTCCCTGCTAGTTGCCACGCCTAGTTGCTCACTTTAACCCTACATAGATGTATATTTACACATTTAAATATAATTTGTATATAGGTGTCCATTTATGTAATTATGTATTGGATATATAAATAAACATACACATGTGCATAAAATAACTATAAGTCTATATCACCATATTATGACATTTACACCAAACAAAAGAAGTCTACTAACGGATACTGATTTAGCGCGTCCTGATGATATAAAAATATATGCCAAGTTGACATGTAGACTGATTTTTTTCTTACGTCGGGTTTTTAAATCTTTTTGTATACGTGCCATTTCCTGAACCACAACTAAATTAGTAAACATATAACTCAAATGCTAAATGATGTATTATATAAATAATGAATGGCATATAGTTAAAACGACCTGGTCCATTATGGGTTATATAAGTATAAATATAACGTGTAACCCAAAAGACCCGGAGACAATTAGCTTACGTGCATCGAGGTCAACGAAGTCAATGGAGTTGCCAAATAAAATATGAAGTCAATGGCATCGCCAAATATATCTGTCCAGAGATTCATCTTTTAAAATAAAATTAGATAAATGGGCAAATCACTACCGGATATTACAGTGGTCTAGTAGTTCAATATCTGCATTTAATAATATTAATAATTTGGGTTTACAGTTTCAAATCTGTAACACATTTGTTAGAAGAAGAAAAAAGTAAAGCCCTATATCAAGATCATTGATTTATGCTCATTGTTTTTAACAACGAAGAGAAATTTATGCTCATTCGTTTCGTTTAAAAAGTCAACAATAAGATTTCTATTAACTTTAAACGGAGTTCCACTAAATAATTTAATATAAAATACTAAATGACAATCACATTTACGTCAATTTTTTTCACCGAATTTTTAGTTAAGTTATCTTGTGGAAGAAGAATAAACCAACAGTGCACCGCAGCTTAGTTATATCCCGTTTGAAAATCACAGTATGAGAATAAATTTGAATTATATAATTAAACGTATAGAGTTCATTTCACGTGAAAGTTTCAAATCGAAGACCATGTCAAATTGGTTGTAGTAATTAATAGGTGCCTTCTCAATGTCTCATGTTGGGACATAATGACTCGTTGAGTATATATAGAATAGAAGTTTGAGTTAGTCAAACTGCGTGGACGAATTGAATACACAATATGGTTGAGCTCCTTTCCAACGACTACTTGGAGCTCCGATAAATCATTCATAATATAATTCATCAGTGATTAGTGTTATTTTAATAGAGTGTAAACTTAACATGTGGCGTAATGTAAGACTCTGAAAAATACATCTTAGTAACATTTACTATCGTTACAAACCGGTGATTTTCTGAGGGTGAATGAGATCTATCAATATATGATCTCAGTTAAGCTTAGAAAATTTGGATATGAAGAAGATTGAATGATAATCATTGACGAGTATCACGAAGTCCACCCGCAAATCTAAGAATCTTTATTATGTACGATATTTATTAGATTTTGACTTGGCTCAAACTCTATTAACTATTGTCTGCCAAAAATAAATAAATACTAAACTGTTCTTTCAGTTTTTGACCCCAAAATGAAAAAAAACAAAATTATTCTTAAAGTTCGATTATTTTTTAAACTAAGAAGTTATTGCTGGACCGATACAATCTCTCATTCCGAGGACCATAACATGTAATATGATTTTTTCCCAGATATCACTCGAACCTACAAATTTTATGTTTTGCCCTTATAAGTATTTTTCCAGTAGAATTATCGATCTTTGGTAATTCAAATTCTTTTGTCTAGTGAAATGTATTTCTACTGAAACAATTGTAAACTGTTTAAGTTACTTATTTATTTGGACTTGGAAAAGGCGTAATTAAATTCAACTAAAAGATTCAAAAACACGAGTTTGATTTTCTCGGTTCGTACTTGATTGATCCAAGTCGAATCGTGACACTTCTGAAAAGTCCGTTATTGCAAGCTATGAAACGATAACGTAGAATAAATTTATTATATGACTCTTTATAGAATTGTATCATTTTTTTATTCTCGAAAAGCTTAAAAGTATGTCGCCGTCTTTTTTTTTTTTTTGAAATAGATTATCGTCGAAACATATATCATATTACAAGATATTGCGTATGTAGTAGTGTATGGGAGACCTTTGAAATGAAGTGAGTCTGAAGATAACAAATATGAGTTTCAACTATGGAATATAGACTAGATTTACTAGTATATGTCCCTGAAATGAATAAATTACGAGCCAAATTAAAATAAGAACTTATTAAATATTAGATGCCCTAATATATCAATATTTTACGCTGAATAAAACTTTTGAGGTAGATATGGACGAAGTTTCCAAAATTTAACACACAAAACGATTATTGTAATTTAGTAACGTCCAAATCAATATTGTACATAATAATATACAGACAGTACACAGAATAACGCTATTGACATGGGACCTGCATGCAGTAAGGCTCCAGTGTCAAGTTGTCAACATATTTCAATTGGTCTCGGTCAAATGTTCCAATTTCAAGTGGGATTAATAAAATTAAAAGAAAAGAAATCAATGGAAAAAGAAGAAGTGTGAATGGTACTTTAAAGACGGAAATGTATTATTAGTTTACAATCAAGCCGCTTTAGAAGAAGAAGGAAAATAAAAATGTTACAAGTCAAGCGAGAGACATAGTTACGAAAGCCAAGACCATAATATGATGAAACACAAGTTATTATATCATTGTTAAATTTTTGAAATAAACATAAACAACATCGAGAGTAGATGATATCTAGATAAGTATGATAAGTCTCCGGGTCGTAAGACTAAAAAAAAGTCAGAACATTAACTTAAAAAATCCTAAAAGTGTAAGAGAAATTAAAATTAAGAAACAAAGGTTGTCACTTATTACTTCATGGGGTCAATTGACAAACTTTTGAAGTTCATCTTTGTCAGCTGAGAAAAACACTTTCTTTTTTCAATAGGCAGTTCATTGGCTAATTAAATAAATGAATTAGAGGTAGTTCTTCCTATTTATGTATTTTTTTTTAATTTTTGTATTATAATGGTTAAACTTCATTTTGAGAGACTGATATCTCATTCCAAATTGCGACCTCAAAATTCTTCTATAATAAAGGTTCTTATTATATTATTTCCATGACAAAGTATATTGCAACGAGATGTTGGAAAAGTAAGCATTATATATTTTGCAGTTTATGTAGGGAGAAACAAACTCATGTTATATAAATATATATATATATATATATATATTATATAGGGAGAAACAAACTCAAAACTATTTTCTTTACAGTTATGGGCCGATGTATGGCCCATTTATGGAAAAGATATCAGCGATTTAGTTTGAAACAGTAGCATGGTAAACCCAGCAGGAAAATATATTAAGGCCGTCTGAATTCTTTGAACTAGGAGAAAAATCATCTGATGATGTTTCACATTTGTGAATTTCAGTATTTACTTTCATATATTGGGACTAATTAGCTTCGCTATGGTCTATCAAACATAACATTTTACTAGCATCGACATGATCTTATTATAGTAAACAGTATAATATAATGTTTTTTTCCGAACTGAAGTTTCTATCAATACAAGAAAGTAGATATCAAAAAATTTTCACTATAGAGACAGGTTTTGTTAATCCATATATGGTGATATCCATCAAACTCACAAAAAGGGAATAACAAATGTGGTATATGATACATGCAACACAGATACGGGGGCAGGGGCGTAAGTAAGAATGTTTATCAATTAGTAATTAACATCATATAATATATAAGAGAGACCCAAAAAAATGAAATTGCGACGAAAGAAGATCTGAGTTCTTACTCTCTTTTTTTTTAGGGAATCTTGATCCAATGCCCTTCTTCAACGTTTATTTGTGGTCTTCTTGAGGAGTAAGCTTTTGTATACTAATTACACTGAAAACCCTCTAATCCTCATCTCATCTCTTTGCTTTGTCCAAGTCAAATCTCTTCATATCTTTCTTTCTCGACTATTGCGAATTCAAGGGAAGTGTGGGCATTCCTTTAGCATGCTGGCTCTCCATTTCCAGTAGCATTAACGACTTTTGCCTCTGATATCTGTTTCTCTTCGCTGCTAGCGCTGCACCACACATACACAAAAGAGATCAAGATTCAAGAATGTCCTTAATCTTCTTCATTTGTGAGGATTTTTTCATAAATATTGAACTCACATGTTAAATCGTGAGGAGGAGCAAAGTCATAATCATGTCTTCCTCTCCAAATGCAACACAAGTAAATGGCCAAGAGCACCAGAAAGAATACTACCACGCAAGACACGGCTATGGCTATTTTACCCCCTTTGGATAAGTGGCCATTCTCCCATAATAGGGGACACGACGGAAGAGAGGGTACACCGCATAATCCTTTATTTCCTGTGAGACTGCAAAAAGATGGAGATTGTTTTAGTTGAGTATGATAATGAGGAGGAAGGTAAATTTGCCATTGATATAACAAAAATAAAATATTGTTATTTGTGGACTTTCAAAATGAACATACTCGATAATTCCACCATGAACACCAACTGAGTAAACCTCCTCTGGTACCTTTCCTTGCAATTCGTTTCCATTCAAAAGCCTAACAACACATCATAGATAACTATGTCAGAGTTTGTGTTAACGTTAATAGATCTGGTTGTCACTAAAACTTGTTGGGCACACTATTCTTATTAACATCTAACATTGAAACGGTCAATCTAGTTCTGTAAACATGTATTGTTATTTTCCCGTCTATTTTATATAAACAATGGTTGTTTTTCATATGAAATGGAGCAAAATATTGACATAAAACAGTTAAGATAATGTTATGAATGGCGTCTTACACGATCTTTAAGCTTGAAGTGGTAAGACTTTCAGGTATTGGTCCCGTGAGCTGATTGTTTGATAAGTCACTGCGACCGAAATAAGCAAACAATAAGCACAAACGTAGAGAGCCACAATTAATTATTAAGTTGCTCTAAACCATCAAGCACTCAAATATTATTGTTTTATTGTCATCTTAAATTTAAAGCAGTAACAAGTGTGGAAAGATTCCAATCTTTGATAAAGGTTGGCAACTGATCATGAACTGAGGCGTGTTAACTTACAGACTCACAAGGGGTTTATGTCCAAGACCTGAAGGTAGTGAACCACTTAAGCTATTAGAACTTAGGTTCCTGCCAGAAAAACAAAAGAAATATTCATGAATGCCTTCTCCCAATAATAACAAGTTCATTCGTGTCTCTAAAGTGAAATCATTAATGCACACACATGATTCCAATTGTATTATAATGAGCTATGAACTCTAAGATATATAAACGAAGTCAACAAATGATACTCACAGGCTATTCAAATCTGTCAGCAGACTAATTTGTTCACTGATAAATCCTTTCAATCCTTGGCTCCCAAGATCTCTGAAACAGATAAAGAACAATGAGACAACTCCCTATTATCACACATTAATAATAAGAAACCACAATGCAGGCATACAAAATAATATGCTCCAGATAAGGCAATATAATTAATGTTCCAAGAAGTTGCTGGAAAAAAACTTGTGAAAATGCCAGGATAGAAAATTCCAGATGAATAAAATAATTTACAACCCACAGACTACAATAAACGAACAGAGATGAATGTTTATAAATCACGCACTCTAATACGACTTAAAAAATTCTTTCCAAATCAAGTTCTTTGAACTTTCTTAATATATCTTTCTAATTGACTTGACAATCTAAATTTCAGCTTTCATAAACAATTTGTGAATTAGAAAAGCCAGTTCTGGTTAATGTCAGCATCTATAAAACTCACATTTGGAATATCACCAGGGCAGATCCTTTTGAGTTTGCTCGACATGCAACTCCTTCCCAAGCATCCCAGCTAGTAGGAGCACATGGATCACCATTCCAACCCATTCTATCCGGAACACGTAGTGACTCCTTCAATGCTTTCATAGCAGTCACTGCATCACAACCAAAGAAAGTCGACACAGGCATAGAATTCATATGAGTCTCAATTTCCAATAAAATCAAGAAAGACATCATGTAATCAAAATCCTTGTTTTAAACGTACTTTGTTCAGGCACAGTAGCCATATCAGCAGGAACAATGGCGTAATTCTCAAGCCCACTGATTATTGGTGCTCCCGAAACAGGTGACAATTTCACTTTCACAGTTGTACTAGTCAGATTCTTCACAGTGTAATTTAAACTAAATGCTGCAAATCCTCCAACCTCATTGAACACATCAACTCTACTCACATTGATATCATTCACCATCAGATCAAACACTCTTTGCCCAGCCTTTTTCACTGTAGAATCAATCTCAGAAAAATGGAACCAAAGCAAGTAATCAAGCTTTGCATCAACCTCCAGCTCATAATCCAACGATCCACCTCCAGAAACTGTAACCGCCGTTTGGTAAAGCTTCAACGGGAAATAATTCGGCGGCTGATCTACTCCCTTGATTTTCTCCACCGTCGACAACGACCTAGCCACCAATTTCGAATCGTCAGCGCGAAAGTCTTTATCCGACTGCCACGATCTCCCGAAATTGTCAGTGTGGTTAGTGAAGCCAGGTCCCCACTGTTCCGAACCACAAGAGAGCCTTCCATAGTTAACTAACAACACATTTTGACCAGTTCCATCGGCGTCATAGGAGGAAGGATCGACTTGTGAGACTTCTAACGAACCTACAATGGGAGGATCAGTAGCAATACTATAAAAGCACAAATCGAGGTCGCCGTCTCCGATAAACGCAAAGAGATCAGAATAAGAGCCATCGCGGAGGAGATTCTCAGGCCAAGGAGATCTCCATGAGAAAACAAGTGTTCCTTCGACGGAGACATCAAAGGACGGAGAATGAGACTTATCGTCGTAGTTATCATAAACGGTGAAAGTTCTGATATAGTATCGACCAGGAGGAACTGGAACAACGTAGCAATTCTTCTTCCCGAAGGAAAGAGGGAAGTACCTGATTGTTTTCTCGGCGATTAGATGGAATCGAAGAGGTTCTGATACTACGGCGGTGCTTCCGCCGGAGTAAAACTGATCAGGAAGCCATGTACGGTTGAAAGCGTCTGTAGAAGCTTCGGGACTTCCACAGTCAATGAAGAAAGAAGTATCTGCAAAAAAAAAAAAAAAAAAAAAAAACAGTTAATGATCAGATCTGGAGATGAATCAGACGGAGAAAGAGAAGGAGACGTACTGAATGGGGAGGAGGTAGAGAAGGGAAGGAGAAGGAAGAAGAAGGAGAGGAAGAGGAAGAAGGGCATTGTTGGAATTAGTTGAGTTTGGATTTGAGAGAGCTCTCAGAGTCAAGGTGAGCATGTATGTTTGTACTGTGATTGGAGACGATGACCAAAATAAAAAAATTAATAATTTGGATATGAAGGCGAGATTAGCGGGTGGAGTTTTTAAGTCGTTTAAAAGACATTTACATACTTTGTTTCCTCACTTTATTTCACCCTATATTTCTGGCTCGCTTTTTTTTTTTATCCATTTTCCCTGTTCAAGACTCTCTTTTTGACTAATTTATTTGAACAAACCTTATTAGTACTACAATATAAATTAATATTTAATAAATTAATAATTTTTCTAAATTAATAAATTATTATAGTTCAAAGTTGAACCGATATAAAAATTGACATATTTCAATAATATAATAAAATAATATTTTTTAAAAATTTGTATATAAATATATGATCTCATTAATAACATAAATTAATAATTATATAAATAAATTATAAATATAATATATTTTAATGAATATTGCTTATTTATTAGTAAATTTATAATTTTATGAGAATTTATTTATATTTTTCGTAAAATATCAAATATATATGATATTATTATCTCAAATTGCATAAAACTATTTTTAAAAATTATATATACAATAATTATTTTCTAATATATTTATGAATTAAAACAAATTGAAATATTTTCTTCATTTTATTAATTTTTATGTAATATATTTTGAAATTTGAAAAATATATATATAATAATGCATTGGAATATAATATTACAAGTATATCTGGCATTTATTTATTGAATGTACACACGTAATACGAATAGATAGATAGTGTCAACATAGTGATTGGGAGTAGTGTCTACTGTCTAGTGTCAAGTCTCGCCAGAGAATAAATAAAAAAGAGTTACGTCAGTGAACATGTAAATTCTACTACTCACCGTGACGTGGCCACCAGACAAATATTCATTACCTAAAGTTCACCGTAAATCTACTAAACTCAACCAAATCTGATATTGTTTTTTATTTGGTAACCAAGTTAAACCGTTATAATCTAGTTTAACCAAAATAAATTCTCTTTTTAGTTGACGAGTTAATTAAGCCGAAAGATCATGATGCCCACTTTGTTGTAATCAATTTGGGTTAGATTCAAGTATTTTTGGTCAACCCATTGATAAATTACTACCAGTTTGATTTATAATGACTAATGGAATGAAGAACAATAAAAATTAAAGTGGTTAGTAGTTAGTTACGTAGTGAATCCATCAGAGAACGTGAGTTGGGTAAATGTAAAATACTAAAAATTATACGTCCGTGACTTGGCCTACTTGTCGTTTTCATTACACTACATTCAAGAATAGACAAAACCCCGGTCTAAGTCACCAACTCCCGGTTTTCTCTCAGGACCCTTGACTTATGGCCTCTGATCCAATGGGTTTATTAGCCCAGCCCATTGTTTTTGACACATACATAGCCCAATGTAATCAAGATATTTAATATTAATAACACAAAACCAAAAATTAGACGAGGAATATAATATTAATTTCTTGATGGATAAGTATGTTTGTGATGCAGCCGACATATCTCTTAAGTTTTCCTTATTAGTTTTAGTTATTTTATTATTTAGATAAAGCTTTTTTGATTTAATTAATTACTTGGATAAATTTTTAAAACCATTAGTCCAAATTCAATTAGAGATAGGTATTGAGTTTTTATCATTATATATACTTGATATTTTGGTTTGTGAGAGATGAACTTACTTTCATTGAATTATTAATTAAGAGAACTTTTTCTTCTTCCCTTATTTACTGACTTTCAACGGAATCAAGAATACAATCAATCTCAAATATTTTCAGAGTCAACGAGATTATTTGTTTATCGTACCTGAACCTACACCAGTTTGACTATTCAAATTTTCTTGCAGAGCAAATATTCAATTATATATCCATCTATAAATATATCAACACATTGGTAGTTCTACAATTCATCAAAACTCAAAACAATTTAAGCAATCATGAGGAGGGAAGGTCGTCAACATGGAATCGTAAGGACAGGGAGGGATGATTCATCCGTCGGGTTTTAATCCACGACCCACAAACCAACCCGTGAACCAGTTGGATTCACCACCAGCTTTTGGAGTATTTACCAAAGTACAATCAAAGCTTACCAACCATTCAAAATTCACTGGAAAATTCGAGCGCTCCAAGTACAGTAATCGCCACGTGTCACCGGCTATCAAGCCCGGCGATAAATCTAAAGGTCGCCGTAAGCTACAAGCATCAGGTTCATTGGGAGCGGATAAACTAGACCGGCTCATCGGGTCGGACTCTTCCTCTGCTGGATCTATTTTGGATATATTATATGGTGAAGATTATGATGATGTTTATGATTCTTAGGGGTGATGGGTTTAGATCCCTAAATTTTCTAAAGTCTCTAACTGCCTTCTTTTTTTTTAAACCACTAGGAAGAAATATCTTTTATTCACCTCTATTTATTTAACTAATCAAAATTTGTAGTTTATTATTATCAAATAAAATAAAACAATTAATATTTTAAATAAAATAATTATATAAAATTATTAAAAGCTCAAAATAAATTAATGGTAGAACCATTAATTAATTTTGTTTACGTTTTTATTTTTATTTTAATATTATATTTTTTAAAAATAAAATAAAATTATAAAAAAATTTATTACAAAAATATACAACGAAACTAATGCAAAATACAACAAAACGAATAGCCAAAATATAAAATATATACTTCAGGGATACAACTTAACGAATTTAAGAGAAATAACAAACGAATAATCAAAATATTAAAATATACCATAAGAGACACCACTCATTGAACCCTAGAAAAATAATTATACGATTTGCAGGAATATAAAAAAATATTTCCTAAATAATACAACTTAACAAACCAAAAAAAAGAAATAAAATAAGTTGTAATATCTTAGTATTATTATATTTAATTTTCTTAAATTTTAGTTATTATTTTATGGAATATAGTATTAAAATAAAATTAAAGAAACTAATAAAATTAATAAAATACACATAAAAGATAATGAATGACCACACCATTAATTTAATTTTAAGTTTTAATGATTTAATTTAATTGATTTATTTAAATAATATTTATTAATTTATTTTATTTGATAATATTAAATAACAACTACTGATTGGTTAATTAAAATGAGGTAAATAAAAGATATTTACCTATAAGAGTGAACCCATGATTATTTGCTACAACTAGATTTTAATGGCTGTAAGATTAAATTATATTAACATTAACAACTAATATGTATTTTAATATATATAATTAAAATAAAATTTAGTTGAATAATTTAAATTAGTTATTTTTGTAAAAAAAGATAATACTATTAATTAACAGTTTCTAATAATAGATTGTATAAAATAAATTTTATCAGTTATTTACATCAAAATTTCTTTAATAATTAATAAATAAAATCTAGTAATTTTTTATTTAGCAATCAATTTATTTCACTAATAAAATTGGCTGATATATATTTATATATTATAAATTTTATTTTACTCCTTAAATTTTTTTTATTAATAAAATGTATTTACATAAGATTACAGACAGTTAGACTTTAAAAAATATTTAAAATAACAGTTTCTACAGTTAAATTCTCTACATGCATATTTTTTACTGTCAAATCCTAAAACCAAAGTTTAAAGTAAAAATCCTAAGACCATCTTATAAAATATATATATAACTAAAGATACTTATATTTTTAAGGGTCCAAAGTGTCTTATCAAAGACACTCATGTACACTATTACCCAAATTTATAGGGGAAGACATTTAATCATCTCATTTAGATATTGGAAGGTTGTTGTATTTATATGTTTGAACTTGGATGCATAAACAAATGTAATTTCTACGTAGATGAGAAAAATGTAATGTCCTTTTGTTGATTGAAATAATAATCGATTTAAGGACTTTTTCGTGTGGTGATTGGTGAACAACACGAAACTCTGCTAAGAGCAGCTTTTTGGTGAGAACACTAGATCCACCATTGTTTTCTAGCAGTTTATGTGATTTTTACAATATTGTGGTAACATTTTAAAGGAAACACAAACTTGTGTTATAGCATTTTAAACGGCCTAGGTTGGTTAGCTGAGGGAGAAACAAGAGTTCGGTTTAGAAAGTTTCATACTGAAAAAGCGTCATATTTACATACGGACATTGCAAGTCAGGTCCAAAGGAAAGGAGTTTTTTTTTGTTTTTTTTTCTCTAAATCCGAAAACAAAAAGTGAAAAAGTTTGAATGCAAGCCCTTGAGGCGCAGAGGAAACTACCATGTTACAGCAGCGTGGCACCTTTTTGCCAACCAAAAAATATCAGTTGAGTTTCATAGTCTCGAGCTCGAGCTCATGGGAGTTTTGTTTAGTCAGTCAGTCAGTCTTTCCAGTGCCCCAAGCGAGAAAGCTCTCCTGTGATCCAAATTCCTGAACAGGGACAACAAAACCCATTTGGCTTTTGTGTCTGATTGCATCAAAATGTTTAAAGAGAAGAGAGGGATTTAAATTTACCAGCTGGCTCAGACGAAATTCAGGTGGAGTATCAAGCTCTATGTTAGAGGGATCAAGAACGATTTTCTGGCAATCCTCCAGATCCCTTTTGAAGTCTTCTGTTCCTAGATGTGCGTAATCCGCAAAACATGGTTGCTTATTCTTTGACCCTCCATTGTTTGTGTTTTCTTCCCTGTCCTGTGATCCCATTTGCAAGAGATCATCACAAAGAGACAAGGCTTCCACAAGCTGTTGCGAGTTCAAAACAAACTGAGATTCACTGTCCAACCAAGTCGGATCTTCCTCCACTTGGTTTTCATCGTTTATATCCTTTTCTTTCTCTTCTTTATCATCTATCATTTCATTTTCTCGGCTTTCAATCCCGATCTGAGGTTCACGCTCATTCTCGGAAATTGGTCTTTCATAAGTAGCTTGAATACCCTGAAGCTCCTCTTCCATATACATTGCCTCGGTTGTCTTAGGTACCGATAAACAAAGGGAAAAGTGTCAGTTAGTGCAATAGCAATAATTGTAAATTTACAGAGGAATGTGATCAGACACAACCGCGGAAATTGCTTCATTATTTTTCATTAAGACGTTACACTTCATTAACGAGAGAAACTCTTAGGAAAATCCTGTCAAACCCAACTCGTTTTGCCTAAATTTATTTTTTATCAGTTAATTCTGTAGCTAACCATCTCAACTATAGTTGCTGAACTGTCACAACAGCGACAATCAAATACAAACCACTTACAGCAATCACAATGCTCCTCCACTAGACTAGCACAAGGACTTATCAATAGGAAGCAAACAAAAATAATGTTACCTCAGCAAGAGAAACCTCTTGGGCAGTTACATAGTCAATGGGAGAAACCGCTTGGGTTGTCACATAGTCACTGCCCAGGTGAGAGTCAGAAGAAAGTCGCACAGTATGTCGAGGCTCAGGCGTAACCAATTTTGGAGTGACAGGATCTGCTTTTGGAGTCATTGCAGCAAAGATATCCTCAGAGACTTCCTGTCCGGCTTTATCACCTGGCTTGACTACTGGTTGCTGGTAGAATATCTTAGAAACAACATAATCACCTTCCTTCTCATCTTCTTCTATTCCCAAGTGATATTGGTGCATCACCCAGTTTGTTTTCACAGCTTTTCCACCATAGAGAACCATTATTTTCTTGCATCCTCTTTGAACACCATCCAACACAACTGGTTTTGTTCTTCCTGTCTTATGCCAGCGCACGTCGCCAAAATCATCGTCGTGGATCTTTCTACGCTTCCGAGTCCCAGTGCTATAAGCTTTGATTGCTCTATGGAAGAAGTGGGACACGGTTCCATCGTGCTTAACACCTAATACAGTTCAGTTTAAGTGAGAAAACTTCTCTGATCACTGAAAACAGAAGAAAACCTGTAATGCCTGACCTGGTAAATTCTTAGGATGGGTGTAACAGATTCCATCATCTTGACTGACGGTTGGGATGAACTCATCAATGAACGGATGGGGGCTTAAACCTGATAAACCGGTTTTTGCTAGCAAATGCCATATGATCTCCGGATCAGATGGATCGAATTTCACTCCTCGAGGCAATCCTGGCCAATCATCAACAACCTGGAAATGTACAAAACTTTTATTTACAAGTTACAACTAGAAAGAAATATAACATAAGAGAATAGACATAAAATGAAACGAAGGAAGACACCGTACATCACTGTTGTCAATGATGTGATCGCAGTTTGGACAATGTTTAGTAGGATTGCTTTTCCACACTACTTGGCGTGGATCAGAACTACCGGATGCACTCATAATTTTTGATGCAAACCTGTTGCCATCGATCAGCCATGCTCGTCTACATATACAAGAAGAAAAACATCCATTAGTGAAGAGAGAAAGCAGAATGATCAGAGAGATGATATAAAAACACAGCTCTAGTGAAAGAACTGAAGGTTTAGAATTAGTTTCACAGTGCCATTTCCAAATACAGGTTAAAATAAGACATGGTCAGATAAAACAAAGAAGCATAATACGACTGTTTCATCATACAAACCATGGATATCTAGTTCGAGAAAGTGCAAAGACCTAAATTTGATACAAGTAAATGCTATAAGATACATAGAGGATACTAAACCGCACTGTAAAAAAAAGGTATGATTTACGAAACTCAAGCTCATCGATCTAAAACTCTGGGAGAAAAGGCATCATAGGAGTAGAAGCTTGAGAAAACCCCAATTTTCAAAACCATAGCAATGAATGAACCAAATGTAGGTTTCAATTAAAAACCTTTCTCGTTAAAATTTTTCATTGCGGATCGTAAAATCACAGAACTCCATTGATTTACAATGGCAGGAAAAAAAAGTCTCAAAGTTTTTCGTCAATTAGCAGGAATTCGAACTCAGATTTTTGAGTCTAAAGCTTAAAACTTGATGACCTGGTCCAAATCCAGATAGGAATAGAGAGAAAAAGAAAAGTGTTGCTTACCCAGCCATGAGAGCTCGATGAAGAAAAGATGAGAGAAGCAGAACCGGAAAACCCTAGACAACAACTCTCTCGACGCTAACAAAAGTCAAATTGATGTTTCGAAATTTCCTCGAACACCACTATCGATACTTAAAACTGGATTATACTGTTTGCTTTTTTATTTTTCGAGATTTTGAGAAATTTTTTAAAAATAAAATCAAAATCCAGTCCCATAAATAAATAACTGGGGAAAATGGGAGAAGAGAGAGATAGAGAGGCGCGAGTTTATGTTTTTGGAAGAGTGACTTGCCTGCATACGACGACTTTTCGTTGACTTCTATGTTCTATCGTAACACGCTTGTCGTATAGATCGATGGCTGTAATATATTCGGTATAATTTTACAGACATATAAGGATGGGTTAGTGATGATATACTTATACTATATTGTACTTTTACGATGTTGCGACACAAGGTGGTGGACTTTCCAGTTCCAGTTCCAGAGACTAATTGTATTATAAGTATCCAGAAAAGAAGCAAAGCATTAGTGACTAATTTAACATTTATCCACGTGTTTTCGCACTTGATATGATTTTCACAGATTCGTTTGAGATTTTGGGTTAATGAGTTATATAGACTGAAATGAGCCATTGTTCATGTAATACAGTTTCATTACATAACACAATAAACGAATGGCAAACCCACATGAACTGGATCTATACTATTAAAAGGTAGAGAGCTATTGGTATATTACGAAGACATACAGAGAATGTAGACAAAGCTGGGTAGCTGACAATATAAAAATACAAGACCAAGCCAGGATCAAATCTAAATTTTCAAACTTATAAAGATCATTGATAATAAGTTGACTTTTGTTTTTTTTTTTTGTTTCTTACATTGATTTTCTTCTCAACCGATTCAAAGTATAGTTGCTTACAACTACAGCTTCCTTACAGAAACTGATGAAACCTTGGATTTGCTTGCTAATGGGTTTTTAGACAATGCCGAAGTTTTGAATCCTCCTCTCAATAGACTTGATGCTGACGCTGCGCTTATTTTCCTTCTCTTTGCTTCTAGCTCCATTCTTTTCTTGCTTGACGATGACATTGAGTAAGATGACTCGGCAAAGATGGAAGATGCATGGATTAGTGCTCGTTTGTCCTTTCGATTCTTATCAAACTTGGTCTTGAATTTCACTTTCGATGCAGCTGAAATATCTTCTTCGCTCTTTGGAAGCAGTCTTATCCCCAATCCTAGTTTCCTTGAAGTAGCCTCTTCTTCAGCTACACGTTTCCTGTGTCCCTGGAGAACGAGCAAAAGTTAGGAAGGAGGAATTAACTAACAAGATTGCGAGCTTAAAAAATTGAAAACTTGTAACTTACCCTAATTTGTGCACGTAGAGCTCTGTTTAGGGAGTAGTCATCTGCATGCCTTGCATCAGAGACTCGCTGGAGACGGACCAGAAGCGGTTCTGCTGCTTTCTTCTTCTGCAAATCAACTTCCTGGTGCTCTAAACGATAAAAAGGGTCTGCAAGCTTTCCCTTCTCTGCACAAGTTTATCAAAGCATGTCAAGGATGGTCGGGCAGAACAAATAACAAACATAAAAATACAAACAGCTATTGCGAGACATATAGAGCTTCTAAATGCAAACTTGTAGAAGAAAGAAGAAACCAACCTTCCTCAGCAGTAAGCTCCATGGTTTCTGCATCTTCTACATCATATTCCTCAACCTTCTTCTGGGCACCACTAGTAATTACATACTCGCAATTCTGAGGATCTGTCTGAATGACAATCTCATGTTTGCAGCATGGTGACTTCATTGCAAAGCTCCATATCTGACCATGATAAGAATAAACCTTAGACATGGTTCTATAGCAAACAAAAAAGAGAATATACAATGCAGTGCACATGTATTAGTGAAATCAGAGGTGTTTTTTTCCAAACAAGAGAAACACAAGATTGAGTGTCATATTAAGGTATCATAGAGAAAGGGAAGACTCTCAATCGTACCTTTGTAGAATAATAGTTCCCAACTTGCTTCTTCTCTGCATTGAATCGAACACCCTTGGCAATCATAGAATTGCAGCCACCACACCATATATTATAAGGCATCTCGAACCTGAAGAAAATAAAAAGCACGTGTGAAAAGATCAGCCAAAGTGAGAATACCCTCCTGCCAATTCTACAAAAACAAAGCTTCTGATAGATCAACAACAAGCGATAGACTTCAACAACTCAAGCCTAATACACATTTGATCATCAAAATAGTTTGAGTTTATATTTTAGCCTCATTGGATTACAAAAGCAATCTAATGAGCAAGTTGGATTACGAAAGCAAAAGTAGCAACTCCATCCAAAAGAATCAACTTTGCAACAAGGCAATCACTGGAATGAAGTAATATTATGGTATTTGATAACATTACCTAATGACCAAAATCCCCTCGCCAATTTTCTTGGCCCTCTCTCTGAGAGGATGCTGTCCTTGAAACTTGTTCAAGGAACCTTGATCCGGAGTCCATTCCGGGGGATAGTAAAAGTTATCTGCTCTAGCAGCTGATAGAGTCGACTGCAAAAGTAAACAAATTGAAAAACATTAACACATGAAACTAAAACCAATGAAACAGAGCAATTGATTCGATTAGCTTAAAAGTTTTAAAAAAATTATCAAAGTCGATTAAGTTTGTGAATCCTAAGAAAGCAGACATCAACAGAAAACTTCAAATCAACGACGAACCATTAAGCTAATCCATTGAGAAGATTAAATTCTGAACAAACCCTAGAATCAAATACAAAAAATATTTAAGGGCTTTAAGGATCCCTAACAACATACGAAGATGGTTCATCCCCAATTGAATTAAAAGATAAACTGAAAAAAAAAAAACAATAAGACGTACCATCTTCTTCAATCGAGATTGATCAAATCGATCTTCCTAATAATCTCCGATTTGTATCTGATGTTAAATCGCAAAACTCTTGCTTGCCAGCCAATTGCCAAAAACGTTGCCGTATTTGTTATGTTTTCCAACGCCGTCGCGGTAAACGTATTTTACGATGTAGGTAGGTAAATTTTTTTTTTTTTTTTTTTTGGCAATGATGTCGGTAACCCATTTTACTTTTTAACTTTTTTTTTTACCGTGCGTGAAATAAGAAGTTTTGAAAACGTAAAGAGCGTTTGTTGTTAATTCGGTTAGTCGAACGCAAACGTGAATTGTGTGTCAGCTCCGGTCACTCAATAATCACAAGCAAGCTACTCTAACGGAGCTCCGGCCAATCTGATCTTTTGAAATAACACCAAAAAAATGGTGTCTTTGCTAGCTTCTTCTCTTACATGCTCAAGCCCCAGTCTCAATCTCATTTCCATTTTGCCAACTGAAGCAGCAGCTTCACTCTCCAGGAAACGTCGAGCTGCTTCTGTGGCCGCTACATCTTCGGGAGATAATAACGATACCATCAGGGATTCTTCTCCGAAACCCACCAAATTCCTCACATTTCTCGGAAAAGGCGGCTCCGGAAAGACCACCGCCGCTGTTTTCGCTGCTCAGGTTTAAGAAAAAAATACATTCTTTCTCCTTGCATTCATCAATCTTAACAGAAAATCTGATGTCCATTGCTTGAATCAATTTTGATGGTAGATATTGAATCGAGGGAATGAACTCTAAATTCTATTATAATGTTAGAATTGAGTTGATGTTATCTCTTCTTAGACTGATGTTGTTGCTACACCTTAAACAAAATATGTAGAGATTATTGTGTGTTGTTGCTAACTATTTTCTCTATGGAGTATTGATATGCTCATAGCATTATGCATTTGCTGGGCTCAGTACATGCTTGGTGATACATAATCAAGATCCTTCTGCTGATTTCATCCTTGGAACCAAGATTGGCACTTCTCCTACCTTACTCAACGATAATGTCTCCGTTATTAGGCTGGCAACCACTAAAGTATGCCCCTTTTTTGTTTCGATCTTTGCATACTTTATGTTTGGTTCAAGCCTTCAAGGTTTGAACTTACTTAATGACGGTTCCTGGGAACATTGCAGATGCTTCTGGAACCACTTAAGCAGCCGAAGCAAGCAGATGCCCGACTTAGTATGACCCAAGGGGTTCTTGAAGGGTTAGGTATGTGACACAACTTCATATATGCGAGTTTCTACTGAAAAAATTGGGATTTTAAGTCCTCATTTGTGTTGGATATTGCTGTGTAGTAGGTGGTAGGAGAAGAGCTAGGAGTGCTTCCAGGGATGGATTCCATATTTTCAATGCTTGAACTCGAAAGGCTTGTTAGTTTCTTTAGGCAAGCAACTCGAAAGAACCACAAAGGGAAGAATTTTGACGTTATAATTTACTATGGCATTAGCTCTGAGGAAACTCTTCGGATGATAGGTCTTAGCATTAAAACAAGGCCTCGTTACGTTTTGCTTCTCTTTCTGACTTCTCTGTTCTTCTTTCCCTTATTTCAACTCATAAGAAGCATGATTTTTGCAGATTGTATGTGAAATATCTGAGAAGTATGTTCTCATCATCACAATGCGGTAATACATTTTTCTCAGAACTAATTTGTTCTTTTTGTACACCATACATGTGTAATCTGTCTCCAAAACAAAAACAAACAAAAGAGCTGAAAGAAAAAAAACTCAAGAAGTCAAACATTTGGGACGATCTTGAGATAAATAAACGAGTTTCTCATTACTAGAATGGCTCTGATACTTAGGCAAAACAGCAGCTGTTATAACAATGGCACTGAGTAGAGCCAAGCCAAGCCCTAAACCATTGACGATCATTGATTCATGACTGCGTCTAGGGACGTTTCTCTTGGTTTGAAGGAACGTCAGCTTCTCAAGCAATCCAGTCTCAGCGGTTGCAATGGCTAGACCGTAGGTATAGAGTCCGAGGAAAACGTGCCATGGGAGAAACGTGGTTCTTGTAGTCCGTACTTCTCCTCTATGCCAGAAGCTCAAGAACCCAGTCACCCACTGCAATACAACGTTATTGTTAATAATCTTCAAAATTGTGAGGCCTTTTCGTAAATACTGATAACTTGGTGCCCCGGCAGTAATAATTACATTAAAACCCCACTTCTCTTAAAATGCACAATTGACAGTTTGACACATTTGAAGGATCCTCGTGGTCGTGGGGGCTTATTAGTAAACAACAGATTCCGCAATAATTTGAATTACTTTTTGTACAATTCGTAATTAAAAAAAATATATATGACATAGCACATAGATTGAACTGAGATGGTTTTGTGTTAAATAAAACCATTAATATAATCTTTTAGAGGAATCTTGTCAGCTTGAAAGCTTCAATGACGAATTAGAAACTAATCCCAAGTGGGAATTCAGTTTCGTCCTTTGTCATTCTTTACATTATTGACGACAGACATTTTCAAAAAAAGAGAAAAACAATTATGATAGTAACGTGTAGTCCGACCTTTAAAAATAAAAGTTTTAGCATCTTGGAAAGCATGAAATGACTTGATGATGCATGAACTATTATCTCAGATGGTTAAATATTATTATATTAGAGAAAAAAAAAAAAAATAAGATTGGTTGGTAGAAAGAGTAAAAGACGAAACCTGGGCAGCGAAGAGAGAAACAGAGAGTAAACCCATCCAAGAATGGAGACTGTAGAAATTGGCGAAAACTCCACTTTGAGATTGGAACTTTGTCCAAATCCCAAACACAGCAGAGCCCAATGCCATTCCTTGTAGCCATAGATGTACTGCTTTCTTCATTTTCCTTGAACCAGGCAACCATCTGTGTATCAGAATCGCTGCAGATCAAACCCTCAGATTCATTACAAAAGTATTCAAGAAAGAGACATGAGATCTTCAAAAAGGGCACAAATAAGGATGGATCATCACTACCTTCTCCACTTACAAGAATGAAGCCAATCACCATCAGCAGAGGATGAAGAGTCTACAAAAGTTTAATAAACTTGATTAGAGAGAGACCCAATTGAAATCAACGAGCAAGAGAGTGTGATAGTTACAGAGTAGCTGAGGCCTTGGTTAGGAAGGAAGAGAGCCCAGTACAGAACAAAGACTGCCACTACTAAACCGGAGACTCTCGCAAACAAGACCAGTGATAGTCTTGATGAATCCACACTTCCCATTCTTCTATCTCTCTTCAAAGTTGAGTACAGTCTCTCTCAGACTCGAAGTTGCCGACAAATTTATGTTTTTAATCAAGAAAAAGAAGAGATTATGGATATACATGTATATGGACCTTTCTATCTTCTTGTACGGCCCAATCCATTTATATAAGGCTGCTACTAATACTGTTCTCAAAGTCAAAAATGTTGACTTTCAAGCCCAGGGTCACCGAAGACTCCAACCATATTTAAGACAAAGGTAAATAATAAATAGCATTCAACAAATGTCAAAGTCTACAAAAGTTTTCAAAGCAACATTGAATACCGAAAGAAAGACGCTATTACCAAGTGTCTTGAAACAAAGATGGGAAATCAAATTGATACAATCGAAAACCACACAAGGGGTTTATAACAGAAACATTACAACAGACTCCAAGTTTTTGTTTTATTGCCACACATACCAAAAGCACTCAAAAGCATGAGCTCCCATTGAATTTGAGTCTTTAGATCCCTTATTGACACAACTTTTAGGAAGTACGATTTGATACGCCTCTCCCTTGGCCACGTCCACCATACCCATAACCACCACCTCCACCTCCACCGCCACCACGCCCACCATAACCACCACGTGAATAACCATTTCGACCATAACCACGCCCTCCTCGCCCTCCTCTGAATCTCGAGAACTCACCAAATGTCTGCAGTTATACCAGTACCGATTTTTCAGTCAATGGGTTTCAGATTCTGGAAACTTGGGCATCTCCAAAAACGGTACGGGAAGTAATTAAGCCCACTGTGCTTTCGAATGTGAATATATATATATATATATATATATATAAATAAATTGTACCTCAGTATCTAGTTTCCTTTGCTCTGAGAACCTAGGTCTTGCATTTTGGGAGTCTCGGTCAATGGCAGTTGAAGAGAGGCTATCGAAAAAGTCGTCTTTGTTGTAAACAGGCTACACAATTAACAATCAAGGTATATAAGACGAGAGGGGGAAATATGCGGACTTTACTTGTTAATAAGTATACTTCACTTACTTTGACATCGATCTTAGGTAGCTCAGCTTCATATTCGATTGGGGCATCATCATCACCCTCTCCGTTGGTACTCTTCCCAAGATGACCCCATACTTCATCCTTATTGAACTTTTCATTCATCGCCGTGAAATCAAAATCTTCAGTGAACTTCATTACCTGGTTTGATCTCTGCCAACAAGTACTATTAGCATACAGGTCTATAGTTGAAGAGCTTTATTAATTAGTAGATCTATCCCCTGGTAATAACAAATAAAATGCCTCGTCACATTCTACAAATTAGTGAGAGGAAATCTTACCCCTGCTCCTCTTCCTCTTCCTCTTCCACGTCCCCTGTAACCATTATGAGTTGGGAAAGACTGCCCATTTGGCTGCAAAAACAAATCAGTAAACATGTTCAATTAATCATCAAACCATGAAGATTTATCAGCAAAAACTTAGAAGAGGAACCCAGATTGATTTCCATGCATCTTCAACAAAGACAAATAACATAGCATGGAAATATAAAATGGGAATAACATAACCATAGGTGATAATATAACCATTACAGGTTACTTCAGCTAGCAAACACATCCACATCAGCAAATGTAAGATCATTTAAATGGGCTGAAAAGTAGAAAAAAAGATTTGCAAATTGAAGCAAGTTAAAAAACCTTCTGAGTTGGCCTTGCAGAGGAAGGCAATGGCAGTATTGGAGGTTGGGCTTCTGATGTAATTGGAACAGATTGTTCCAGCCCTGATGATGATGATACTTGAACCAACTCAACATCTTTATCCGCGTTTTTAGGTGGGGACAAAGAGACTGCAGCAGATCCAGACTGCAGCAGTTGGCCAGGAGTAACCAACAAAGGTTTTGGCTTATCTTGGCTAATGGAACTAGAAATTCCAGCAACAGGAGCAGATGTCAACTGTGTTGTCTGCGGCAGAGAAATTGGACCAGTAACTACACTAGGTTTGTTAGACAGCGGAAGGCCAGCACTTGTTTTTTCGATGGCTCTAGTAGTTGGTAGAGAAAATGAAAGCAAATTAGTATCCTGAGGTAGGGTAGGAGGCACAGCAATAGGAGCTTTGTTTGACAGCAAAGGAGGGGCCATCTCTGAAGCTAGTGAAGGAGATGGTGCTGACTGCAGTGTAGATTGCAGGCCTGAAGACAACATCACAGGTGGCGGACTAGAGAAAGGCAATGAACTGGGTGCTAGCATTTGAGAACTGGTACTAAAAGGAAATAAGGAAGAGGGTGGTTCTGGCAAGCTTGAACCTTGCAAAGTTGATGAACCAGCAGGTGGAGGGGCATTAAAGTTAGGATATTGCAGGGGTTGCTGAAGAGAATTGGGCATTGGCAGCCCATGAGGGGGTCGAATCAGAGACTGTTGATGCAATTGAGGGAGGCCATTGGGAGGTGGGGTGTAGAATCCTTGCCAATACATTGGCGGTTGTGGTGATGCTCCCCACGAACCAAGATTTCCACCAGGTTGATACAAAGGCATTGAGTTTTGAAATCCCATCCCCTGTTGTCCAGGTTGTCCATTATGAGAACTAATGTCAGGCAGTGACCCGCTCATGGTAGAAGGCAAGCTACTAGATGTAGGCATCGGGCCTGGGTAGTGAGACTGCAAACCAAAAACAAGAGGAGGGTGAGTCATTATTTACATCAATATACTCTAAAATCACTGAACAAGATAATCCTCTAGCATTTCTACTATTCACCTGAATAATAGCAGGGTCATTGTTTATAGTAGGTGGAGGCTGTATTGGTGGAGAAGCTTTGACTTGCAAATCCTGCCAAGAACAAGAAGAATTAGTGTTGAAAGTGGGTAGAGAAACAACTGATAACATAAAAGCATAATCCTATTTGATACCTTAATATCAGTTCCACGGAACAATATGTACTCGTAAACTTTGTCACTTGGAGGAACTTGCGGACCATTTTTTTTCCTTCCTTCAGTTCCAAATGATCGCACTACACAAGATACAAAAAAAAAAAAAAAAAAAATTCAAGTATCAGGCCATCTCAATCTCACCAAAATCTACCTCATGAACAATCTAAGACTAAGATTTCAAGCTCCATCAATAGAGAAAATTGATTACAATTTGATAAGTTGAAAAGTAAACAAGAACACTTGATTTTCATAAATTCCAAGCACAAGTACAATATATTTCTTTCAAACCAAGCTTAAAACAGCTCAAGATTGGAACAAAATGTCACAAGAAAAAAACAAAAACAAAAAACTATAAGAGAACACACCACAAAAATAAAAACGAGGCATGTAAATTATCCTCCAACAAAAGTAAAAGCGAATCGTACCGTTTTGAAGTCCGATACTAGATTCATCAGTATTAATGTTGTAAAGGATCCCTTCGTATCTGATCTCGCTCTTAGATGTCAAACTAATCAAGCTCCCTACATAAGAATCAGCAGCGGAGCTGGATTTCGCGCCCGTATTATCAGCCGCCATATCCGATCTGTATGTGTCTCTCTTCGCCGGAGCACCACGAAGAATCACAGAACAAAGAGAGAGATTCAAGAGCTAATGCTAAATTCTAGAGAGGGTAAAGCAAACACACGCCGCGAGTTACAGATCTCTATCCAGAGAGAGAGAGATAGAGAGAGCGAGCGTTAAAGGTATATAGAAAACAATTAGGGTTTACTCTTAATTTGGGGGAGATCAAGCTTCTCGTTTTTTTTTTGATTATCCATTCCCGTAAAAAGCCCAAACAGTAAGAAAAACAAAATATCTTAATCTGACCATATTAGCCTACTGTAGTTTCTACCTACTAACTAATCGTAGAAAGCCACGTGTTATTTGTACAGGGCTTCTTCGTCATTCTCCTCAATTATGCGTTTTGGCAAAATCCACAAGCTTAAGCTAGCTTACGAGCCTACGAGCCATTCCTATTGCACGGCTTCTGTTCGTGTTGTTAACTCTGGTTTACTGCTTTTAACATCATTAACCCTTTCACTTTGTAAACTTTATGCTCTTCACCTTTTGGTTAGATAAGTTATTAAACGACTAATCAAGTGTGTTTATGGCTAGATTGCATGGAAATTCCATCTATTTCTGATTAGAAACAGAAACTCTTAAAACGCGGGAAGATGTTTATAACGAGAAACTGTTAAAACCCGTGTGAAAATCTTCGTAACGGTAAATTTTTGAAGACGCAGGAAAGTTTTGAAAACTTTAAAAAATGCAGAAACATAACGAAAATATAAATTTTAAAAATCATAATACAGAAACATAATGTAAACGTGACACATAATTTCTTTCTATTTTTTAAAAAGATGGAAACTTAAATTTTCTGTTTAAACAACTACCTCATAAATAAATAATTTAGAAAATAAAAATGTTTACAAAAATTTTTTTATATAGAAATTTGATTTTGATGGTTATGATATTTCTACTAATTAAACTATTAATATTTTTGTATAAATTTTGTGTTATTTCAAACTGAAGATGACATAAGAATCATTTTGTATATCGGTAGAAAAATTATCTGCTGCCAGGAAATAGGTGCATGAATGAGCAGAGTAGAAAGAAGAAGACAACGCAAACTGAAGATGACATAAGAATCATTGTGTATTGCAAATCATATACAATAGCCACTGAACTTCAAAATCATCTAGGTCGTCAAAGAATAATCCTTGTGAAGTACTATTCACACTAACCGTCTGTATCAACCGCAAGAAAGAATGTACTTCCTCTCATCTCTTGCGCACTAAAGAGAGTGAGAGTTAGAACGGGCTGACCCAGTGAGCCAACTTCAACATGAATTCAGGCACAAGACGCCTTCTGTCTACGCTTTTACCAATCATTTCTTCATCTTCTCCCATAACCACCGTCACTATATCTTCGAACATCTCATCCTTTCCACCTCTCATTGGATCCTAACATAGATAACCAAAATTATAGATCAAAATTCAGGTTCTTGTATCACTAGACATTCAGATATAAAAAAACCGGCCATTGTACCTGAAGAAACAAATCAGTGTGTGTTTTGCCCTCGTAAAGGATCACTTTTGCTTTGGCTCCAAGCCTCTGTAGGATTTCTGCAAAAGATTTACTGCAAAGATAACGTACTAGAAGTTCAATCATAGTATCAACCATCTGAAGAACATGAGACAGACATATACACACAAGGCTACGAAAGCTCAACCATACCTTGCATCTGACGGGATGGAGTAGTCAGCAGTGCCATGGAATAGAATAATAGGTGGGAGACGAGAAATTATGTGTTTGAGATTTGGATTTTGCACTACGAATTCAGGAGAAAAC
This sequence comes from Nasturtium officinale, assembly GCA_963854855.1. Taxonomy (NCBI): domain Eukaryota; kingdom Viridiplantae; phylum Streptophyta; class Magnoliopsida; order Brassicales; family Brassicaceae; genus Nasturtium; species Nasturtium officinale. The sequence goes on along the minus strand of OY978501.1, from coordinate 7,312,033 downwards.
TGCCTTAACGATTCTTCTCCTTCCATGATGCTGACGAAAAGAAAAATTACATGTTAACCTGTAAAATTTCATGCAGCACAACTGGTCAGATAAGCAGCGTAATCTATACCATGAATTGTATCATACCTCAGGAAAATGGAGCGGTACAGTCCCCTGCTATGGAAGTGGTCTACAAGGCTAGAAAGGTTGTATCTGTAGATTATGATCACAAAGTTGTCAAGAGAAGACACACAGGTGATTCAAAGCTTCAGAATAATTGAATTTCTTTTACTTTAATTGGATAGAAGACAAGAATCTAAGTGCTTCTATACGAAGCTTTGAATCACCTGTGTCTACAAAAGACCTCGATGGCTAAATAAAAACTGGAGTTACATATATATGTATACTCAGGTAAGTAAAGAAACTTGTTATAAACAATTTCTCGACACATATCTAAATTCCAATGTAAGGTCACTGTCGTAATAACTGTCGTTCCAGTTCTGGGACCAAAAGAAAGGATCCTGCTTACCCTCCAGACAGACCAAAATAAGCATTTATTTGTGCACTGTTCCAAGAGACACTGTCCCCCTCCCCTGACTCTTTAATGACCTGTTCTATAATGGTGCAAGCAGCGATATGTGCACCAGCTGACTGACCCATCAGATAAATTCTACACAGCAAAAGGATCAGAAATTAGTGAGCAAGAAATCCAAAACTTGAGAACTTCCAAGTCTAAGAATTGTTGACAGGATTAATACCTGTTTGGATCACCTCCATACTCAGCAATATGATTGCAAACAAATGAGATGCCAGAAGAAGCATCCTTGACCATGTCACTAATAGATCCCTGAGGAAAATTCCTGTGTAAGCGGAGATGTTGCCAATGAGATTAAAAACTGTAAGTGAAATATGATGGAATATGAGAGGAAACCACCACATTCATAATGACAGAAAGAAAAAGAAAAAAACTCAAAGCACGCATATTTACCTGTAATCTATGCATGCCACTACAATATCTCTTTCTGATAACTGCTGTCCTAAAAGAGAACCCCACGCCTTGTAACTGTATCAACACATGACATTCTGTAAGGACATTTGCGGTTCTGTTGTCCTTAGTCCCCAACAGTCAATGCATTAGAGTGAAAAAAAAAAAGTAGTCCACTGGGTATCATACTCACCCAATAATCCAGGCTCCACCAGTCACAAAAGCTACAACTGGTTTAGGACCATTGGAGTTCTTAGGTAGATACAAGTCAAGCCTAAAGAAAACCAAAAAACCACTTACATGAACATCTAAAGCAATCAAAATACAAACAAAGGAATAACCAGTAAACAAGTATGACCTGTTTCTTGGTTGATCACCGTAAACTATACTTCTGCGGACGTGAGTAGAAAAGAAATAGTAATATCCGACTGCCAAGTAAACTCCAAACCTTTAGTAGTTACTATCTCATAAAAAGAGAGAAAGACAGAGCCCTAATAAAAGAGTATACATTACGAACCTTGAATAAAGCCTGGCATTAGTAAAAATGCGTAAAACCCAAGTGCCATCAATCTTGTGATCCATCTATAGCCTACCCTGAATAAGAGTTTATGATTAGTCAAATCAATGATGTTGCAAACCAAAGATCATCTTTTTATACATGCCAAAAAAACTCTACGAGCCAATCTCGTAAGATTCAGCAATCCTCACAGATAACGAATCTGAGAAAGGAAATACATACCCAAGATAGCTCAAGAGCTTCAAACAAAGACGAGTCAATAAGAACGTCTCCGCAGCGGCATGACCGATAGTTTGACGGTCGCCGCCGTCGCTTCCATTAATATCATTCGGAAACGCAGAGAGACAATCGTCGGCGTTGGAGAGGAGAGGCTTGACGGTAGAAATGGTGTGGTTATCATCAAATCGAGAAGAAGAAGCGAGGAGGGTGGTTGAAGAGTCATCGTAAATGAAAGACTTGAACATCATTACCGTGGCGGGTGAAGATTTAGGGGGAAGATGTGAGTTATGAAGAATCTGCGACGGCATTTTTTCCCACCTTGTGATCGGCTTTGGCTAATTTTAGGCTTTGCGATTAAATCGGGAAAACTTTTATTTTTCAGGAATCGACAAGGAAGATGACAAAATTGGAAAAAGGTGGTACGACGAAATTTCAGTTAAACCACAATGAACCAACCACTTGGGATCTTCTCAGATTTGTTGGATACGCTCGTTTTTTTTTGTCTACTACACATTAGAAAATTAGAAATGTTTTTTGTTTTCTTTCAAAACTTCAAACTTTTTTGCAGCGTTTATTGAAACTTGGAGGATTTGCGATCTTCCATAAGAATTGGTAGAGATGATATTGGCCAAGATTCCGACAACATCACTGAAAACAGTCCCATCTCCTTGCAAATTATATGACCATTTATCCAAAGATTGGGCTTTAGGTAAAGCAGCAATTTTTGGGGTTCATAAAGAGGGATTCCAAGGTTTGGTCTCTTTTTGTTCCAAGACTATATACCATACAGTAACTCAGTAAGTAAGATCAAACACCAGAAAACTTTGACTATATATTCTCTTGCCACCCGTGTCTTGAGATTTGTCTGATCCATTACAGAGCATAAGAAGCAGAGGTACAGAGGAGACAGGAATGGTAAGAGAAGAGAATACGTTATGGAAGTCCTCATATATAAAGAATACATTTATTCTGACAAATAAATATACTAGAGAGGAGAGATAGAGAGACATCATGTATGTATGTAGTAACGTATTCAACAAAGTACATATATATAACTTCGCATATACATTATCATGCACGCCTTCTTATCCATAATAATTGCAGAAGAAGAGGAAGATTAAAAAAAGAGGAGGGGTAATTAGTACACGTGGCAACTTTTGGTGTATCAAGTTAGATCTTAGCAGAATCTGTAAGCTGTTGACTCTCTTTAACATTCATTAAATTTTTAATATAATAATATATAGTGACAGTGACATGCACACGCGTTCATGTGGGTGGGTCCCCGAAGTTCATATATAGGGAGTATTTGATACTTATATCACAAGAGTATAGGGCCGATTGTTATCATTAACAACTGTGAATCTAAATATTTTTCAAAAGTGTGGCTATTAAAACTGTAATTTTATATTAATAATATTTATTATACCATATTTAAATAAAAGTAATAACATAAATAAATTTTATCAATAATATGTTTAAAAAGTAAAATAAAAATTCATAATATATATATATATATCAATCAATTTTATTAACACGATAAATTAATTGCTAAGTAAAATAATATCAGATTTATTTATTAATTACTAAAAAGATTTTGATATAAATAACTAATAAAATATATTTAATACAATATTTATTAGAAACTATTAATTAATAGTATTTATATTTTTTTTAAACTAATTTAAATTATTCATCTAGATTTTATTCTAAATCTATTAAAAATATATTAGTTTAAATAATTTTGATTCAAAATAATAAAGATTAAATTATTTTAAATAATAATAATAAAATATGAATTTAAATGATGAACAATATATTATTTTGAATAGTAAATAATAAATTGTTTTTAATATATGATTTTATTTATTATTTATATGTATGATTTTAATTAGCTCTTCCACATAAACTTATTAATTAGTTGTAATTATTATTTATTTTCAATTATTTAATGATTGACAGAAAAAAACTTATTTGAACAATTGGTACCAATATAAGAATTGAAAGTATTATTATTACTAGTTAATATATTAATTTCTATTATTTATTTTAATTTTTAGTTGTTTTTTCTAAATTAACAAATAAATTAAAAATATGTAAAATTTATGTAACTTTTTTTTAGAACTTTGAAAGTCTCATTTTTTAAATTTTAAAAAATTAAACTATTAAATCTTTAGAAATGACAGTTAGACTTTTAAGGCTTTAAAAACAAAAAAAGTTTTAAAAATCTGTTTGAATGAAAATTTAATTTAAAAAGTTTAAATTGTTGTAAAGCTTTCAAAGTCCTCAACCAATCACCCCTATATGTGACATGTTTCAGTTAAGTTCAAAATTGGATTAGGAACTTGGAATTAAGCTTTTAATAAGAAACTTTAATCCAACATTTTCAGAAACATTCGTAATTACCAGAATGTCTAAAAGTTTAATACTCTGCTACTTAACTAACAGCCGAAGTTTATAAAACCAGGAATTGTGTTCGTTGCATAACAAAATTGAAAATTTCAATACAAGCTTCTACCTTTGGTTTAATAGGAGTCTGCTTAGTTTCGGTGATTCTACCGTTGATAGTTGAGGGAGATTGAAGTTAACATGCAACTGGTTTTACTATCTCTGTTTGTTTGTCAACTGACATTTTCTCCTCGCGTTAATCTCAGCTGCCCAGCTTTTTCCAATTTCGGTTTGAAACTTGCCTGCATTTGAAATTGGAGCAAATATATTTGATGAAACCAGATGATTTGACTTAACTTCTACCACTGTTAAGCGTAAAGAGTGTAGACGATGGATTCTCTACCTGCTGTTGATATGAAAAACTCATCGAGCACTTTCCCGTGTTCTGCCATGATGTTCAGACGTCAAGTCAGATTTCTCGGGAAAAAAGAGGAACAGCAAGCACAAGCGATTAGAAAGATAAATAATTGAGACTTACCGGCTTCATATTCTAGTGCCTGGAGAATCAGCTCAACCTAGAACCGCAATAGAGACAAGAGTCAGTATAACGCAAGTGTATACATTATGTTCTGTAAGTTGTAACTATTAACAGCCCACATGAATAGAAGCAATTTATGGTTGCAAACTAACTCATGATTACCTTATCAAAGTCTTTTACAAGATTTGCTTCTAAAGAAGCATTGTTCTCATACTCCAGCCAAAGTTCTGTGATCTCCTCCGCTGCATATCGGCATTTGACTTTAAACTTAGTGTTTTGGAAACCAGAACATTAGATGATTACAGTAGCAGACGAGTATATACCTCTGAGGCCTCCACCCAGAACTTTGCACATCTCTTTTAGAGCGGCTTTCTCCCTCCTACTCTTTTCTTCTTTAGGTACACCATCAGATGGGGTAATATCTCCAACAATAGCTGTTGAGAAGCCAGTAAGATGTGAGGCTTTGTCGTTTTGTAGGATTGAAGTTGCAAAAAAAAAGAGCATACATAAATTGTAGAGAAAGATAACTTTACTCAGGCATTGGAAACTATAAAAGTTTGTATCCTCCAAACCACCGTGTATTTTTTGTTTTCGAAAAATAACTTTACTAACCAGGAGCAGAGATCAGGTTTCAATAAAAGAGACAAAGAATAATCTGAACCTTAGATTGGAAAACAAGGATGGAATGTGTATTTACCTTCAGCAATGTCATGTACAATTGCCATTTTTATACACCTGTTTAAGATATCAAGAAAAAGAAGGCGGACGGAGTAAGATCCACTAAGCTATAGCCAGAAAAAAAAGAGGAATTTGTTTTTCTACAGTTAGACAAGCCAAGTGCTAAATCACTTATGAAAATCAATCTTATCCTTCATTCAACTTTCTGATAGCGTCTGATAGAAATGACATACATTTATAAGCGTACCTAAATATTGAAACATATAAATCAATTTAAGACTACAACGGCGCTGGTTGTATTGCATAGCCATTTTAATTCTGACTTCAATAATTTCACAATACAAGTAGCTCACATTTTCTCATATAACTCCCGGAACAATTTCACTACCCTGAGTTCCACGAATATGTCATTTCTCCAGCAGATAAAGTCCATAATAAGTACAAGTCACTAACTAGCCCATCAACTCTTTCTCAGATTCTCCTTAGATACCAGCATTTGATAGAGCCAATCACTTTTGGAAGAGGAATGGTACAATATATAAAATAATACGAAGGCACCAAAACTTCCAGAATTGATTATAGAACCTAACCTACAGTAGTAGGCCTTTTGTGGATCATCTAAATAAAATCAAACACTAACCTTTCTCGGTCAACTCCTGTAAGATCATCAGCTATCAGTGCCATTAGAGCCATACGGTACATATGATCAGCAATCGATTCAGGTCCATTTATCCCTTGATTAATCCAACCTTTTCTCTTTGTTGTCTACATAAGAGGATAAAATATTGACCATTGAATATATACACAGATACAATTTCAAAAATTGAAAACCAATCTCTGAAAATGAAAAACTGACAATGCAGTAATCTCTCAATCCAAGGTTCTAATTTCGGAAAATGATATAATATATATATATATATATATGGTTGAACTGAACACATACCTTGAGCCGATGACACAACGTAAGGAAATCGATCGAAGATGCAGCAGAAGAGACATGATTCATGGTTTCCATAGAGCTAACCCCATCGGAAATAGGTTTCTGGCACCGGACAGCGACGATGGACGAGCTCGGAATGGGATTTCTGAGGAAGAGGAATTTCCTAGAGGTGCAATGAAGCGAACCGAGTGTCGATCGGTGGAGAAAAGGCCGGTTTAGCGGTAGCGTAATACGTGTAGCTGGACTAATCACCGCCATAGATGATCGATTCTATTAAAAAAAAAAAAAAAAAAAAACTAGAATTGCTTTTTCACTCTTTTTGCTTTCTCCTCTCGAGTCGAGTGAGAGGAGGGACGAGAAGCTAATGGTTCTGAACTTCTGCGTCTGGTCGGATTTTGCTTACCAAAAGGGCCAGGCCCAATAAGCAACCCAGCAGCCATTGCTGATCTTAAGAGAATGAGTCAACGGAATTGAAGTGAAATTCCAACATGGGATTAAGAAAATTGAGAGTTTCAAAATTCTCTAGCTTCACTCAAATTCAATTTCCCGCTCGGTTTGCTATAAGAATATTGGAGAAGAAGCCGAAGTGGAGCTCTTCCTAGATTTCGACGTCGAAGCCCTCTATAGAGGTGAAGAGGAAAGAAGCGACGAAAATACCAAACCGGATCATACCTTTCCTTTAAATTGGTATGATTCGGTTTACTAAAACCAACTAGTTATCTGAAGAATCAAAGATAGACGGAGGAGAAGGGAGGGAAGCTTCTGCGTTCTGTAAAAATTTCATCTTCGCCTCCATGAATCTCCTCAAAACGATTCATCACCAGTCCACCATTTCTCAATTTTACCGTTTTGCACCTACACAGTCCTTTGCTTCTTCTTCTTCTTCTTCTTCTTCTTCTTCTTCTTCTTCTTCTTCTTCTTCTTCTTCTTCTTCTTCTTCTTCTTCTTCTTCGTCTTCTCTGTCGCTCTGTCTGCAAAGACCGAAAATCTCTCTCGTTTCTATCTCTAACCGAAGCTGCTTCGCACTCTCGAGCGTCTCTGGTGCTTCGATTTCAGGCAATAAAGATGATGGGAGGAAAGAAGAAACGACGGAGGAAGGAGATGAAGTTGTTTACCAGAAGACGCTGAGATTGGTGGAGTGTCCTATGTTCGCTTCTGTCACTGGCCTTGTTTACTTTCTCAGCAATTCTCTCGCCATTGAGGTCTTATTCTCCTTTCGAATTCTATTCCTTTTGACGAAGAGAAGCCTGACTGAGCTGTGTAGCTGTAGCTAATCACTTTGCATTAGATTTTCTGATTCATATGCACTAAAGCTAATGTTTGTTGAAGAATCAAAACTCAAGTAGATGTTGTTCTAGTTTACTATCTTCTTTCTGGATATTGCGTTTTTTTGTCGATTGCCATGCCTTAATGTTTTAAAGTTTTCTCTTTTTTTTTTTGTTATGAATATAGCTTAAACTCAGAGGTTTAAGTTTATATGTTCTCTAGATTCTATAATTCTGGTTAGGATATGGAGTGTTGAGGTTATGTGTTGCAAAAAATGTAACTTTGGAAATAAAGGGTGAATCATTGTTCTTTTATGTGTTCTATCGTCAGTGCCATAAAACATTTCATAGAAGAAGTTACTTATTCCTTCTAACCAGAGTCTGTGTAACACTTTTTAATGCAGAACTATTTTGGGTGTTTCTTCTCGTTGCCAATTGTGATATCTTCGATAAGATGGGAATATTGCAGGTGGTAGGAAGACAATGGTTTGTTAAGAACATTCTTCTTTCACATTAATAGAATTTTCAACTCTTTGTGGACATGTTCTTCAAGCCTTTTTGCTGTTTGTTTGTTTCTCAGGTTGCTACTGTCATGCTATTGTTCATATTATCAGGTCCGGTCAAAGCATTAACTTACTTTGTAAGCCTCCTCATTGCTAGTTTTCCAAGCAGAGCTGCTACTTATTCTTATTTCTATATTAGTTTCTATTCACAAAGATTGCATCACCTTTACTTTACTTCTGGGGATTTCTCTTGTAGCTTACTAATGGTCTTGTGGGGCTTGCAATGGGATCATTGTGGAGGTATGTGTATTCATACACTTTTCTCTGTCTTGCGCAGTTGAATGAAGCTATGGAAGTAGTTTATTTTCAGTTTAGCACGATCTCACTTCTTTAATTTTCACAACTTTCTTCTGTTCTCAGGGTAGGGGCAAGCTGGCGTCTCTCGATTTTCTTGTGCACAATGGTGAATTTTTCCTTCCTCCGATTACACAGAAGAGTTAGCATTTTATTATCTATCCTTGTTTACTCGTAGTATCTTGTTTCGTCCCACGTAGGTCCGAGCATTGGGTCTCATAGGCTATGTTCTCACATCATCCTTCTTAATAAGAGAAAACATTCTCGCTGTGGTAAGCCTCTATTTCCTTCAAAATGCTCTTCATTATTTTTCACCCAAAGAAACTCGTGTGTAAATAGAATTACCACTACATTGTTGTTGCAGATCACAATTAACATCCACGCCTCTCTCTCTTATGTTTTCACGGCCATGGGACTGAACATAATGCCTTCAATGAGCTTCATTTATATGATATTCGGGACAGTAGTAAGCAATCTCTTTATCCTGCTTCTCTCTGTTTATCTTGGGAATTTAAAGAAGCTGAGAAAACTTTCCTTTGATTCTCAACAGTTGTTGCTAAACAGTGGATTCTTTGTGCTGTTGCTGCATCTGCTATACTCTATCTTCCTCACCAGACTCGGAATGAAATCTTCGTTGAGATTACCAGCTTGGTTAGACAAAGCTATATGATGGGAATCAGGATTTTTGTTCAGCTCCTATATTTTTGAAGTTCCATTGAAGAAAACAAGCATGTTTTAGGGCAAATTCGGGTGGAGCACATATGAAAATCGGATGGAGCATATATGTAATACCTATCAAGTAGGTGGTTTTTATACGCATATATGATGGTTAAAATGGGTGCATGGACTCAACTCATCAGTCATTTCTATGATGAAACAAAAAAAAAAAAAACATTCAACAAAAAGTAAAATCAAGTGGTAGATTGATTGTTCTTTTGGTATCAGATCCTATATCTATTTGGTAATTGCAATTTTCCCCTGTTAGACAATGGGTTCGTTTGGTGGGTTTTGGTTTAAATTTTGGTGTTATGTTGGGGTGGCATATCTAAAGCAGTGTCGGCCCTTTTGACCCAAGTAGATTATTTTATAAAAGAAATAGCCGAAATATTTTGAACTTTTGATGCATGCATTATGATTTGTGCACATACGTGTCGAACATATATCATGGAGAAATGTTTTACATGGTCAGTCTAAGGAAGAGGCCGTGTGTCCCACTTTCACCAGCACTCCTCCTCGACCTTTAACTGTTTGAAAATTATTAGATTTTACTCTTTATACCCCCCTCAATATTGTCACGATTTATCCCTCATTTGTCTTGTATTTTATCATTTCACTATTTGGAGTTCAAAAAAAAAAATGAATATTCAAACATTGTGGGTACTCCTTGAACTCCATTGAATGAGCTGGCATCTGAGATTGTTGATTGCCCATCTCAACAATCCATGTTACTCCAGAAAACGGATTCAGTAATGCAACAGTCCATCATCAATCCATTTGGTAATATTGTCTTCATTAATGATTGGTGTGTCTCTGTTAAAGAGTGGATCAAAGAGTTTCTGCCTAAGTACATGTCATTTCAGCAACTCTTGCTTTTTCCTTGGAGTGAGTATATTACCTGATGAGTCTACCTATATGTTTATAAAGTTGCTTTTGTATTTTTGGTATTTGTAACCTTATCCGTGTGTACAACTGCAAAAGAAGTGACTGCTAAGCTAAAAACTAAACTTTTATTGAATAAATTAATCGAGAATGTCTTCCAAGCGACTAATTTAGGGGAAAGAGTTGGTGTCATCGTCTACGTAAGAGAAAACCAGGGAAGCTCACAAAACGCCTCCAGTAAGAAAAATACCAAAAGAAAAAAACAAAAAAGAAGAAGATCCATAATGGTTATAGATGTTATTGCCGCTTGTTAATGTAGCTCTTGATCACTACAATGCCTATGCTGCACAAAGCCAAGGTTAACACCAGAGGGAGGCTCTTAGATTCCATATTAGACAAGATGAAACTTTTGCATGATCTGACTCTACTACTGTTATTGTTGCTCCCCGTTCTTGCTATGCGTGACCTTTCTGCTGAGCTTTCCCTCATCAGATTGCACAGATTATCCAACTGATGCATCACTTGACGCTGTCCGCGTGCAATGGTTGATATCTGGTTGCACCACCAGAAACAGCAACTCAGCGTTTCAAAGCAATGTAATAAATTTCAAACAAGAATTGTGAGGTTACTTACCTCTTCCATTAATGGCGAATCCTTGGCTAATTGGGAGGATGATGATGAATGGGGCATTATGGAATTTGTCAAGCAGCCATTGTCCAGACCAGAAATGAAATACGAAGTGGGAGCTGACCCATTACAGACTTCAAGTTGGAGTGTCATGCTCTGCTGTGTTGGAGAGTTTTTGTTGCAGCTCAGCTTTGAGTTTAGCTCTTCAATCCGACTTGTGAACTCATCCATTCTCTCATTGAGAGATGATATTTGTTCCAAAAGCTGAGTCATAAACCCCTAAAAATAGATGAACACCAGAAGAAGTGCACCTTTAAGTTGAAACCAAGACTTCAAAGTTTCCAAGAGGGAATAAAAGAGAACAAATTTGAACCTCGTTCGCCGGCGAGTCATGATTTCTTGCTTCGTATTTCCTATCACTTGAAGAATAACCAGCGAGTTTGGACAGATTCTTATCTCTTTGGGTTGAATACGAGTGTGACATGCCTCTGTGTATCATAAATGGCATAACTAAGGACACATGGGTTGGAAGTAACAAAGCTTTCTCATACACTCCTCAAAAGAAGTGTACCTTTTGAGGTTCTTATTTCTCATAGCTACTCTATCTGCAGACGCTCGCAAAAGTGCTTCCTTGGGGCTTGAACTAGACACCAAATCCTTATCTAAGCTAAGCTTGTTCTTCAAATCATCTGGCAGGGCCTGTAACGGGAGTTTCAATCAGGTTCCGAAAGAAAATGCAATCAAAACAAAATTCATAAAGCAGAAAATCATACCATTACTTCATTTATTAGCTTTTCCAGCTGGATCTGTTCAATATAGGTGCGTGGAATGAATGAGCCTTCCAATCCTAGCTGCTCTGCAGTACTCTGTACAATTTGCCGATCTTTACCTTGCACCTGATTATAGCAAAATTAGAATTTTCTAGTCATAATGTTTTTGGATAAACCATTTCATAGTAGTTGGGAACAAGAGAGTCATCATAGAATTAGATGATCAAACTATTTACATTAGCTTTAAATGTTCTTATGCCAAGACGATGTCAAGTTTCAAGAAATTGGTGGTCAATGAGTTTCGATAGACAGACCTGCATGTAATGACGATTGAGTTGCTCAAGCCAGTCGATTTTCACAAACACCTTATCGGTAGCAAATACATGGCTATTCCTTTTAAGTATAGTTGCTATTGTGTATCCTAATGCCATTAGCCCACCAAGTAGGCGAACACTCACTTCAAATGTAATCCTTGGGGATATGACAAAAGGACTATCCGTAACCCATTCCTGGATATCAAAACCAGAAACACAGTTATTCACCAGATTATTTTAAGCATCTTAACATTTACAGAATCAGAAGGTTGTCAGCTTTCCAGAGATTGAAAAGTCATATTGATGAAAACATGGAAAGAGAACTCTGAAGGGCCAAACCTCAAACATGAGGCTATACTTTCCATCTTTATTCCGCATCCTCAAATACGATTGGCACGACTCTGGATCTTCACCCGGAGGAAGAAGATATATATCATAGGTCTCCTCCTTTGTCTCTGTATGTCCTTCAGAAAGGACCGCCTTGATCTGATCAACAGATACATCCTTTCTCGACTACAACAAAATAAGAGTACTAGAGTTTCAGCTTACCAAACGCTGAAAACAAGATAGACAAATCAGGTCATTTTCAAACCTTCAATATATATGTAGGGCTCTGAAAACCAGTGAAGGGGTTGAATTTATTGATGATTGTAATTTGAGCAGTCTGGAGATCTGGCTCTATGAAAGCTTTGTACATCGGGTATACCTACATAAACAGTGAAATTGTTATTATAACCAACAGCAGCTCATATAGTAAACCAATAACAGCTTAAGGAGATAAAAGAAATGAGAACAAACTGTTTCAGATATCTGATGGATGATCTCCTCTGGCTGTTGGCCTGCACGTTGTATATCACGGAGAACCCGTTTAACAAGGTCAAAGTGAACTCCACCAGTAACAGAAACACGAAGATCCAATAAAGGTCGCAGTTTTTCACTCAAAGCATAGATTCCTTCAATAATAACAATCCGAGAAGCTGGGGCATCAAGGGTCCTAACAAAATAAAAGCATGGCGATAAAAAAACAATGACTCTAGTGGAATAACGAAGAACAAAAAATACAAAAGGTTAACCATCCTGATGTGAATGTTACATCCAACTTCTCTAACAGTGGACATCAAATGGTTGTTTGTCTAGAGAAAGCAGAAAATGATGATTAATTCAGCAAATGGTAATCAAGAGACCACGTCAACCATTACCTGTATCCAACACGAGAGCTGGACTTAAAATCATAAATAGGAACCTCGACCTGCTTTCCTTCCTTTAAATCTCCAAGATTCTTGAGCAATGCATCATAGTCAGTTAACCGTGGATCTATATTTCAAAACAATTGTAATAGCTCAATAGATACATAGGAGCTCATTCCTCCTAAGACCTTCAAAAACATAAAACAAAGATGAAACTCTTACCATCAAAGTTTCCATCAACAATTCGACTAGCGTCATTATAGTTGTCCATTGATATGACAGCAACACTTGGCAGGAAATTGAGTATCTTCTCAGTAAAAACAGTCTTTCCAGCACCAGAAGGTCCAGCAACCCCAACCAATATAATCCCATCATTCTTCTGAGAAAGCAACTGACACGCACGGATAACCGCAAAGAAGCCCTTCTCAAATGACAAACGATCTTGAATTGGAACTATTTCGTACCGAACCGAGTCTCTTCTCTTAACCAACTGAACTTGATCCTTCAACAGACCATGTCTCTTCTGATGGAACTCGATCCCATTGATATCTTGACCCATTATAAACAATTAACAGAAAACTTCAGCCTGCAAACAAAAAAAAAAGGAACATATTTTTACATTGAGAAATAGAAAATTCATGCTCACAACAAGGAAACCAAAGCTAACAGAGTCAAATTGTACGGAACGTTTTTCAGTGAACAGTCACATTTACACTTAAACCCATTGAATGAGTCAACCAGAGCTAACACAGCACTCAAATAGCAATAAAACGACGTTCACAAAACTAGAATAAGCAAATAACGGATATCAAATTATCATGAAAATGTAGATAGATACAAATGAAAGCTAGAAACGAATCCAAAAACCCATCAAGAAAAAACGATCAAACTGTTTCATATCTGAGCAGGGATCACAAAAACAGGAAAGCCCGATACATTTAACGCACACAAATTCAGAAAACACACAAACAATGAACCATATTGGCGAAAAAGTTAAGACCCAAAAGCAAAAATCGAAAACTTGAAGCCGAATTCTCGGAGTTTGTGAGGTGCTCACAAAGAATAATCTGGATACTAGTGCGAATTTGGGGCTCCTCACTTTTGTAGAGTTATCTACAATTTCAATTTAACACCGAGAAAATAAAAAGAAGGGGGCATTAAGAGGATATTTTGTGAGCTAATTTATCGGGGCTAGCGATTTTCTGGAAAAATCTGTCAAACAAGATGTTACATTGAGAGAATGAATTTGTCTTCATAACACTTCTTTCCGTTTTTATTTTCCGTAACACGATTTGTACTTCGTTACTTTTTCAGTTTTTTGTTTATCTTAAATGATTTTGTTTTCCTTAACACGATTTGAATATATGAAAAATTGATTAACTGATAAGAAAATAGGGGCAAAAGGTATGGAGTAAGTTGGTTATGCCTTACGAGTAAATTGATTACAATGAGACGAGGATCCACATGTTGAATGTAGTATGGTTCTCTGACTTCGTGGTTCGTACACTAGCGCTCACATGCTCTCTCCACGACCCAAGTTTTTTAATTTCCTCTCTCACTTAGGAGTAGGTTCTGTGCATTTAATCCTCATTAATGTTGCAATTTGTTTCTTGTGTACTCTGAAACTAACAAAAATAAACATTTTTTTTTTTTTAAAGTGAAGCATATGATTAAAAAGGACGGGCATAAAATATATAATACGACTATCCTTTCCGTTTCCGCATTTCCCTAATTTAAAAAGCATAATAATTATGTTATAAAATGACAAAAATTAGCCTTTCCTAGGACCCTTATTCTAAATATGTTTAATTTTAGTTAATTACGGATATAGTTGATCCGAAGGTTTAATAAATTTGGATTATCTAATAGGTTGAATTTAATTCTTAAAGTAATAGTTGTCTTATTTTATTTTTATTTTCTTCGGAGATTTATAGTTATCTCTATATCTTATCAGCTGTCAAACAAACAAGAAATCTCGTAGAGTAAAAACTGTTTTACCTTAGCGATCGTATCTTTTCACAATCTCAACTTTATCCTGAATGTATTATTTACTGAATTTCTAAAATATTTTCTCTTAGGTTTCATAAGGAAAACTACAACGTAATTAAAATTAAAGTCTCATTTAAAAAGAAGCCTAATTGATCTAACTTTTAAAAATATATCTGAATTTTTCTGTTTTGTCTTTCTATCTGATTGTCTTTCAAATCTATATAGTTTTTTTACAACAGATATATAAAAAACAATTTAGATCAATTAGGCTTCTTTTTAAATGAGAAGAATCTGTAAGCAATATAGAAGTGTTTTGAAGACATAGTAGAAGACCATTTGGGGGTGGTCCAGTTTCCATCAAATGCTTCTTGTCCCAGTCTTGTTTCACTTTTATTGACTCGTAGCTGCATATGTCCACTGATCCACATATATGTAGAGATCAACCAAAAACATATAGATTCTACTATATTGCATTATAAACATGTAGAGTTTAGGGTTTAAGATATATGACATAAAACCTGGTACTCATCCAGAAAGGGTAATAGATAAGTCGCAGAGCGGTCCACGACAAAAAAAAAAAAAGTAGGACGAAGAGACGCTAGCCATGGTTTCTGCGCCACTGTACATACCCTTCATTTTGAACCAGCGAAATTAACTCAGAAGAAGTCAGGGTTTCAGGCATACTTTACAGTTTCTTGCATATCACGTAACATATTAAGTTATGGTTGTACATTCGTCTTAGTTTATCTGTTGGTCAGGCCATATCCGGTCTCCTGGTCCCAACCAGAAGCATCTTGTGTCTTCAAACCATGGCTCCCTATAAGTGACGTAGAGAGCAAAAGCATCCACAGAGAAAGAGCACAAAAATTTCCAAGCTGATTCTTTGAATTTCACTATCCTCTTTCTTCTCTCGTTTAAGTCAGCATAGTGTCCTTTAGATAGTACCAGCTAGCGACTCTCTATGATGTAATTTTGAAGCGCTCAGATAGAGAGATTTTTTGCCAGTGTCATAATGAATACTAAGAGATACAAAAAAAAAAAACAGAAACTAGTGGGGTTACCTCAAATATGAATCTGTCGAGGATTAATCAAAGAAAAAGGAAGAAGGGAGCAAATAAAATGAGGACCCAGAAATCAGAAGCAGCTGGGTAAGACTCTTGCTCCCAATCCCAATTCCAGAGTTTTAGATCCATCTTGTCGAGATACTACAAGAAACAACTTATTTGGCCTAACATTAGTCTGTGTTTTCACTTCTTGTTCTCGTCTTCATCGAAGTCAACCTCCTAAAATGGGGAGAAAAAGAGACATATACACTTGACTAAGTTGACTTTACTTTTGTAAGAGAAAATAAAGAATGACTCTTACCTGATTCTCCAAGTCAGACATCACAAAAGGGGAGTAAACCGGGTCCAACTCTATTCCAACCGTCATGTACCGAATAAACCGTTTCACCGACACCGGTTTAAGAAAGCTTTACGAGTTGATAAGAAAAAAGGCTTTTACGTAGTTCTTGGAACATTGATATTTTTCTAAGCTTATATGCCCCGAGATTTATTATTCAAATTTCTAATAGGCTGTTTTGTTTCTTGGATATTAAAAGTACTAAAACATACAGAGAAGCGAATAAAGATTGAGTTTGTTGGTGAAAATGGGCACAGCTGTGAGAGAGAGAACAAATACGTAAACAAAGAATGTCGGATTGTGATTATTACTAACAAATTTACAAATACGATTTCGTCAGGGGGAGCCGACAACTTCTCATTTCTACTATCAAATCTCCTCTTAGTTGTTTTTCACATTAAACCCACCATATTTGGTAACTTTTTGTCATCCCATGTCTGGTAACTTATGACGTCACAAAATAGAGGGCCAATCTTATAACATAGGATTAGGGTTTTTCTTTAACCTTGTCCTTAGTTCAACTAAACTCATTTGTAGTTTATTAATTCTAACACTCTGGGATCAGTCGTCTGTGATGATTCCATGTTTTAAGCTTAATTTAAAAACATATAGTATAAGTGGAGTTGTTAGTGATGTGGCTAACCATAAAAAGGCATGCTTCAGAATCTTAAGAAATTGACACGAGGATTTAATAAGTTTCATTTCCTCAATCAAGAATTTAACCTTTTTAATCCGCAATGGTTAGGAAAAAGTTGAACAGAGGAATCTAGTGGAATGGACGGATGAGATGTTTATCCAACCAATATTGTAAATAACCAGAAGTGCTGGGATATGCCTAATTCAAATGAATAAGAAGGTTACCAAAGGAGATGTATACACACACACAAATCCATACATGAGTTAGGTATGATGATTTTCTATGTGTTTAAGAAAGAATATTTAAAGATATTCAAAACAAAATCAACAATTTAAGTATTTTGTGAAAATAGCATTTAGAACATGTAAATGAGAACACCAAACGCAAACAAAATGAGAATTCTGATGTTTACGTTTCGCATTGGTGTTTAATTTAATAAAAGATTATACATTAAGATGATAAAGATTCTAGATCATTTGAAGAAATACACATTCAATTCAATGCCTAAGCCAAAATAAATAAACCACCAAAGTATAGAAACATCTGAGTGATCAAAGGGGCAGGCATTAAAAGATTCTGGTGCTAAAGGATACATCACCTTCTTTAAGTCTTTTAGAAAATAACAAGAGACATGATTAGATTCAACCAATCTAATAAAGGTGTTCATGTCATTCAATCTGTTTAGCTTTGGTTGTTCTAGTGATTAAAAGTTGCCCACAACAAAATGAACCTGTGTCCATATCCAACAGATATTAGTGATTCAAATTATAAGTATCAATGTTAAGAATTTTGCATTGAACTAACAACTTTATAAATCCGTAAATTGATCCGTTTGTTATCAAATATTAATCAGAAACCTTTCACAATTAGTCCAACATGCACTAGTAGATAAAGTGATCAACCATATTAGAACAACAAAAAAGAGGCAACCGACTTGTCAACCAAAGTTATCAACTAGTTCAAACCAATGTCTGATGATGCTTTCAATTATGTTACTTATCAAATTTAACATACAAATAAATGAATCGGGGACAACAATAGTGACATACAATGACACTCCATAGTCATACACACGTAAGGGCAAATGAAAGAAAGAGACCCACATGAGAAAATCTAATGAGTCCAACTCCATTTTTTTCAGCCATTAACAATCTTTACAAACTCTAATAAATCCTAACACATACACCTCTCCAAATTCGTGAGACCCACTATTACTAACCCTTTCAATTTTTATTTTTTTGAATTTATAAGACTCAAAATGTCTTACAAAGCTAAATATCTTTGTTTACATTCTCAAATGGGAGTCAAAGTCAAAACACAACAACCCTTTTGCAACTAAGGACTCTCACATACTTAAATTTGCTAGCTGTCACCAAGAGGTTCTCCATCGAAGAACATTTGAAGGTGACGCCAGAGAAACAGGAAAATTCAATGAAGACAATTTATATCAAATCAATACGTATATTCTTGTAATTACATCAAAATCCTGTCTTTATTTTTATTTTTATTTTTGTGACAGTTGTGACTTTTTTTTTGTTTTGTCCTTATCATAAAAACAAAAATGACAAAGAAAATCCAGTTGGGTTTTACCTTTCAAATACAATGAGAGAGGAAGAAAAGGCTGCAACAATTTTAAATACAAAGTAGAGGACTGCAGGAGGATGATGAGTATTAAAGGAATAAGAAAGAGGAACAGCTCTTAACCTAATTAAGTAAATGCTTCTTTTATTCCTTCTAGTTTGTTGAGGTGGGTCATTCTGATTTACACCTCAAAAGCTGATATTTTCTATTTAAGATAGCCAGTGATACATAGAGAGAAGAGACAAGAGTATAAAGAAGTTCATACTTATCATACGATATTATTTTTAATCATCAATTAAGAAGAGAACAGAAAGGACAAGTTATAACCTATGAGCTTTACTTACACATAGGTTACGGTTGGTTCTTTGTTTTGTCGATATTCATGTGTCCTGACTCTAGATTAGATTACGGTTTGTAAGGAACCAAAATATTTGTTTAAAGGAAAGTTTTAGATATAAATATATTTAGGTATATAAAAAAAGAAGAGCCATAGGCTTTTAATTCTATATGAGAGTGTACTTTATAATGAAGAAGGCACTAAAGCTTCCTTCCTTTGATATATATCTGCAATGGCTTTGTCTGGTAGTGCTTCAAGTGAGTGAAAACAATGGTGCTAGGGATTGCCATGTGGTGAAACTTACTTCTGCTCTTCAATTATATGAGGCTTCCTATAGGCTCCGGCTTTTCCTGATACTTCAAAAAAAACAAAACAAAAATTTATATTTATTGATGATGGAGAGCAAAAAAAAAAAAAAAAAAAAAAAAAAAAAAGAGAGACAGAGACTGAATTGGTGAAGTGGATTTGAAACTAATAAGGTACGTAACTAGAAAAAGAAAAGTGATATTTTGTGTGTGTGTGCATATATTGAAACCTTGGTTTTGTTTTTCTTCTTTGTGTTGCTGCTCAAAGCCATGGAGTCTCCGAGGAACCATGGAGGCTCTGAGGAGGAGGAATACAGCAGTTGTGAGTCAGGGTGGACTATGTACATAGAAGACGCCTTCCATGGAAATGATCATTCTTCTGTTGTCGTCGATGATGATGATGATTCACAGGTAAAAGAGGATGAAGATGGTTATGAGAACGATGATGGTGATAGTAGTGATGATGGTGGTGATGAAGAGAGCGATGATTCAATGGCTTCTGATGCATCTTCTGGGCCTAGCAATCAGCTTCTGAAGAACATCAGTAAACATGCAGATGGGAAGAATGGTTCTAAAAAAGTATACCTTCAAAAACGTCAGCACAAAGAGAAAACATTAAGCAACGAAGGAGAAAAATCAGAGCTCAAGTCTAGAACAAGAACAAGTGCAGCTAGTCGTGTCCAGAGTAGAGGCAAGGTAAGCAAAACCAAATAAACTCACGATAATAAAGAGAAGAAGATATGGTTGGGTTAACATAGAATCCAAATAAACTCACCAATCCTGTTGTTTGCTTTTAATAAGCCATGTGTAGCTAGTTGCGTCGTTTTCTTTTGCCGGAATTTTTTTTTTTGGGTAGAAGCTTTGCCAAATATGTTTATATCTGCACGGTTCTCCGTTGAAACCCTGTTATATAAAATGTACCCTGTTCTTCAGAGACATCCTTCTAACACAAAACAGAGCATATCTTGATCTGCATGCTCAACACAGGAGCCATCAAGATGGTGATTCTTGGAAGAAAAACAACATTTCCTAATTGATTCTCAGCAGTAACCAATTACTAAACCAATATTTAGCATTGAATTTACGAAATCTTAATCATATTTTCAAGAAATAAGAAACGCACATGGTAGAGGACAAAGCGGTTGATGACAAAACAGGAGTTTCTAAGGTTGCCAATATTGTTCCTATTATGTGTGGCCCAAGTAGCTAACAGCAGAGCTTTGCTTACAAACAAAAAGTCTGCTAGTTTCAAGAGCTTCACATGACTCTTTTACAAAACAGCAAATTGCAATCATTCAGAAACTGTCATTTTCTATTACTATAATCTCTTTGTAACCACTACTTAAGAAACTAGTTACACATCAGGAAAGGATTTATTAGAAAATATCAGAAATGAACCAGTTCTGATTTCTTTCCCACGTTGTCAACACAGTAGAACCATCCGTAACAGCAAATCTGAGTACGTTTATCAGAAAAAGTTAAGCAAACATAGCATATTATCTACTGAGAGAACAATAACAATTTCATTTATAGAAGCTCAAGAAACAGTTTAGGAAACGGTATCATTTGCAACAGTAAATATAAGTATTACCCATCAGAGAAAGTTAAACAAACATGGCATGTTATATATTACGAGAACGATAATAATTGCATCCCTTGATATAACAAGATGCGATTTGATCCTGGAAAACAAAAAGATGGTAAATATATTAGTTGAGCTCTAGATTAAGCTTAATGAGGCACAATAAATGGGAACAGTAAAGAACAAAGAGGGTTTAGCTGGAAACTTTCCAGGAGAGGAAGACCCTCACGTTGATGTTATTCTCAGGTCGCTTTCAACTTTGTAAACTCCAATCCATTGTAATGCACGTAGGAGCAATAGACAGACAGATGAAAATGAAAGATGGGCCGTCCCAACCTAATTATATGACCCACAAAACGTGAGATGCATGAGAGAATGTTGCTAGGTAAAGCACAAAACACTGAACTTGGTCTACCAATTTCACGTCCAGGAAAATTGAAGGAAAGACGAGTTCAACGAGTAAAGGCGATTAACCGAGCACTTGTGTCAACGATAGCATGTGCACATTCCATTCCTAGTTGAAAACGACATCAAGAACGATAAGTAAAAGCATTAGGACAACATAAACAACAATGTCTTGGTACAACAAATAACCACTAATCATCATTATTGCCTTGCAAAAAAGTACCATTAGAAAGCAAAACTAAATTTAAAGATCTATATGTCCATGATGTCATATGTCTTCAAGAAACCGGGTCAATAACTAACCTAAGGTTCCAGGATCACAAGAGAAGCTATCTGATATTCAACCAGCACATCAAAGTAAGAGCCTTCTCAACTTCCTCAAATCCCAGACTCGGCCTCTTATCAGTTTCAGATCATAATGTTACACGGAGGCACAAGAATTTACATACTTCTGACCACTTGCAAAGCTTAAGTGTTGAAAATGGCCAAAACATCATGAGACCTGGAAGGACAAGAAAAGGGATACCATTCCAGGAATGCCCTCATGAACTGCAGGATAGATTGATACCCTTACTTAAATGCTCCGTAGCCCTTCTCCTTACGGAGGGGCTCTAAAA
This sequence comes from Nasturtium officinale, assembly GCA_963854855.1. Classification (NCBI taxonomy): domain Eukaryota; kingdom Viridiplantae; phylum Streptophyta; class Magnoliopsida; order Brassicales; family Brassicaceae; genus Nasturtium; species Nasturtium officinale. Next base: position 7,290,319 of record OY978501.1, on the reverse strand, counting down.
ATCTTTAAAACATAATGAAAACAAAATAACACTCATCATCTTGATCACATGCCAGAGAGTCAGAGACTTTCAAACTTGTTAAACACAAAACCGCCCAAGAAGAATCATACTGCTCGTTTACATCACCCAATGCTAAAATCTAGATTAACCAAATAATCATTAAGAACAGCAGGATCACTGAAGCAACAGAAAACTATCGTAACTAAGGATATCTTCTTTTCATTCCTGGATTCATTTCCATTGCCCACCAAAAGAGTAACTCGTTTGACTCTCAACTACCAAAACGGCAATGGTCACTGACAGCCACGAGTTTTTTTCGTACTGATTATAAATCCCAAATTTTTTAATTTTATTTACTCGGAAACAGAAAAATAAACGCTAGAGAAGTTCTCCTTTATCCACAGCCACACACTTTATCCCAATTCAAGGAAGAAGAACAAAATCATCGATTTGTCTTCTTGTTTCATAAAATCAAGCAAAAATTCGAAAACCTAGCAGGCAATAGTGTGTACATACCATGCTTCTCGGAGGCATAATCTCCACTCCTCCGGCTTCTCTCCGGTTAAGGTCCACCTTAAATCCACAAAATGCAGTCACACAATCATCACAAGCTGCGTTTCCAGCGACTAAGCAACGAAAGCCACCGAGCTACTCAACCAGCGACGAAGATCTCGAGTCGAGAGGCTTTCTTCTCCGTCGAACAGCGGAGGGACTGAACCTAGATCAGCTGAATTCAGTGTTTGTAGCTGTTGGATTCCCACGACGGGACACGGCAAAGATTGAAGTGGCATTGGAGCACACAGACGCGTTACTATGGGTAGAGTACGAGAAAACGCGGCGGCCGGTGGCTTTTGCGAGAGCGACGGGTGATGGAGTGTTCAACGCTATTATATGGGATGTTGTGGTTGCTCCGTCGTTTCAAAGCTGCGGACTTGGGAAGGCGGTGATGGAGCGTTTGATTGAGGATTTGCAAGCTAAAGGGATCTGTAACATTGCTCTGTATTCGGAGCCCCGAGTTCTTGGGTTTTATCGCCCGCTTGGGTTCGTCTCTGACCCGGATGGGATCCGAGGAATGGTTTTCATACGCAAACAGAGAAACAAGAATTGAAAGTTTCAAGCTTTATTTTAAATTTCGTATATTCACAGATTACAACGTCTCTTAAGTATTACACTTGTTGTATAAGCAGAGCTCTTCGTCTTCCTTCCTCGTTCAATTCTCTGTATTGATTCTGCAGAGAGCTAAAAAAAAGTTGGCTTTTTTTGAATTGTTGGATTGACTGAAGATTTGATTTAAGAAAATTTCGATTACTTGATTTGATTGTCGAGAAGCGCCTTTGGCATGGTGGAAGAAGGCGACGGAGCAGAGGATGGAAGCGATCAGAGCGAAGAACCCTAATCCGATCATTAGAGAGATTCCGGCGACGATTAGATCCATTAGCATCATCAGCACCATCTTCGCTTTCGTCTTCTGTTACTATTAGATTTCTCAGCTACGGTTAATTTACAAATGATTTGAAGAAGTCAAGCCTAGCGTTTACACGTTTTATGAGATAACCAGAACTTATGACATTTAGCGCAATTTCAGAGACCCTCGTATATGTATACAAACACATATAACTTTTGAGTAAAAGTGTTGTACGACTGCTTCCTACTTTCTTGGAAAGTGGCTTCGAGTTCTGGGCATAATATGAGGAATTTTTGGCAATTTTGTGTCAGGGAACATGAGGAAGTAGCTGGAGAAGTAGGCAATGGTGGATTAAAAATGGGTCTGGGTTTGAATTCTTTGATCTCAAACTACAACACAATCCGATGTCAAACCCAGATCAAAGAATACAAATAGGGAGCAAATTGATCTTCTTGTATGTTTCCTTTCGTCATATCAATTGTTTTTAGTACAAGTCTTCTCATCCTCTTAATTTGTCTTCCCATGCATGATACAACGATAATTGAAATTATCTTCAATGCTTGGATCCTTCTGACTCCGCCAAGTTAAGTTATGTTAACTTCTCTCACGAACAAGCTGTCTGTCTTGACCTTAAAATACAAGTTATTAACTTACTAGCCAATCTTTCGTTCATATTTTTTATTCTCTGAATCTAAAACTGTCTTTACGATTTAAAAAAGCACATGTCCAATTGAAAAAAACATATTTGGGTTTTGCATTACACTTCTATATCATTGCTTTCAGATTCAAATAGATTTACCTAGAAACAAGATTAAATTGTTCTTAAAACAGAGATTTTTTTTATCTGACTCAAACAAAAACTTAACATTGGCACGAAAGACTACAACTTTAATGTCTTGTCGTCTTGTTTTCTTCAAAAAGGTGAGCCATATCTTAAAGCAAACAGCTAAAAATGGAATGAAAAAACCTCATGAAAGAAATTTCATATAGCACCATGCTCGTGTAGTCTGAAACATTAAATCAGTTAATACAGACTATGATTTTCTTAGGTGCAAAGACAACTTTATTAATTATCATGAAAAACAAAAACTATATAACCTTTAAAAAACCCGAAGTTACTTGTATCTAAATGACATGTACAAAAAAAAAATTAAGAGAAAACAGAGCAATTCAGAGAACTTTGAAGGTTGTCGTAATATATCAACATGAATTTGACTTCAGTGGAAAATTTTCTCATCATCATCATGCTCTGTTTCCTATCAATACAATCAACACTATCTAATAAATTAAACAAAACTAGCCACACAATACCCAAGTTTCTATTAGCCAACACGCATTTCTGAGAAATTCAACAATTGAAAATCTCAAATAAGAAGCGTAAATGCCAAATATATAGCACCAATTGAGTACCTTTTTCTCGAGTTTGTTCCTTACATCTATAAACTCAAAGATGCAAGGGGCTATACGGTGCTTCTACTATTGCTATAAACAAGGAAACAAATACATATAAATCAAAAAACTTTTCTATACGATCCTATAAGTCAATCGATGAACGATGATGTTAAATCAGAGTTGAGTTAAAAAGTGTAGTGTTTGCGGCTGAGTGAATTAGGGACTCATGGAAGCATTTTATAACAAGACTACAACTGGGTAGGTTAAGGACCGGGTCGGGTTTTTTTTTTCTCCTTAAGTTGGTTACTCCACTGTTTATGTAAAAATCCGGGCCATGTGTGATAATGTGTTACTTTTGGGCCGAGTAATTACAAAATATTTATGGGGTATCAATAAAATTTAATCTGGATTTAAGCAACCTCACCAACAAAAAAAAACACACCTAAACGCAATATAATTATTAGTGAAATATATTAGCCACGGGTAAAGTTGACGTCCATTGATTAACTTCAGTTATATTGTTTAATACGTTAAATTCGTTTTAGTTTTTTTTTCTAAGTAAAAAGTAGAGAAGAATAAGTCTTTGGTAACCTATCTCTTACCATCTTTCAAATCTAAACATATATGTAGATTTTGAAGTTATCAATTTAAATTAGACGTCAGTTAACGAATTTTGTTTTCGAATTCTCTATCACTGAATTTGTAAACACTAGTTCTATATTATATGTAAACGTTTACATTACAACCCAATATTTTTGAAAACATATATATATATTATATTATTACCCGGCCCGTCCACCTGATTTGTTTTTGTATTCTTCTCTTCATATATATTTCAGCATCTTCGATTTGTCGTCCATTCTTTAGTTGTTATCATGCTTCAGAAGTAATCTCTTTATTTAACAAAATTTATTACAGGGTTAAATAGTCGATTTTACTCTAACCTTACCTAACAAACATTCATTTTTAAATTTTTTATTATACTTTCACAAATTTTGCTTTAGGAAATACATGTAGGGGGAATTTTCCTTCAATATGTGGGGAATATATTAACAAAAAAACATGGTTGGGAAACTCCGAGATGCACAAGATAAATGGATCAATTTAAATTATTTCAATATAGAGTTTATTAGTCATAAATGGACGACAAGAACATTAATTATTTGAAGAGTATATCAAGTAACAACATCAAAAGAAGCAAACAAACAACAAAAATGCAACTGGTTTGTAACCAAAGAAATGCATTTCTTATATAAACAATATATAAAGGGAATTATCTATTCCATGAACATGATGGCTGATCAGTCACGAAATTATTGTTCTTTTGAAACTCAATTCATCATTGATATGTTAGTTTAGTATAATGGAGGAGGTGGAGAGCTATAACTATAGCTTGGAGGTGGCGGTGGAGACTTGTAAATATATGGAGGAGGTGGTGGGGAGCTGTAGACATATGGAGGAGGAGGGGGAGACTTGTAGACATAAGGAGGTGGAGGTGGGGAGCTATAGATATAAGGAGGAGGTGGTGGAGATTTGTAAACATATGGAGGAGGTGGTGGGGAGCTATAGACGTAAGGGGGAGGTGGTGGAGACTTGTAAACATATGGTGGAGGAGGTGGTGGAGAACTGTAGACATAAGGAGGAGGAGGGGGAGACTTATAGACATAAGGAGGAGGTGGCGGAGAGCTATATACATAAGGAGGTGGTGGTGGAGACTTGTAAACATACGGAGGAGGTGGTGGGGAACTGTAGACGTAAGGAGGAGGTGGTGGAGACTTGTAAACATATGGAGGAGGTGGTGGAGAACTGTAGACATATGGAGGAGGAGGGGGAGACTTGTAAACATAAGGAGGAGGTGGTGGAGAACTGTAGACATATGGAGGAGGAGGGGGAGACTTGTAAACATAAGGAGGAGGTGGTGGGGAGCTATAGACATAGGGAGGTGGTGGTGGAGACTTGTAAACATACGGGGGTGGTGGCGGGGAGCTATAGACATAAGGAGGAGGTGGTGGGGACTTGTACACATAGGGAGGAGGAGGTGGGGAACTGTAGACGTAAGGAGGAGGGGGTGGAGACTTGTAAACATAGGGAGGAGGTGGTGGGGAGCTGTAGACATACGGAGGTGGTGGTGGAGACTTGTAAACATATGGGGGTGGCGGCGGGGAGCTATAGACATAAGGAGGGGGTGGTGGGGACTTGTACACATAGGGAGGAGGAGGTGGAGAACTGTAGACGTAAGGAGGAGGGGGTGGAGACTTGTAAACATAGGGAGGAGGTGGTGGGGAGCTGTAGACGTATGGAGGAGGAGGGGGCGACTTGTAAACATACGGAGGTAGTGGTGGAGAGCTATAAACGTAAGGAGGAGGTGGTGGCGACTTGTAAACATATGGAGGAGGTGGAGGGGAGCTATAAACGTATGGAGGTGGTGGCGGTGATTTGTAAACATACGGTGGTGGTGGTGGGGAACTATAGACATATGGCGGAGGTGGTGGAGAACTATAGATGTATGGCGGTGGTGAGTATGTGTATTGGGCGCTTGTTTGACTAGCAAAGGCACACAAGGCTAAGACAAACATAATGAGAGATGGCCAATTATTAGGATTGGCCATATTGATTGCACTTTTGTGCTCTTGTCTTTAGACTCAGCTTTTGGTAATCTGATATTTGCTTTGCAATTGAGTATTTTTGATTGGATAGTAACAGAGAGGCAGGAGTTTATATAGGACTCATTATGACAACTAAAATATTAGTCTATTGAAGTTTATGAATGTTTCTTAGAGAAATATAGTGTTTTTATTGTTTAACAAGTCAAATTATCTCCAAATTTTGTGTAAAGAAAAAGTAGCTATGACTATGTCGTTGATAACTACCCCTTACCGTTTTTAAATATAAATATGTAAGTTAAGAAGTTTCTTTCTGAGTTCTCTATCACTGAATTTGTAAACACTTGTTAGATATTTCTTACATTTTGTAACTTTAAATATCAATTACGGTGACTCATAATATTGATTTGAATTCCCCACTTGCGCGTTTTCTTTTTCCAGTAAAATTTCTCTTCTGATTTTTTTCTTCATTTTCGGTCATCTTATGTGTTCGTACTTCGTCGTCCTTAAATTAACGTGTTGTTTTATTCTAACAAATTTTTAGGTTGAATTAGTTTAAATTTTAAAAAATAGACTGTTGTACTATTATTATATTATTACAATCATTTTATGGGTACATTATTAACTGATAAGAAATTTTCACTCATCGGTGAATACCAAGAATGTAAGTTCCATGATCTCTTGCAATGTCAATGGAGCGGCCCATTGTAACTAATGATTGAATCAAAATTTAGTAGAAGCACCATCACGAATATGTTTTTTGAAAAAAAAAATCCAATGCAAGAGGCCGTAATTAGATCAGTTTCTTTGAAAAAAACCCAAAGCAAAAGAACGTTTAAAGGTGGACATGTACCGTTTTTAACATCCCAAAATGATGAGCCTATCAAACGTTAATGATAAGTCCAAACTACCCAAAGTGAATCAGAGGAACCAAACAAACGCCATATATATGAGATTAAGTGAAAAAACTCTAGAGTTGTCCTGCAACTTTCTTACACCAAGTCCACCTTCAATTTTTGGATTACATACATCATTCCACAACATATTTGCCTTAAAAGTCACGTTCGGCGAAAACGATCGAGGAAAATTTGAGCACATGCCCTCAGTGGTATCGAAACAACGGCACCAAATGACAGACTTGATTAGGTGAAGATGCCTAGCAAAAAAAAAGTCTTGTTAGTCCAAGTCAAGAAACGAGACATGATCTTGTCGATAAACAGTTCATAATCTAGTCGATACATATTTTTCTTGGTCGCTGTGTAGACAGTATTTGAACAGTAATCTCATATCGACAAGAAACTAGACATGATCTTGTCGATAAACAGTTCATCTGTCTGCCAAAACATCCACTTTCTTAAAAATGTTAAATAAATCTTCAATTTTTAATATAGACTTTAGAGGAATATGTCTTTGGTATTTGCGAGAAAAAGTGTTAGTATTTGGGAGAAATTATAAAACAAATAATTTGACTAAATCACTGGTGTACCTTGAAGAGCTTTTTAGTTAAAGTTGTTAAGTTAAATGTGTTTAGCCCTCGGTAACTTATAAGAGATGGTCTTTTAATTAAAAGTTCAATATTACCAAAACAATTGTTTTCTAGCCTAATATATTTCTACAGATTTTAACTTCACCATAAAAGATCAGTATATATGGTTTGGTGAAGGTGGTAATGATGTCGATAAATAAAATTTCAAAGATATTAGTGACGGAATTTTCATCACTGATTTTCCAATGTAATAAAAAAAGAACAATCACATTAGTTATAAACTACATTGATATATTCGAATTTTATAATAATCAATGGTCGCTGTTACGTACCATCGATTACTTACTTCGAATTTTGTTTTTTTTTGTTCGACATCGAAATTTCATGAATTAGTCTTTCTGACCCAACCGCGTGTGCCCAATATTGTAAGATGTCAACCATCTTTAGTTAATGTATGAACCCTATTTTTTATGTTTTGTGATGTAAAGAAAGTAACTCGTGTTATATTCTCCAAGATTCTCTCACTTCTTTTAGCTCATTCACGTGCATCAGTGCATGACTACATTTAGAACGCTCGCGATTCTTCTGTTTTGCCCATTAGGACATTTCTTTCAGGAATCGGAAGATCTTACTATAGGCAATGGCTCTCGTCTTTATGAATACCTTAACATGTTTTCGTAACTGTCCCCAATTTTTTCAGAGCCTTGGAATCAATTATCAATTCGAAAGACTAAAAATGCGTTTGAGGTAACCGAGGCCATATAATGTGACTAGCGAGCGCTCTGTTACTAGTAAACAGTCAATCACACAAACAATATGATTGATATACCGACAATGAGATAGAAAAATGTATACATCAATAGACAGAACCTGGTGGAAAGACTATTCGATAAATGACATAAGAGTTTTACATTGACAACTTCAAAGTTTAAACCAAAACGTTTCATCCGTCATGTTTGCCAATATTTTCCATTTTTTTTATTTTCAATGAGAAATCTTCTATAGAATATCTAAGAAATATGAAAAATTTGCAAGCAAGTTGTTGTAGTCTTATGATATATTTATTATAGAGAAAGTAACCGGCGCATCGTGGAAGCGTAGGTGAAGCATATTTTGAAGCTTGGTTTTAGAACATTTAAAGGTATAATTTGCAAGTTCAATTATATATATATATATTAAATAGTAAGACACGATATATATGTATGTGTGTGTTTGTTCTGTGCCTCTCTAGTCATGCGTATATGTGATGGACGTTAAATCATGAATCGTATAAGCTACCATAATTTCATACGAAATTTGATTGATAACTTATATTTCCAAGCAAAATGGTCGAATATATGGAAAAGTTCTTCTGCTTATGTCCCTTGTGGCAACTAGCGCCACTCTAATGACGTCGAGTTATATATTGACAACTTCAAAGTCTACTCATCCAATTTTGGAATATGGTAAGGGCTTAGCTACCAAAGACTTCTTCCTAATTTTTACCTTAAAATCTCAAGTTAATTTGAATTATTAAACAATATAAACATTTTTCGCCAAGAAACATTCATAACATATAATAAACAAGCAGACGAGTTGCAGCTATGACTCATATATAAACCGATTGCTTCTTATTAACAACACATTCAAAAAATATATTGGTAAGAGTGTTAGACTAACAAAGAATATTTAAGTTTTTGCAATATGGCCAGTCCTAATTGGCCATCTCTGCTCATGTTGGTCTTGGCCTTGTATTCTATGCTTGTGCATACAAGTGCCCAATACTCTCCACCAACATCACCACCGTATGTTTATACTTTTCCACCGCTCCCCCCATACGTTTACAACAGTCCTCCTCCGGCACCATATGTGTATCCCTACCCATCACCTCCTCCATATGTTTACAAATCTCCACCGCCACCTCCTCCATATGTGTACAGCTCTCCACCACCGCCACCTTATGTTTACAAATCTCCTCCGCCACCTCCTTACGTCTATACCTCCCCACCACCTCCTCCGTATATTTACAAGTCTCCACCCCCACCACCTTATATCTACAGTTCTCCACCTCCACCTCCATACATTTACAAGTCTCCCCCTCCACCACCTTACGTCTATAGCTCTCCACCACCACCACCATATATTTACAAGTCGCCACCACCACCCCCTTACGTTTATAGCTCCCCACCACCACCACCATATGTATACAAGTCACCACCACCTCCTCCTTACGTCTATATCTCCCCACCACCACCACCATATGTTTACAAGTCGCCACCACCACCCCTTTACGTCTATAGCTCCCCACCACCACCACCATATGTATACAAGTCACCACCACCTCTTCCTTACGTCTATAGCTCCCCACCACCACCACCATATGTTTATAAGTCGCCACCACCACCCCCTTACGTCTATAGCTCCCCACCACCACCACCATATGTATACAAGTCACCACCACCTCCTCCTTACGTCTATAGCTCCCCACCACCACCACCATATGTTTATAAGTCGCCACCACCACCCCCTTACGTCTATAGCTCCCCACCACCACCACCATATGTATACAAGTCACCACCACCTCCTCCTTACGTCTATAGTTCCCCACCACCACCTCCTTATGTTTACAAGTCTCCACCACCACCTCCTTATGTCTACAGTTCTCCACCACCACCACCATATATTTACAAGTCTCCTCCTCCTCCTCCATACGTGTATAGCTCTCCACCACCACCTCCATATGTCTATAAGTCTCCTCCACCACCTCCCTACGTTTATAGCTCTCCGCCACCACCTCCATATATTTACAAGTCCCCTCCACCACCTCCCTACGTATACAGTTCACCACCACCACCACCATATGTCTACAAATCCCCTCCACCACCTCCCTATATTTACAGTTCACCACCATATGTATATAACTCTCCTCCTCCTTGTGTGTATAGTCCACCACCATATGTATACAAGTCTCCTCCTTATGTCTACAGCCCACCGCCATATATCTACAATTCTCCTCCCTACGTCTACAGCCCACCACCGTATGTGTACAACTCTCCTCCTTACGTCTACAGTCCACCATCTCCAAGTTATAGATATAGCTCTCCCCCTCCACCAATATACTAACCATATATATGATGAAGCGAGTCTCACAAGAAGATTGTATTAAATAAGTGACGACCATCGTATTTTACAGTTTACAAAACTTTAGCTTTCGAGATATCGATATATACGAAATGTAATTTCGTTGTAATTAAATACTCATATGCATTTTTACCTTGGTTTGTTGCTTTTGGCGTTGTTTTCCCTTCTAAATGACCAATGCTTTTGTCTTTCATTTATAACTATTTAATAAACTCAATTATTTTTTAAAGGAATCGAGTAAATTTATACATAAATATTTGTTTAAGTTGTACAATAAAATATATCAGATGCGATTTAGAAGTAGCAAAAACTTTTGTGGACCTGTTCATTATTTTAAATAGGTCCTAATTACATGTTGATTTTTTTCCTATTTCATTATGTTAGACCTTTATATACATCAACATTTTTATAAGTTTATAATTCATTATGTGCAAACGTACATTAATTTTACACATGCTTATATCCACACCTGAGCTATATGAATATTTTTGGACTGAGTAGCTGGCTACACTATTTGGACCTGATACTTGATCCTACCCTGACCAGAGAAAATATTGATATGTATATACACCGTGAATGTGAGATATGAAAATTGAAAGCTTAATATATATATATATATATATGTATATATCACTATAAGGAAATGTAGTTTGTTATAGGTGTGTACATAACATAACTATAACTACATATATTGTAAAGGTCAATACAAAATGTGATTAATTCACATCAACAAGAATACAAAGCGAAGGGCATAACACATTTTCCAAATTATATATTTAAATATTTTAATTTTTTTTTTGACATCAATTCAATCGATAAGACTCAATTTACCATCAGTCTTTTGTTTTCAAGAAAACACCATTTACTGGAATTAAACTTTGGGTTCGAAAGGTGCAAAATTGAAATGTTAAAATACTATTTCCATTTAAATAGATTTAGAGATTTTCATCGATTAATTACTCTAAACAATCTTTCATTAGTATAATATTAGTAACTATAATATAATTTAATTATAAAATTAAATTTTAAACCAAAAGGAAGTGTTAAACCAGTAACAGAAAATAAAAAATAAACAAGTGACATTATAGATTTGTTTTTGGTGAAAACAAGTGACTGTTACATATTAGAAAACATTATAATAAAATAACTTTGACCAACTAAATTCATTCTCAGACAGAGCGAGTTAAAAACTTCACCCAAAAAAAAAAACCTGAGCAAGATAAAAAGATTTTTCCTTTATATTAGGGGGATTTTCTCAAATATCCCTCTCCATAAAATAACAATTTTGCCTTTAATGAAATTCGAAAATCGATTAAATAAGTATATATATATATATATTTAATTATATATGATATCAAGAAAAACACGGTAGGTCAGTGGTTCTGGATCGTCCGCACGCGTACGCGCGACCCAGGTACGAATATGGAATTCGATGTACAATTAGGGATTTAATAGCTAGTTGTACCGAGTAACTGTTACAACTAGTAGGTAGTTATACCGGATAACTGGTACGATTGAGGTACGACTGGTGATACATTGAAAATAGACTAGGTACGACTAGTAGTCAGTTGTACCTCAGTTGTACTCGGTGAGATTTTAAACAAAAATAAAGGGTGTTTTCGTCATTTCACATTGAAGAATATAAAGATTGAAGAGAAGTATAAAGAAAAAACTGAGAGCATCTGAGACATTGATCCTTTATATATTAGGGGAAAAATTGTATTATGCTTCAATACAAGAAGACTGTGTTTGAAACATAACCCAGTTCAATAAAATATTTGGTAAGAAGCCTGTGTAAAATATTTGAAAATTGCACAAAAAGTGGCACAGAATCTGAAATGGGTACGTATCTCGTTCTTCTGACACTTCAGAAACATAACAATGTTTTCTCTGAATTGAGTTCGTATTCAAAGCATGGACCTTTTTTTTCGTTTGACTGAATCTACTCGTTTTTTCTTAACTCTCTTTAGTATTGCTCGTGTGTTCTATCTCTCAGTTCTTTTGTAAGTTTCGTATGATCAAAAATTGGGGCTTTACTAATTAGAAGACATGGATATGACTGACACAGACGAGTTTGCCGCAAAGAAGATGGATTGTGATAATACGCATGTGGATTGGAGAGTCTCTGTCTCTAATCCAACAATTTCCTACCCTCCGGAGAATCCAATGTCTCAGATGATGGATCCATTCAGGCAAAATCTTTGGCATGATCACGGTTTCAATGTCCACACAGATGCAGGCACCTCCAATTCCAACTCCAATTCTTTTAGAGGTAATATTGATAGACCTCTTGAAATGGGTTGGGACATGGCTCAGTTTCCTGCAGATTCAGGATTCATAGAGCATGCTGCAAAGTTTTCGTTTTTGGGAGGTGGGAGTTTTAGTGAAATGATGATGAACCAACAATCTTTAGGAGTACCAGAATCATTTGGTTTGTTTCTTCAAGATTCACAGATTGAAAGTGGTTCCAAGATAGGTAATGGGCCGCTTAAGGATGCATCTAAGGTTGTGAAAGACAGATCCAATGGATTGAATGATGTATCAGTGGATTCTCAAGCTAGTGGTGGTAATGGTCATGATGATGTTAATTGTTGGGAAACATCTTCCAAAAGGTTTAACACAAAGAAGAGGAAAAGAATTGGGAAGGTGAAGATTTGCACTACTTTTTTGGTATTTTGTTGTTCAGCCTTCTGTATATACTGATAATATATCTTTTGGTAGGATTATGAAACTGATCAATCATACAGAACTCAGCAATCTGGTGAAGAAGAAGATAAAAAGCAAACGGATGAGCAAAGTCCTTATTTAAATGCTAACAATGATCCTCCAAAGTGTGGGTATATTCATATGAGGGCAAGAAAAGGCCAGGCTACAAACAGTCACAGTCTTGCAGAAAGAGTATGAATTATACTTTTTGAGTTGAACAGAAAGAAAACTTTTTTCTGTTCTCGTATAAGTGTGGTTTTGATCTGGTTAAACTTCTGATTATAGGTAAGGAGAGAAAAAATCAGTGAAAGGATGAAGTTCCTGCAAGATCTTGTACCGGGGTGCGACAAGGTAAGTCCTTTTCTTTTTAGCTTGTTGATCTCTACATGTACAAGAATGAAAGCTAAAGATGTTTCTTTTCATATAAATGGGGGCATTGGATTTGCTGAGTAGGTGACTGGAAAAGCAGTTATGCTCGACGAAATCATTAACTATGTGCAATCACTTCAATACCAGATCGAGGTTTGTCTTGGTTCTTGTTTCCTTCTCGACACATCACTTGATTAGCAATCTCACGTTGTGTTAGCTACTTCTTCCATGTATTTCAGTTTTTATCAATGAAACTTTCGGCTGTGAATCCTATGCTCGACTTAAACCTCGAAAGCCTCCTTGCGAAAGATGTAAGATATTTTAAGAACCAAATTCTATTTCCTCATCATTTGAAGTAGTTTGCTTTCAGATTATGTTCATTTCTTTTTTTTTCATGCAGGCCCTTCAAATATCTGCACCAACATTTCCCCAAAACATGTCGATACTCTATCCTCCTCTATCGCATCTCTCTCAAACAGGATTCATACAACCAAACTTTTCCCCAATGTCTCCCTTGAATGGAAGATTAAAACGACAGGTATACATATCTGGTTGCAGAATCATTTCTTGCCCTTGCATTCATCTGATTTTGTCAGTGAGTTTTGAACAGGAAACATATGGATATGAACGTGATCACCACAACGTTGTCCACTTGAACCATGAAACTGGCACTGCAGCTGATCATGAAGACACAAAAGGTGATCATAAAAGCGTAATGCATTCCTATCTGCAGTTAACTAGATACTTTAGAACCGCTAAAGCTTTCATGTTTATCTCATCTTACAGCCGACATGAAAAGGAAGCAGTAGATTTTTCTTCTTCAATTTGTGTTCAGCTTTTGGCTGCTGTAATTGTATGAGCTGCGGTCGAGAATTTCATTGACTTTGGATAGAAGAATGAAACTGAAACCGCAGAGGAAGCAGATATTGTATTTTAGTCTGAACACCTCCAAAGAAAGAGGAGAGTAAAAATCAACAACATTTTGTAATGAACAACTACGGCCAGTTACTTTTGTGTACATATAAATCGATAACGAAGAGAAGTGTTTATGTAATATATGTTTGCAACATGCCATCATAATGCTCAATGTGTGGTAATTTGAAGATAGTTTCATATATGGCCCATGCTGGTCGTGTTGATAGGCAGTCTTGTGATAACATCAAATAGGTGAAATCTCAAAATTGCAGCAAGTACCAATTTGCTGAACTCCTAATGCGTCTGATTTGCGCTTTGCAAATGCAAAGCAAAGCAAATCATGGTTTTTTCTTTACCAATGGTAGCAAAATTATGAGCTGGAGATTTAGTGATGCTGATAAGAATGACCAACATAGCATTGATATGAAACACTAAAATGAAACAAAGCTCTCTTCTCTTCCGTTAGTTTTTTTCAATCTACATGTTATTTATATATATAACAAAAGAGGGTATACATGACTTAGACGGAGACAGCAGAAACCACCGAGACCCTGAGAGTTTTAAAAAGTTAAAAAAATGAAAATCAAAAGACAACTAAGACTAATTCTCTACATTCTCGAGTCTCCTCCACACTAAAAGCTGAAACCAACCAATATTTACACTACGGCCACACCACTTATCCCTTCCCCTTTACGTGTTTCCATCAACCCAATCTAAGCAAAGCCCTTAGAAACACGACTCTACACGATCCTTTTTTTTCTTCTTCTTCATCATCAGTCTCAGAAATCTCAAAACTGACACGAAGTCCCCAACCTCTGCCTCTGCTTCTGTCCTAAAGTTATCGACTTGCGCTTTTCAAATGCCGGGTAAAGCAGCTCTTGATATTTCTCCAGGAAAATTGCCCATTCCTCTTCACTCATATCCGATAGCTTCACAAAGCTTGTGCTTGCTGGGATCTGTTCGTCTGCACTCCTGTGCGCAGATGATGCATATGTGCTCTCCACTCTTGCTCCTGGATGTTTCTGATACTTCTGGCTCTTCTCACCGAGAAGAGTACTTTTGAGAGACATTGAAAGCTTACTAATAGCTGGCATTTTCTCCAGAGATGCTCTCTCATTCTCTTCCTCCTCTTTGACTTCTTCTTCTTCTTCCTCTTCTTCCTTTTCTTCCTCCGTTGACTCTTCCACCTTTGACAACTGACTACGAGTATTTCCAAAAGTAAGTCCAAGTGGGAATGTTGGTTTTTTCGTACAATCAGTTGCTTCCTCACAATCTATATCAAACTGGAAATCAACATCACCCCCAACGTCTGATCTTGGGGACTCAGCTTCCTTCTCTCCTATCAAACTCCTAGCCTCAAGACAAACCACTTCAATCTCACTTGGCTCTTCATCTCCAGAACGAACCTCTCTAGTCATCATCTCACCAATTTCAGCCAAACATAGGCCAAAAGCAGCAGCTTCCTTGAGAAAAATTGTGCAGAGAACCAGAACCCGGAGGCTGGCCTCTCGTACCATTGGAAGTTCCCTTCGTAGCATCTCACTATCTCCAAAAGGATCCAGATTTGCTATGTACTTCAGCTCGTCTTCAGAAAATGGGATCGATGCCTGTGGCCAATGGATCCACTCGAAATAAGGGTCCTCTAGGGTTTCAGGCAAGCACAGACCATGATCGATTGGAACTAGCTCCACCTGGCCAAACATTCCAACACCATCCAGCTTTCTAACCAGAAGGTTCCCTGAGTGCCTGTCCGTATTTAAGATTCTTATGTCAAGAATCCCTATACGGTGTACAGCTGAAACAGGGAAACTGGAAGTTCCGTGCTCGCTAGCATCATAATCATGAGGAATGAACTGCTGTAAGGAAGCGATCTTGCTCACCAACACCTCCATTGGCTTGCTTGCCTTCACTCCATCATTGACATTAAAGATCGAGTGAGTAATCTTCACAAGAGCGGTGGGAGGAACGTTTGCAAAATGATCCTTGTCAAGGAGATAAGCCGCGACCTCTCTGTAGCCTGTTTCCCCAACCCGTACAGAACGCTTCAAACCAGGTTGTCCAAGCGCCTTACCAACAAAACCTTTTGGGTTGTTAGGAGCAAAAGGCTCTTCATCGGTTGGTTTAACAATTGCAACACTCTCTCCACGGCTGTTTTTAAAGTAGTAAGCCCCTCCAAGCCCACTATTGACAGCAACTGGATCAATGCCCCTCTTCACAGCTTTTGTAATATCCTTGGCCATTTGCCTCACAATAGAGAAACAAACCGAGTTCCCAAGAATCTCAATAGGGCTGCTCTCATCTCTATGCTGCTGAAGATCAGCTCTCATTGGAGAAAGACATGGAGTCGATGAACTCCTATGAAAATTGTTCCGAGTAAGAAGAAGAGGAGAATCACTTCTAACAGCTGTAAGATCATTTTTAAGCACCAAATCCCCAAAGGTCAACGAGCTTTCCTCGGTTGGGAAATTAAGAGCAACCTGCAACTTCCTTTTCACTGTGTGTGCATTATCACTACGATCCAACTCCAAACCCAGTACACAGCCAGTCTCTGTTTGTACAAAAACCCGTCTACGACCGACTGGTATTTTCATCCCTACCTTGTTAAATTCACGATATTCCCCACTCAAGGGGCTCTTTACAAGTGCCACAGCCATTTGTGTCTGAATTGGACTGTCAAGCTTACGTGACATGAGTGTGGGAGATCGAGCCAGAAAAATTCACAGCCTTTGCGACTAAAAGTCGAAGATGGCTGCAGAAGAGAGTTTATTCCCACCTTCAGAACAGGTGTCTAAATCCAAAACCAGAAGGCAAAACTCTTTAAACAGTATTAAAGACCATCAACCGAACCAATCCTCGAACTCAATAATGAATTAGACTCCACGAAGAGCTTCCATAGTCAAAGCTCAGATGACAAGAAAATAACAGTCTGCAAAAAGAGGAATTGAATCGAACTTTAGTAACAACACAAAATCAAAACTTTAAGCAGATCCCCAAAAATAACTAAAATCAAATCATCTAAAACTAGCAAATGGAAGTAACAGAAGCTTTTTGGTGTATCTCCATTCTCCAGCATAACATTAATAGCAAAAAAAACGTATCAAAGAACACCATGTAATTAACACTGAACTAATATCAAAACGTAAGCTTGAGGCTTAAGGCAAGATCAATTAAAAAATGAAAATTAAATGAAAACTCAGATCTAGAAATTAAATCAGGAAACAGACAACCAAACCAAAAACCGAAATACGAATTGAAAACATCGTCGAGACTCCATTTTTCTTAAGAGAACAACACAATCTACAGAAATAAGGAAGCAAGAGAAGACTCACCAAACACGACGATATGTGATAATGACGCGCCGGCGAGAGAAACAAATACAAAAGAGGCAGATGAAGCAGCTAACGGAGACGGTGAGCTCGAAAGCGAATCCAGTGAAGGAAAAAAAAACACAAATCAACTCGTGCCGAGTCGACTCAGATAGGTCTCGCTTCAAGCTGTTACTATTTTTTTGCTCTCTTCCTATCTCTTTCTTCTCTCTCACCACTTACACACACATTTAACCTCTCCCACCGCTTAACCCAAGGGTTAAAAACTAACCATGGTTACAAAAAGGTTCAAACAAGTAAATAAAATAAAGATTTGGGGTTTTTCTCTCTACCTTGGTTATTCGAATGGTCTAGAACGGAAGATTACAGCCGTCGATTATCTTGAAATAATGTTGGCGCGATGAGGAACGTACGATTAGAGCACCGGCCTTTAGGGGAACAAGGAACAGAAAATGATGACGTGGAGGTTAACGATTAGAGCTTTGACGTGGCTGGGTCAAACATCTCGATCATGTTAAGTGTTTTCCGCAAAATGATAGGATTAAAGCATTTAGAAATCATTATTCTGAATTACCAAATTTACCCTTGTTGATAGGACCAATTATGTTTCCAAATTTGGAAATATCATACAAGGATGATGCCGACTTCCCAATATGACTGACTGACGTATTCTCCAAGTGATTTTGACTTCTATGAATGTGTAATCCTAATCGTGGTTAAACCTATCGGGTTAATAAACAAGATCATAAGATCATGTTCAGATACATCGTTATTTTGGTCTTGATGACCGGCTTATCCCTTTTTATTAAAAATAAAAAAGTCTTTCAATTGGATTGTATTCTGTATTTATCTTTATTTTTAGAAAAATATATGTATCAACGTAAATAAGAGTTAAAATTTTCAGCTAAAAAAGAGAGACTATATTTAGACAAATGTATTGACCAACATAAACTATAATCATTGAAAAGAGATATTGGCATGTTATGTCAATGTTGATATGGCAATCAAGCTATGTTTTAGCGTATTTTCTACGTTATCAACATTTTTATTCATTGTAAACCAAAACATTGCATCGGTCTAGTGAAAAGCGTTAATATTGGATCATGGATTTCACTTTTCAGATTGCTGAGATATGTTATCTTGGCCCAAACATACATTAGCTAACGTATGCATCCTACATCCATGTTTTAGAGGCCAGACGATGCATGTGTTTGTACTTTTTTGTTTGTTTGGACCACAAGTTTGGTAGGTGAGTTATCTATGATTATACCTCGTGAATCATAAACAAGTTAAAGAGTAGTAAACGTGGTAAGGTCAAGTTTTTGACAGGGTTTTCACCTTCACCTCAGGCCGTATATGTATACGAGATTGAGGTTGGTTCATACTTTTTCAATCCTCATCAATCATGGGACTGGGCTTTCTTCATCAATCTTTCTTTTTTTATATGACTTTCAGTATGGTAAAAAAATATGGGCTGTTATAATGTGGCTCGTGATGCTTACTTATTTGTGACGAGTTTACCCAGATTATGTGAAAAAAAAGTATGCGTTGCACGCATTTTTATAAGCCTTAGACATTTACTTACTCAAATATTAAACATCCGCTGAAACGTACATTTGTTTACATTTGGATAAGATGTCGTTTTCGGTCACTCAATCGAGCATTTTTCTTTATTCCATATTCAAAATTCATATCCTTCTATGGTATTAATTTCAAAAATTCATATCCTTCTATGATTAACTACATTTGTATCAGAATATATATATATATATATGAGTAATTGACGAAATTAATAAGTATACCCATCCCTCAATATCGTCACATATATAAAACCACCACTGTTTTTGTAAACAATCATGTTTATGCACGATGTAATATAGGTGCAGATCAGTCAACGGCCATGATATATAAATTCATTTAATACTTGTTTATTCTTCTGCCGGCGTATAAATATATTATTTTCAAATTTTAAATATGTGCTTGTTTTGATAATTACGTTGAATCTGCCTTAAAAAAATTGAGCTTGAAAGAAAATAAGTTGAATCTCTTTACTCGTTTTTTTTTCTTTTGTCAAAATCTTTACTCGGTATTGCGATATAAAATGTAAACAAAACATCTCACTAAAAAGAAAATGTATGTAATGAAAATTTTGTCAAAAACTCTTGAAACAAACGAAGCGTTGCATATAATTACTCTCTCCTGAGAACCAGTCATATCAGAAACGATTAGTTCCGACAGGCGACAGGTTTATTTCATATTTGTACCCCCACGCTTTTTTATTTTATTTTTTTTTCTCAAGAAAATTGTCACTCTCTTTTTTGCTTTTGAAGATGGAAAGGTCCACTTCAAGCTTTTCGATTTAATGTGTATTTATTCGAATATCCCTAGCAAATATATATATATATATATCGAATAGTAGAAAATGTTGGGATTAGCTATTATTATAAACATATTTGTTTAAAAAGCAAAAAAAAATAAAATAAAAAGGGTTTACATTTAGATGCATGTATCTTATTAATTTAGTTATCTCTAAAATATGCCCGCATACAAAACTATCCTTGCATTAAAAATATATATATAAGTATAATATTAGAATATTATAGATAGGGAGGTTACACCAAAAAAAGGAGAGAAGATATAGCTAGGGATGTGAGTCAATGTGACTCGGCTCTGGAAGTAGAATGACGCTGCATTCATGTGGACATTGCGATCTTTGTGGAATTTTAGGATATAGACGAATAAAAATTAGAAGGGGAGACAGCTTAACTTTTATGTATATCCTGGTAAAAATTAAGAATATTAGTTACTGCTCCAAAACTACATTTCTATACAATGACGACGACTATAAGAAATTTTAAAAATACTATTGTGAACATGAATACAAATTATCACTTTTATTTACAAGCCATACTGAATTATAATCGTACTAGTATTTGTTATATATATACAAAGAATGAAATACAAAAATAAAATATTCAATTGATTCCACGAAGGGAAGAAGACGTAAATAGGTCGTGCAGTCGACTAAATGCAAAGGACTGGCGAACGTGAAGTTGATTCAGTGGATAGTTGGGAATTTGGGTGTAGGCCTAGACAAATTATATGATATTTGAGATCCGATTTGAGATCTGTTCTGATCTGATTTGAGATCTCCTCTGATCCGATCTGAAAAAAAGATATTCAAGGTGGCCGGATCCGAATCCAGATATTTTATTTTGAGATTCCGAATATCCGAATCTGATCCGGATCAGTTTTATGTATAAATTTTATTTAAAATATATGTATAATACTTAAATATATATTATTTAATATATATAAATTATTTAAAATGTAATAAAAATAAATTTTACATAAAAATTTTAGATATTTTTAAAACTTTACCAAGTAAAAATATTTTAAAGTATTTTTTAATCATTTTAATATTATTTCAATTTATTATTATTTTTATTTATTTTTTAATTATTTTATATTATTATTTTAAAATTTTTAACTATTTTCACGGATTCAGATATCCGCGGATATTGATGAATCCGGATCGGATCTATAATTCTTCGGATCTGATGAATCTGGATCTGAATTCGGGATTTGTATACTCTAAAATTCCTGCATATCCGGTCTGAGCTGTAGGACGATCTTATCCCCTCACGTATCATAATCTATTTCGTGATCAAAGTCTAATTCTGAAGAATCTTTTATTATTAGCCATATTTTTTGTTTAATCAGCAAACTATTTTACAAATACCAAGTATACGATCGGTATCACAATACCCGATATTTTGAATTTATAAATCGTGATAATGAATGAACTGAGGTTAGAGATGCGATGGTAGTTGAATCTATATAACGAAGCCATGGATTTTTGGCTCTGTCCCACTCTATATATATATTTATTTCTTAGAGATTGATGCCTTGTTAATAAAAATACTAGTGTACTATTCGGCTATACCCATTTTCATAGGTTAGTTTCGTTATGATTCCATCAGGACAATATATAATGCAGCAGCAATGGCTATCTGAAAAGGATAGGAGAAATGAATATTTCTTACGTCGTATTTCCATTTGAGTTATAAAAATAATTTGCCCTTTTGCAATGATACATGCATGGACTATATATCTACATACAATATACACACGGATGAAAAAAGTATATATAAAGTTACAAACAAATAAAAATAGAAGAATATGATGAAGAAATACTTGACTCAAAATATTGTCTGTATTGATTGTGTCAGCAATGTACAATGTAAAGGTATCCCCAGTTTTGTGATGAAACCATGTGGAATATTTTTCCAGAATGATTTGTACCATCTTTACTTTTTCTACTTTTGTTCTTTATATATTTTCCTACTATTAATAGTTAGATTGTGTCAACAAATAAAAATAATATAGGAGGGATAAAGAAAGACTAAAGAGAACAATAACATCGGAGGGATAAAGAGAATTGGCCGTTTCTTCGTCTGACAAAACTTTTTTCTATGGGCGGAGGTATCCATTTGCTGACTGACGACTACCTCTTGTTTCTAGATACTCACACACGCATGCACTAAGCAATATATCAAACTTTCAAAATATATATATATATTTTTGTTGTTTTTGTTGTTGTTGTTGTTGTGTATAAATATACGTTACTAACTGTTAATAAATCGAATAATTTTATTGACGAAAACAAATGGTCTATCATAGATTATGGCCTCATAGTAACATATAAAATCTTTAGTTACTGAATGGGCCTATATATATTCTCTCTATTAATTCATCATAATAAAATAGTGGAATTTGTTGTTAAAGTTAGTGATTTGGAAATTTAGTAACCATAACAACACTTTACGAAGCATGTTAGACTAAGAATGACGATTTTTGCATCATACAAATTTCAAGATAGTAAATTGAATTTAGAAAAAGTTAGATGAGCATAATGAACACTAACGTGGATCATCCGGTGGCTTATATAGCAGGAAGCATGCTCCATTTTTATAAAGAGAGGGAGCATTTGGGCATTCAAATTTATGTAGTTTGTATCAAACTTATTTTTCTGGAAGTGAGGATGGTGATCGAGTAACACTCTATATATATATATGTGTATTATTTTAAGCTAATATTTTTCTGACTGGGAGTTAAAACTAAGTACTAGTTCCCTGCATTCGTTGTAGCTTTAGATGATAATTAACTTCTCATCTTCAACATCCTGCAAACACTCAGCGCAGGGGTTCCCTTAATTAGTACGAGACTCTTAATGACTAAGAAGATCTAGTTTTAGTGAAAAGTGTAAAAGGGTACTTACCGAGTTTACAATCTTTTCAAAGTCATCCTCAAGGTTTCCATTACCATCATCTGGAAAGGATTACTCACAATATCAATATTCGACGTTACAAGATGCTAAATTGGGCTAGATAAACAGTGGACACAACACCAAAAGTTTCATGCCTTGGCTGATCCAAAAAAAATCTGATATCTTTAAATTTCCGGGAATCTTTTTGCAGAAACAAGAGGAAGATAACCAAAACGTAGGCAAAAGTAGGGAGCAGAGAAGAGAAAATCTCACCAGGAGCATCATCACCACGACTTCAAGGGTTTGGGTGGGGTTTGTGATTTCTACGACAAATATTCTAAGTTTTTGGATTTTGTGCTTCCTTACATTAGAGAAGGGAAGATAACATACGTCGAAGACATAGCCGAAGGACTTGAGACTGGACCTTCCGCTCTGTTGGGACTCTTCGAAGGTAAGAACGTCGGGAAACAACTCTATGTGGTTGCTCGTGATTTAATGTAGGCCCAAAAGCCCATTAATGCGAGATTTTTTAATTTGTCGTTTAAGGTTCGTTCGGCCTTGAAGTTTGATATTTATGGAGGGAAACATTTTATTTCCCGCGACTCACTGAAATAAAAAGAAAAAGCATAATCTCTCTCTCGCCGTCGCGATCTTCTTCTCCAGTGCTACGATCTCGTGTTTTTTGTAGTTTTAATGGCGAGTCCTAGAGCCGCCTCGGAAGATACAAAGTCTGATGACATTGAAATCGTCTCCGTCGGAGCTCTCTATAGCGGCTCTTGGGACAAAAAGTACTGGAGTTCATCTAGGGTTGGTTTTTCTACTCTGCTTGAAAAATCTGATTATCTCTCCAGTTCTTTGTTAACTATCTAATTTATTAGAAATTTAGAAGAAATGTAGAATCTGATTGACTTCGATTTCAGCGATTTACTCCATTTTGAGAATTTTCGATGGGTTGTATGCAATGGCTCGCGATAGTATTGTGTAGCTTGACAGTAATGATTCAATCTCATAATATATGAACAGTATATTGAACTATGATCTCTGATTTTGAACAATTTTAGGGTTTACATTTACATCCGGTGATACTTCATAGGATAGAGGATAGATTAAGAAAGAAGAAAAGCAAACTTGTTTCTTTAGTGTTCTCGGTTCCTGAACAGCACTAGATTTGTTGGTACAACTTATGCATATATGGGTATGCAAAGTTCATTTTACTTAGCTTTTTCATCAGGGAAAAGATCGTTTCCCATATCCTGTGGGCTACAGAGCTGTTCGAGCTCACAATGGGAACACATATTATATGGAGATTGAAGAAGGTGCCAAAGGACCTTTATTTCTGGTGTGTTGCTGATTCTATATAAATCTTACAAGATTATGCAAACTTTTCTAGAATGCAGCAAAGTCTTACTATATTGATGCAGATTAGATATTTGGCTGAATCATGGAAGGGGCAGACCCCAGATATTGCATGGGGAAATTTCCAGAAAACGGGCTTCTCTCACTTAAAAATATGGCATGGTAAACGATTTATATGCAAGATGAACGGCATGGAGGTACACATCTCAGTTTCTTTTTGTTACCTCTTCAGACGATCTTGGATGTTACTTTTATAACCTAGTCTAATGTTTTGCTTTACAGTCCTTCCTTGGGTATTGGTCACTAGTACTATCACCTGCCTTGTAGTTATACCGATCCTAGCATTGTGATTGCTTGCAATCTAAGATGACTATGCATTTTTTGTTACAGTTTTTTGGCTTCAAAAATCCGTTGGTTAAGAGGTTGCTCCGGGAACTTGTGACCAACACCAATAGATTGGTAGAATCTGGCTCCAGCAGTAGGGCCTCTCAAATCAGGGTCGATGATGAAAGGCCGGTCATCTGTGCAAATCCAAATTTATTATGTTATCTGGACATGCCAGTGTCTAGAAAGAAAAGAAGCAGAAAACCTGAAATAATACACCAGAATTCACTTGCTAAAGATGGCCATAAAAAGCCAAGATTCAGAAACCCGGTATCTGGTGGTGAGATTTTGAATTCAGCAAAAGGAGAAGTGGAGACAGTTGGCCTGCAAGTAGCACCACCAGAGCATTTGCATTCTAGTCATGCTACAAATAAAAATTCATATCTACCATCAGAAAATCCACCACAGTTAAAAGTAGTTGTCCCCATTCAAGAAACAGACCTGCTTCCTGACAGCTGTAAATCAAAGCCATTATCCAAATTTCCTGAAGAGGTAATTCATTCAGGTTAACTTCTGTCCATAAGAGCTTCTAGTATGCTTTTCTCGAAAGCTTTCTCTTTGGTTATTTTGGTGTTATAGACTGGTTAAGTATTTTCTCCAGGAAAGTTTTTTTTTGAATAAAATGAGTCTTAAATGTTGCAGCTTCATGGGTTGCAAGAAAAGGAAAACAAACCCAACAATAATACTCTTCTACATGAGAGCCAAGATATGACTGGTTGCAATCTTTGTGCACCTGATACCTTGGATTATCTGCAAGGTATTGGCTTCATTCTAAATTGTTTAATACCCAAGATGGCAGCTTCCTGCAATATGAAGATTATAATCATTTTAACTTGGATTCTGTTTTGTCCAATTCTTGCAGATAACACCATAAGTTCTTCTTCAAAAATATATGACATTAAAAGTTGCGAACAAAAAGAAGAACTAACGCTTGCTAACATGGTAGTTAGTGAAGGGCTTTTAGCTGAACCAAATGCAAAAGAGTTAGCTGAATCTGGTTTGAATATGACTTCAAACGATAATGATTCTGATTCAGCTGATCAAGAAACTGCCAGATCAATGTTGTCATTTCTACTTCCTCAAGCAATTCCACTGCTCAAGAAGGCCTCAAGCAAGAAGCCCCAGAAAAATGATATGTCAGAAACACTATCTTCCAGATTAAATCCTCCAGACAACTGCAAAACGAGCCAACTTGATGAAGCTTCAGGTACTGGTATAGCTAACCTCTACGAAATGCCTGGTTTAGACTGAGTTTTACAGTTTATATGGACAAAGTTTGTGATTCTTTAATTATTCCCTTATCCGATAGCCCTTAATTGCCCTTCAGTATTCACAGATGTGTCACTGTCGTTAGGAAAATCAAGTGGAGATGAGGAGAATATGCAAGTAGTTGTTCGAGATTCCATTCAGGATTTTCCAAGTAATATGTCCATTGCTCCCGACAGTTTTGATGAATATCTCTTGAATTCTCCTGGAAGTGGCCATATCATCCCTTCCTCCAAGGAAGCCTATCCAGCAGATCGTCCCAAAATGCCAATAGCCAAGGAACAAGTTGCAATAGTAAATGCAAATCTATTGGTTTCTGCTTTAGAGACTATTGAGATCATAAACCCGTCTTCGCATGATGTTAGTACTATTTTTGAAGAAAATAAACTAGAAAAATATGTGAGGAAGCCCATGTCAATACCACATTGGACCAGTTCAACTAATAGGATTTTATCCCAAGAATCTGAGGAACTCTGTGCAGCAGAAGAAAACTTGTTGCAAAAAGAACAGCACTCTGAGAACAACAAGCCAAATAATAGATCATGTTCTGGTGAAGGTATTAAGCTAAATCTATCAATAACACCATTTGCCTCCATCCCCAGAATAATTTGCGTGACTGTATCTGTCTACTGTCTAATATAATAAGTTAATTGCCTGCAGGTAATGGTTCCGTGGTTGGCACTACACCTATTGAAGTTAGTTCTATCAGTAAAGAAAATCATAAGGTGTATAGCAGGAAACGGCTCTCAACCAATCAACAGCGAAGAAACAGAAAGTCATCCTCTGAAAGTAAAAACAGTTGCCAAAAAACTGGAGATGATGATTCCTCAAGGAAAATGTCTCCTATTAAAAACCCACTTACCTTAGAGCTTCAGCCAACCTTATCTACCAACTTTGTATCAAATAGAACAAATCCACTGGGCAATGGAAGCGGTCATGTAACAGAAGAACACCAGGATCCTGAGTTGGTGAATGTGAATAACAACACAGTTACCAATGTAAAAAGCAATGAAGCGTGTGTGGTACCACAAGATATGAGGCCAGCTCATGCTTTTGGTGAGGCATTGGGCGTCCAAGTCTCTGAACAACTTCATACAAAGTCTCACTATAAGGAAAATACTGGCAAGAAAAGCACGTCTGTGCAGGATTTTGCAGCTAGTTCAGATGTAAAGATCAACAATGAAATGGAAAGAACTGTTGAGCTGCTTGGCTGCTACTTTAATCCCATGCCTATTTCATCAGTATTACTCAAGTCTATTGGGAATGAAATCTATATTTGTGTGTTGAGCTTTGCTACAGAAGATAGAATTCAAACCCTGTTTATGTACAAAATAACAGCTAAAGCACCAAGCAAAGGATTCCCCTCAGTCATAGGTCACACTCCTGCCATGCTCCCCGTTGTAGATGACAAACCTGGTGGAAATGTAAGTTCATCAAGTTTTTCTTAGTTTCGACGTTAAACTGCATGATTACTACCATATTCTGTTTTTCCTCTCTAGCTATCTGATTGTTGTTACATTTCCACAGAGAACACTAGAGAAATCTTACTTACACTTCACCCCAGATGGGGAGCATCTTATTTTTACTGGCAACATCAAAACACCTTATTGCAGGTTCGGACTTCTCTTTACTGTTTTAGATAGTGCAGGAATACATAATAAAGACATCAGCTAAGGACTTACTCTTTTTTCAGCAAGAAGGATATTGATTGCTCATGTTTGACTTGTACATCAGCCTGCTTTGAAGAGAATGCTGTGAGGATTTTCGAGGTGAAAACTGGTCATGTTTCTCTTGTGACAAAACTTCAAGCAGGTGACAGTGTGCAGTGCGTGGTGGTGTGTGATCCTAATTATCTCATCACAGCTGTTAAAAGTGGAAATCTAGTTATATGGGCCATGAACTTGAATTGGAGGTGCTCTCATTAGAGTCCATTACTCTTCTCCTAAAATAGTTGTCAGATCATTATTCTGTGTGGAGCTGAGGTTGGATCATCATTGAACTTTCTGCTAATGTTAACTGCTTCTAAATTTTCAGAGGTACGGCTGAAGAATTCGTTATACCTGCAAATCCTTGCATACCTTCATGCATCGTGGAACTGCAGAAGATCCCAAAATGTCCTCATCTCGTTATCGGTCATAATGGTATTGGAGAGTTTACAATATGGTATTCTGCCCCTTCTTTCTCTCTCTCTTTAATTTTTTTTTTCCTGCCCATCTCTTCGTTGAACATTATTCTTGCTGGAGAATGATGAGGATCAGCCAACCTTGCTTTTCCTTTTCTTCCTTTCCCCATGGTTGCAGCCTGCTAACTTCGTTTTATTCTAAACGTAGGGATATTTCAAAGCGAAGCCTAGTATCAAGATTTGTATCGCCCAGCAATATGATCTTTGAGTTCATCCCAACCAGCTTGTTTGCGTGGCACCCTGTACATAGTCATTCGACAGTCGAGAATCACATTGACATGATTTTAGCTGCAACAAAACTGTGGTTCGCAAAAGGGATCAACAACAAAGCATTGGTTCCAACTGAAGTCAAAGACACTGCCATCTGGCTTTTAGTCTCTACCGATGTTGGCTCAGACGCTAAAAGTGACACTGTAGAAAGTCCAGGTAGATGTTGGAGACTAGCACTGCTTGTTAGAAATCAAGTCATATTGGGAAGTCAATTGGATCCAAGGTATCATCACACTTCTCTTGCTTGTTCTCCATTTAGTATTTGTTAGGATCTTCTGGTTTCTCCATGTCCCGAGAAAAGTAGTTTGGTTTGAGGATAAGGTGTATGAATGCTAAAATTTCTAAATCCATATCTGTGGTTTACAGGGCTGATGTAGCTGGCACGGTATCTGGTCATGGAATAGCAGGCACAGTTGATGGACTTGTGTATCTGTGGGACTTGTCCACTGGTGCTAAACTTGGTCCTCTCCATGATTTCAAAGGTACACACACTGATTTAAAGTCCTAACTATATCTGTTCATATCCACGAAAATAACGAAACCGATTCTCAAAATCTCTTATTGTTACTTGGATTTGGTCAGGTAAAAAAGTTTCATGCATAAGTACAGATGATTCCAGAAATATATGTATAGCAAGTGAAGATGGTCATCTTCTGGTGTACTGCCACCCGGAAAAGGAAACCAAAAATAAAAATCAAGGATAACTTCAAAAGACGTTTGGCATACACGCTAGTGCTCCAAATGGCTATTATAAGTTTTCAAAGCTGGTAAATTTTAACCATATGGCTTTGAAATTTGAATACAATTTTATTATCAAGTTAAAATGTAAGAGCCAGGAAAATGATAAATCATGTATATCCGTTGTTGCAAGAAAATATGATATATAACATTTTCTCAGTTTTCTATGAGACTCAAAATTGTAAGTGTTTTAGCTAATTTCCCAAAACAATGAAAAGTATGTAGAAAATGAACTTATATTAAAAAAAAAATTGAAAGTAAGTAGAAAAGGACGACTTGGCAGCCTTCTTTATATTTCTACGTTTCTCTTCCCATCCTTGTGTGGTCGACCAAAACCTAAAACCCAAACAAAAAAAAAGGAGAAAAATCAAAGATATTGTCTGGAGCAGTCGCTGCAGAAGAAAATGCCAACTCTCACCAAGCTTTACTCCATGGAAGAAGCCGCCACTCACAACAAGCAAGATGACTGCTGGCTCGTCATCGATGGCAAGGTCTGCTCTATTTCTCTAATTTTTATTTCTTCTCATTTCAATATTCCTATTCAATCATTGTTCAACATGTGTCAGAATCTTGAGAAATTTTCCAGTTTCGAAACCATTGACTTTAGAATCTAATGACCACTCTGATAGTGATAGCAGCTGATTTAGTAGGCTCATATGTAGTTAGATTTAGCCACTCTGAATCTTAATCTTGTTTTTTTCGATTATGGGTTGATCCTGAATCTTGGTCCTCGAGAAAATAATCTGGTGATGAGTGGCTTTGTGAAAATATCTGATCTTTGCTTAACATTGATGAATATGTACAGGTCTATGACGTAACTTCGTATATGGATGAGCACCCTGGAGGAGATGATGTGCTTCTTGCTGCTACTGGTAGTTTCTTATTACTTCTGCTTCCCCATTTTTGCTTATGACTGATCTGTTCTTGTTTCCAACTCAACTAAATGTGTTGTTGTTCTTCAAGGCAAAGATGCAACCGATGAATTCGAAGACGCAGGGCACAGCAAAGACGCTAGGGAACTCATGGAGAAGTATTTCATTGGTGAGCTAGACGAATCTTCTGTATCTGTATTGCCTGAGCTTAAGATCTACAAGAAGGATCAGCCTAAATATTCTGTTCAGAAGCTTATTGACTTGACAAAGCACTATTGGGTTGTTCCTGTCTCCATTATCACCATCTCTGTAGCGGTTAGTGTCTTGTTCTCTCGCAAGAACTAAGTCTCTCTCTTGCCTTGAGATGCTCTGTTCTGAAATATTGAATTGCTGGGGAATCAACTTCCCACCAGAGCTCCCCATTATAGATTTTTAAATAACAGATATATGATAGATCCATATTATTTTTTCACCTATCTATCCCTCAAGGCTTTTAGATTTTGTATTGGGAGGAGTCATGTTTCAATACACAAATTACTGATATGATTAATGGATGGTTTGGTTTTTGCTGGTATTAATCTTCCTATAAGAAGTCTGCATATCGTCTCTTTTGGTCTTTCTCTTCTTAGCATTGCACCAAATAGCCTCGTAAAGTCTACATTATCTACAGCATTGTGAGCCTCTCTAGTTTTCCATGATGGTTCTGTTAGTCTATGTATCTGAGAAAATGTTGGATTTTTTTTATAGAGCCATTAGAATATCAAAGTTATAATCCGTTTTGAGTTGTAAACCCCAAATTCTGAAAGTTTGGTAGCTATAACTCTAGAGTACAGTGGTGATAGCTACATCCTTGCAGATTTCTTATTCTCTGCATTGTTAATAGATCTCCTCTCAAGTTCATGGCAATATAAAGAAATGCTGTATTTGCTTATTGCTTCTGAATTGAAAAATTCAGTGTTATATAAGATCAGCTTTTGCTAAAAAAATCTTGGTGGTTCTGACTTCTAAAGGTGACAATGCTGGTGATAGATAATAAGATTTGTGTGATCGTTGTCTCTATGAACCTAGGCATGGCCAAAATCTTTATCCAACTATTAAACAGTTAAGATGACTTACCAGATGGATAATAAGAAATTAAGAACAAAAAGGGTCCCATAGCAATTTTCAAAAAACAATCTAGTGAAGAACGAGATCCTATAACCGGTCTGGTTTTACTTGGAACCGGTTTAAAAATAAATAAATAAATAACCGATGATACATAAATGGATATCACGAAGGTTTCTTGAGCGGTATTTGAGATATCTCCACGAGGATTCGGTTCAAGGACTGAGGCCGAGAGAAGAACGGTGCGTGATCAGAGCCTTTGAGCTGAAAAACTTGTTCAGGCGGGTTCGATTTGATCATGGCCTCCTGGAGAGGAACCGGTACAGCATAATCCTCCATGGTTTTAATGTAGAACCGTCGAATAGAGCCGTAGTTTTTCTCTGACACGTGAAGCTTTTCACCAACCGGTGCGAACGGAATCGGTCTCATGGATACCGAAGCCAATGCGAGGTCCTATACACAACAAAACTTTGGTTCAGTAATCAAATCGAATTGTACCGGTACAAGATTGGTTTGTTTTAATATAACCTTTGGAGGGCTTTGATTAAAGAGAAAGTCTCTAAGCAAAGATCTATCAAAATCAACGGCAGTTGGAGGATTCTTTTTGCCGTTGGCGTACAGAAAGATTTGGGCTTGTTGCATCAGATCATTTGACCCCAGCTGAAAATAATTACATACTAATCACATGAGTGCAATTAAAAAGGAGTTATAAACAAGACACAAGTTTACCCAAAAATGGAAAGATATAAGTAACTTATTTGCAATAAATGGTCGGTAATAAAATCACAAATAAGTTAAAGTTGATTGTGCTCGTCATTTTTGCAAATGAATGTTGTTTGGATACATTTTTAACAAACATCACGTTGTTTTATTCAAAGTTTCTAATAGTATCACGTTATTTGATTAAAAACATGCAAAATATATATATATATATATATTTAGTTACGATTTCGCTATCATAATCACGCCATTCTTTGTCAAAAATTAGGCTATCTATCTAATTGATTCTAAATGAAGTGGTACCTGTTGATTAAAGAGATCAAGAGTGCTTTGGCCATTGGCTAACATAGCGGCAGAGATAAAGATGGCTTTGGAGATCTTAGTAGGAAACATCTCCATCGCATACGACAAACAAGCCCCTCCAAAATCATGCCCCACCATAATCACCTGCACTTAATTATACTCTTTAAACATGATCTAATTGTTGCAGTTTTCATCATTAACACTTTTAAAAGACTATAGTTTATAAGACAAAGTTGGAACCTTCTCAGTGGGTTTGAGGGATTCCAAGAAGTGGAGGAGAGGCTTGGAGTAGTGAGCGAGGCTAGTGATGTTATTGGTATCAAAAGAGCTTACGCCTGAACCGGTCAAGTCAACTGCTTCGACTTGGAAACCATGTTTCTCTAAGAGAGTTATGGTTTTGTACCAACACCAAGCCCCGAATCCTCCACCATGAACCAGCACGAACCGCTTCGTCTCCGAACCTTCCACCTTATTTAGCTCCTGTTACACATACACATGTCAGTCACAACATAGATAAGCTCAATTCTCAAAGGCCAATGTTTTGCTTGCATTCACATGTGAGTAAATTTTCTTTTCAAATAAAACGATATTCCTATTTTTAATTAATTACATTAAACATTTTGTAAACTGTAAATGCTAACGGAGTTTCTAATTTGATTTGCATTTATAGTTAACCAAATTTGTTTAAAAACTAAATGTTGTTTAATTTGCAAAAACTACATCGTATGTTAACGTTTAAATGCAAAGAAACAATCCAAACGTATCTCTCATATAAACTAGACTTATTCGTTAGGTTTCTATAAACAGAAGTGCTTGCCTTGTCTACGAGCTGGTTTGGTTTGATCATGGGATCAGTACTGGACCTTTGTCTAGAGCTAGAGCTTCTTACGAATCCAACGGTTGACTTCTTAGGAGTCTGGACCGCGGAAACCGGTTCTGAGCTGCCAGAGGGATGAGTCGAGGGATAGACAACAGATGTTGAGCGTCTGAAACTAGGAGGAACAACAGAGTTGCTGCTGCGGGGAGTTTGGTTAAAGAGGAGATTAGTGGCAGCTAAGGTTTGCTCCTGAGAGTCTTTGTCGTGTCCATCTTGATGATGTCTCTCTTTTATCTTCTTCTTTGCTTTGATCCCGCCTTTCTTGGAAGAAGAAATGGAGGATGATCCAGAGCAAGAGAGCGAAGGAAGTAGCGTCCGCCTTCTAAATGAAGGCATCAGTGAAAGACGACGCACATATTTGTGTTTCCCGGAGTTACTTCCTACTCCACCAGAAGATTTCTCGGGGCGTTGTTCTTGCTCGTGAGATATGCATGTGAATGAGTTCCCCATTTTTTTGAAATCGCTGTGTTAGTTTCTCCAAAAAACCAAGAAGAGAATGTTTATAGATACTACATGTTGTGATGTTCGTGCTTGCCTCTGTTGGTTGTTAACAACAAACAGTTGAGACCTTCACGTCGTGACACAGGTCTCTGCATTAGACTTTGAGGTTACTAGCACACCAAAACCTTAACTATTTGACTAAATCTGACTGGCATTAAGGGATATATGTGAGAATTACTATGCTCAAACTTGGAATATTTGTATTTAGAAACGTAATATAACAACAATACTTTATTATAAAATGATTAAATGTAAACAAATTTGGTTGCCAAGACGGAGAGACAGATGTATAGGGGGGGAGGAACATGGAGAGCACATTCTTTTGACTTTCAAGACGAGTCAAGTACAGGCCAAAGCCAAGAAAAGTTTTATATCTATTACAAGATACAAGAATAAACACACCTATCTTTCCTGAAATGTTAGGTGTCTCCAGCTCCATAAAAGAGCATACATTATGCTTGGTCGTCTTGTTTCCTCTTAAATTAATGCTAACCTCAGCCACAATGTCCTCTTCTTTCAATTGAACGAGTTTCCTTTAATGCTTATTGCTTAGCATCAGTCTCCAGTGGTGTCCGTGTTCCATCTCCATCAGAATATAAAACAGATATCTGCATCAGAGAGAGAAATGATAAATACACAAAGAACCAAGGATTTTGCTTTCTTATTTATTAGAAGCTTTAGCCTGCAACATTTCATCTCTAGGAGCAGAGGAACAAATATGCAAATATTCTCTCTATGCCAAGTCACAAGTTCAAAAACTGTTGAGAGATATCGGATGTGTTTTACCTTGTTATAAGCAAAGGGGACAAGTTAAGTTGACTCTGTCGTTTTGTAATGATGAGGAGCCAACTCAGTCAACCATAATGGATCAATTCTTGTGAGGTTCTTGATGTACTTCTTGCTGGTTTGCATGAGCTCGTTGAAGATAACACATTCGGGTTTCG
Source organism: Nasturtium officinale (assembly GCA_963854855.1). Lineage (NCBI taxonomy): Eukaryota > Viridiplantae > Streptophyta > Magnoliopsida > Brassicales > Brassicaceae > Nasturtium > Nasturtium officinale. The sequence continues at coordinate 7,256,211 of OY978501.1, read as the reverse complement.
AACGAAATAAAACAGAAGTTGGGTGGATGTGGACAACCTCACCACTTTCCAAAGCCCTGTCAAGTAAATCGATGACAATGGAAGTTTTGTTGTGAGCATAAGAACAAAGCATAAATACATGTTAGATTCATAAATGAATCTAAAAACGTACGTACCTGTAAGTACCGTCCAATTGTCTCTGTGCTGCTTTAAGGAAAAATGATGCAGCGAGACATCTACGAAATTCAAGCATGTCATTCCCGCATGAAGACACAATAAAACCCATCTGTTCAACATGTTCGCGAATTTGCCTGCAAGAAGCATTTGTGTGATTATCATAATTCATCACAAGGCATAATAAAATCAACTGTAGTTATCTAAGAAGAAGGCATGACCAACCTATATGTGTCACGAGCATGCTTTAAGGAACGGCTATTCACAAAGTTTTCCTTACACCATTTTTTCATAATTTTATCGATTTTGTTTTCACTGCCAGCTACTTTTCTCTTTTCCAAGAACACATCCGACTCCCGATAAACACTAAGATAAGTTAGGTGATCCCCTTCAACGCTAGCAAAATGGTTTCTTGAGGCTCTTGCCTGGCGAAACAAAGAATTAAAACAGCTGCTTTAATCAACTGTGAATATAAAGGAAAATGTGAACATCTCCTGGTCCTTTGGTATACTCACCTCTTCTCTCTTCTCACGAGGATCATAGAATATAGACTCCACAGTTAGCACTGCAACAGTGATCAACATTTCCTCTAGACAGTTCATTTGATTGGCCAAAATAAGAGCTCTGGAGTAGACAGGGTCCAATGGGAGCCGTGACATTTGGTATCCAGCGGGATTCTCTAGTTTACAATCATCCGTCAAGGCACCAAGCAAGCGCAGTTCTTCCAAAGCTTTTACTATTGCACCCCTGTTTACATCAGATGATAATCTAGATCAACAAAGAGTTTATGAAGAAAAAATATTTGAAAATAGATACTTCAGCTATGAATCAAGCTTTGTAATAGACTTAAGTTATGGACCAATAAACCAAATCACCAATATTCTCAGTTTAAGAAGATGACAGAGATATCCACAACAAAAGGAAGTACCTTGAAGGTTTATCTATAAAATCAAATCCAATTATATCATCAATTCCCAGAGCCTTCAGCTGCAAAATGACATTAGAGAGATTGCATCTCTTGATCTCTGGTTTAGTTGAATCTTCCAGTTTCTCAAATTCCCTCTCTGGATAAAGACGAAAGCACTTCCCAGGACCCTCACGTCCTGCGCGTCCACTAAAGTAAAAGCCAAAGAAAGCAACTATAATTGCAGGTAAATTCCAAACTTTTGCCAACCATTAAACCATTTTGAATGACAAGAAAGAATGAATGTAGAACATGGTACCTTCTTTGAAGCGTCTGTGCTTTTGATGCTGGAACAACATCAAGTGACTCCATGCCTTTGCTTGGGTTATAGCTTCTTGCCTTAACAAACCCAGGGTCTATGACATATCTTATTCCAGGAATTGTAATTGATGTCTCCGCTATATTTGTCGCCAAAATCACCTACAATTTTGCAAATACCTCAAATTTATATACCATCATCTCAACACATTTGACAACCAAATCTCCAAACATAAGAAAATCGTAGCTGAACTTATCTCACCTTACGAAAACCAGTTGGAGCTGGGGCAAAAGCTTGCATCTGCTGCTCTGATGAAAGAGCAGAAAAGATAGTAAGTGGCAGTAGCTTTCGTTTGTCTTCAGGTAAATGCTGAAGTCTTTCTTGGACAAGTCTCTCCACAGATTCTATTTCATCTTGCCCAGTGAGGAAAACAAGTATGTCACCTAGCTTCTCCTCCAAATGAATCTACAAGAATTAACCAGACGCAGAATTAGTTTACTAGAAAATTCAAATATTCCATTCCCCAAGTGCTGATAGAGGTCACAAAATCAATAACCTGAAATATGGTGACCAAGGCTGCATCTATATAATCTGATTCAGGGTGAACAGTATAAAGAATGTCAACGGGAAATTGTCGCCCTTCAACATGAACAGCTTTGGCACCACCGAAATATTCAGAGAAAATGCGTGCATCCAAACTAGCAGACATAATGATAAGCTTCAACGGAGATATTTTTCTGCCTTGACAACCTCTTAATACACCATTCTGCTGAGGAACACTCTCATCACTTGTTTTTGTCTCTACTTCTGATGCTATATTACCAAAGTCGGTTTTCTCACCAACAGGCTTTGACCGAGCCCGCTGTACTTTCTTCAGCAAGGCCAGAAGAACATCGGTATGAACAGTCCTCTCATGGGCTTCATCGACGATAATGACCGAATATCTAGAAAGATGCGGATCCAGCAGAGCTTCTCTGAAGAATTTGACAAAAAGGTTTTATATTTGTTAGAACAGAAGAGATATCAGCCACAGAGAGTTTAACATCTCATAAAACTATCCTACAAGTCTAAAATGTAGCTATGGTTTTGTTTACCTCAACAATAATCCATCAGTCATGTATTTCAACCTCGTTGAGCTAGAAGTAGTATCATCAAATCTAATGGAATAGCCAACTCTTTGGCCCAGCTCAACATTACATTCCTCAGCTACTCTTTTAGAAACAGTCACAGCAGCAATACGCCTTGGCTGTGTTATCCCTACCATCTTTCCCTCCCGGCAGAATCCAGCATTGTATAGAAACTGAGGCAATTCTTCATGCGAGAGAAACAACAAAAAAAACATATGATCAAAATCAATCAACATTCTGGGAAAGAGGTAAATCTGGTAAGTATTTGTGAATAAGCATCAGTAAATAAACAACTTACGAGTAGTTTTCCCACTACCAGTTTCACCAACGATAATCAAAATATCATTCTTTTGAACCTCCTCAACCAGACGTTTCTCCACTAGATTAAGATAGAGATAGTCACCAATCAGAATTAGTCTCCATAGCCACAGAAAAACCACAAAAAAAAAATTGGAAAAAAGGAGAACCAAATATAACTCTTACCTGAAGCAATAGGAAGAGACTTTCTATGTTGTGCTATCTTTTGCCTCATGCTGTGATAAGTCAAATTCACAAATCATTATGAAAAAACCAATATTTTTTTGCTGGAAATCACAACAGAAGATATGGTTAATCATAGAAAGTAAGAGACTAACCTGAAGAGAGAAGCAGTTGGAGATTTCGGGTTCGGATTATTGTTTTGAATAGAGCTATTGAGTTCTCCTTGCGCCATTGATGGCATCCCCAAAAAAGCACCTAGTTTACTTCAATGTAGTTTGAAAATTTTCCGAGGCGAACAAGAAATTGAACAGCAGAAGTAGTTCGGATGGAGCTCGATTTTAGAACAGTAACTTGAAGTGATGATGTAACTCGTGTCCTAATTCTTCTGCAAATACATCATCTTTACTTCTTCTAATTTAGGTTTTGGCATTTATTAGGTTCGTTATAAAAACCAGACGGTTCAACCGACTGAAACGCAATCCGCTGTAATTTCCGGTTTACTTTTCATGATTTTATTTTCTTTCTCGGTTTGAAACCTGGCCCATACAATTCAATGATTGTTTCTGCGTCGGTTTGATCTACTCAGCATAGAGATCAAATTTGGAGTAGAAAAATATCATCGGCGAAACTGGGAAGTGAGAACCAAACATAAAACCAACAATAAAAGTTGAAAGTAACGACATAATATATGAAAAAGGAAAAAAAAACATTGAAACGACACCGGCTTATTTAAAAAGCGTACGAAAAACGAATCGGACCGGGCCAGCCCTTGGTATAAATTCTTAACAGCACATTCAAGTGCGTTTTACACAAAATATTTGTGTTTTAGGTCACTAGGAAAAACATCGCATTTTGTATATGAAGTTTTTGTTTGTAATCATTAAATTTTCATCACAAACGCAATCGCTTACCTAAAACCAATTCAAGGAGATATGAATCTATGTAAGGAAATCGATTCTTTGAAATTCTTTATTGAGTAATGAATACATGATATGGAAATAATGAAAAATGTACATAGGCTATATAACACATGCCCACATAATTAAATTACAACACTTTAATAAATAAAGAGTATTAATAGATGACTACTACATTACAGAAACAGGAGGAATACTCTGCTCGTTCCTGAAGAAATTATCAGGATCATACTTGGCTTTAACTTGCATCAATCTCTTCAAATTCCCCAAGAAATACTTGGATCCATAGATCTTAGCTTCATCAACGTTTGTCTGACCGCTCGGATTGCTTCCAACATCGATGTCTCTGTAGTTAAAGAACGCCTTTCTCGGGTTACTTGATACGTACGGTTCCGCAACCTCATAAAACTCTTTCATCATACTCAGGCTAGCCTCTGTGGAGTTTGCGTTCAACCATGTCGTAAAGTATTGAATCTTGAACAAGTTTCCTTTCCGGTGAGGAAACGCTGTGGCGGTCGACGGAATCCGGTCCATCACTCCACCGTAAGGGTTGAATTGCATCCACACAAAATTGTTGAATTTCAACATTGTCTTCCAAAGCTTCTCCAACCCTTCTTTTGGGATAGGTTTCATGACGTAATCTGATTTGCTCTTGAAAAAATCTCCTGGACTCGACGGTCTATCTAAGATAATGCTCGTCGGTGTACCGGCCGGATAATCTGCCCAAAATAACGTCGTGTTAAGCCAGCTCATTTCCTGACAGTCTTCACGTTTTAGCCCTAATTCAGGCCAGCTCTTGTTAATTATCGCCATCAGCTCATCGGTTCGACCCAAGAACTGAGCATAGAAAACAACCGCGATGGTTCTCTCGCCACGTTTTGTTCCATTTGCGACTTGAGGCATTGCTCGCACGAAAAGACTTTCAGGGAATTTGGTGGCGACAAGTTGCCACTTGTAGAGAACATCAGTGCCTCCTTGTTCCAATGTTTTGTTAACCCTAAACACTGTTAGGATCTTTGGAACCTCGACGAGGTTGATTTTCCACGAGAGGATAACTCCGAAACTCCCACCGCCACCACCGCGGATGGCCCAAAAGAGATCTTCTCCCATGGAAGCTCGGTTCAAGAGCTTGCCGTTGACGTCAACTAACTGAGCATCAATGACATGATCCACCGTAATTCCGTATTTCCTCATCAGGTTTCCGTATCCTCCACCGCTTATGTGTCCTCCAGCTCCTACCGTAGCGCAAACTCCAGCCGGGAACGCTAGTGTTTTGCTGGCGTTGTTGATCTTTGTGTAGAGCTCTCCCAAGGTCGCACCAGCTTGAACCCATGCTTTCTTCGTTTTTGCGTTAACAGTAATAGACCTGAGATTGAACATATCGAGAATGACAAATGGCACAGACGACCTGTAAGAAAGGCCCTCGTAGTCATGACCACCGCTTCGGATACGGATCTGGATACCGCTGGACTTTGCGCAGACCACCGTGGCCTGAACATGAGATACATGTTTCGCCGCTACGATGGCTAGTAGTTTTCTGTAGTTAGGGCTCAAGAACCTCTTGTTTTTCGTGTAGGACACGTAAGAAGACAAGAAAGTGGTAGTGTTGTCGGCGGGGAAGATGGCATCGTCGATTGGATTCTCCTGACTAGTCCGATAGCGAAGGCATTCGTTGAAGGTTCCAAAATTTGGCTTCGTTACTGCTGCCTCTAAAACCGAAACCAAAAGAACAAGACACAAAACAGAAAGTGTTTCTTTCATTGTGTGTATGTGTGTTTTTAATGTATTATGTCACGATTCTATTAAGGTCTGAATTTATAGAGCAAAATCTAGGGATAAATTTATTAATTAATTTGACTTTCTTTTTCATGTTGGTGTACTTTGAATTTGTTTTGTCAAAATGTACGTTCATATTGAATTTGATATTGTCCACATGTAGGTTTATTTCAAAGAAACTTGTATATGGAAACTACAACGTATGTTATAGAGGATTCATTTTCATGGTAAAGATCGGGGATTGAGTGTGACGGCGAATTTTTGTATAAATTTATATTCAAATTAATCTAGTTTTCTTGATTTCGATTGGGTTGGGCTAGACCGTCCAAATTGACTACCCGAGTTGCATCTGTTGAACTATTTTATTTCACATGGTTCGGATTATCTTTTATGTAGTTGAATTCGGTGATAATGTTAATGCAAATGAGATTTACTAAAAGCATACGTAAGGTTCAAGAAACCTATATTTTATTAAAATAATTGCAGTTAAACTTTGTTGATTTTTGTGTAAAAACATTTCTAGAATGCCTGAATTTTTCTCTGTCTCTTCTTTCCCAATTGCTGTTATTTATTTATTTGTTGAATTCAAATTTTAATAGGTTACGTTTGTCTTGCTTGTAAATACTTAGATTATACCATCTTTTAAGGTGGCCGAGAAATTTTGATATAGACTTTTTTCATATAACGTGTTCTAGACTTTTCTGATAGCAGAAACGTTGATTCATTTTCTTTGGATAATAGACGTTGACGACTTGTTCAATATAATTCTTGAACTTCTTGATAAATCTAAGCCCATAAACTTCTTGATAAATTTTACGATTAGTTACTTTAATTTTGTAAGTTCCATTATATCGTGTCTATATTGTAATGAGTACTCCATTTAATTAGAGTCTAGAGTTAAGCATTCATATTTGAACATGTAATAATTTTCGTTGCTAAAATTCGTAAGTAGTCCTGATCTTTTGTAGTGTCGTCTGATATCATCCGTAACCCGTTTTATACTCGAATTCTGCAGCGGATGGGTAATGTCCTCTGGCCGTTGGTTTGAGCTTGGGTTAACCAAGAGGCAGTATTTTGTCTTTTAATATAAATTTTATCTACCTATAGAACAAAAGCTGGAATAGCTCAGTTGGTTAGAGCGTGTGGCTGTTAACCACAAGGTCGGAGGTTCGACCCCTCCTTCTAGCGCTTCAACTTTTATGATATTATTTCCAATCCTCTGTTACTTCATTTTACCAGGATTTTTTGTTCCCCTACAATCTTTAGTATTTTTTACTTAAACTCCAAGTAAACATCCAACCTCTGCTAATATATGTATTCATTTCATTTCTTAAATAAGCGAATGTTACAAAGCAATCAATATATACATTCCCTTCCAATTGAAGCAACCACAACACAAAAAGGTCATACCAATTTCACTCTTTAGTTATAACGTTTCTCTCTTTCCCCAGCCGAGGCCACTAGAAGCACCACAGCCACAGTGAACATCACCAGCATTCCAACAAGCAAAGCATATGTTCGCGGTGATGATCTCCTATACTCCCCAAACAGATATATCCCCCAAAAGGTTGATACCAAAGGAAGTGCCTGCACAATAATACCAATTAAGATTGACCAAAAAGCACAACCAACGATGATAACTTTCTAAACTATTGTTTAAGTTAACTTATATAGGTGTTTGTGTCACCTGAACAGAATCTGCAGATGCATATCCTGCAGCTTGACCACCCATGAACTGAAGACCGTTACCAAACCCACAAATCAATCCAGATGTAAGAGCCCAACCTCTTCCGTTCCAGTCACTCAGGTAATCCCTAAAAGAAGATCTTGGTGAATCGAGCACGGGATTGTACAAGAAACTAATGTTTAGAGTGATGGCGATTACAAAGCAAGATAGTGAGAAGTAGAAGAAAGCAGTGTAGACATTCAGCTTGGGAACGCCTTCTTTTAGTGTGTGCCATTGATCGTTCGTTGCAAGGTTGAATAGTGGTGAGAACAATGAAAAACAAAGGCCTGCAAAAAAGGTTATTCCCAGACCAACAACCATGGTCTTTCCAATCACCTGAATCCACGAGAAATACATAGAGATTGATTCACACTGTTGCCACCAAACTCATGAGAAACACAGAACTCAAGAGAAGTATACTTACTTTGATTGCTCTTGTGTTTTCGAGTGCTACAAGAAATGCTGCAGTCCCTTCCTTTACATTCTCCATCTCTTCTTCTTCTTCTTCTTCTTCTTCTATAAAACTAAAAAAGTAAGTGATCTTCTTAACACTAACAAACAATTAATCCACAATGTGAAACAAACTTCACCTCCAAATAGTTTCTGGCATTCTTCATGGTTCACATTTTTACAATCCCCTGAGACACTTGCCAGTTTCGCCTCTATATCAGCAGAATTGGAGGAGTGAAGAGCAGAACCAAGACAAACAGCAACCAAGAAGCAGCTAACACCAGAGAAAAGAATATCTGCACGGTTCAATCTGTTGTCCAAAAAGTAATTGACAGTCGTTCCTACAACGCAATACACATCAGCTCTGAATCAGCCACAGAGCTATCTGGAGTTTTCTGTTTCAACAAAAGCATGCAATTGAATGCACCTATAACAACGGTGATGCTTGCAGTTGTCACTTCTGTAACAGAGAGACCAACAAAAGCTAAAGCATACTGAGTAGCAAGGTTCCCAAAACTAAAACCAACCCCACCCGCCATTGCAAACAACACAGAAGGCCAATTATCCTGAATCTGTAGCAGCAGGATCAGATAAACAAACCCCATTTGAATATATAACACTCTCCATAGAGATGAGAGTTGTTTAAAAAGTCTAACCTGAGTGAGTTGGGTGATGAAACTTGGTGCATCAGGTGTAGTTGCACCAATCCCACCAAACAAAAAGGCAATGAAGACTGCAGCCAAGAAGTTAGTTATGGAATAATCGAGATAAGTATGTTGTGGGAGACGGCCACGACGTTCAAGAAGAGCCATAAGAACAGGCCAAGTGCCTAAGCAAAGCAGAGAGAGCATCATACATGCTATTGCTCCTCCTTTACTCTCCACCATATATATTCCCAATCCATCACCCACCATCGTTGACTTTCTTCATCAATAATTTCTTAAATTAGTCATGAATGATTCAAGAAAACTTCAAATTACCATAGTATCTCACCATAATTCCCAAAATAAATCCCTAGAGTCAGCTATCGAATCATTGGCATGGGATAGATTCAGAATCCAAAAAAGCAGAGTTGAAGTGTTTTTTTTTTTGGTTTACCTTGGTACAGACAACAGAGCTCAGATGAACGATATGTGGATGACAAGGCAACGAAGAGCTTGGATGAATCAGGCAAAAGAATATTCCACTGATCTAACTTTATTTCTGATTCCAAAATTGTTTGATGCGACAACTAGCTGCCTAGAAGTCTACATTCGAAGAGTGAATATTATATTATAATAACCTTAATTAAATACTACATCACATTTAGTATTAATATTAATTGTAGATTATTTAAAAGATAGAGGAATCACAATTTTATGAGAAAATTGTAATTTTCGTTTGTATAGAAAATATAGGTTTACATTTTAAATGGGAATCGTGGACTTACGTCTTAAACGTTAGAAATAAACTAATAACTTAAAACTACACAGAGCAAGGAGAAGAGATCTTTGTTTCAATTATGATAAGTATTCTTCTCCCATCTAAGGTTTCTCCTCAGCTCTTATGATAAGTTTTCTTCTGTACATTTTATGCAGTTTTAACGTCTATAAAACCATCAATGGTAATGATCTTTTATACTCTTGTCTAAGAGTTTTTTTTTTTTTTTTTTTGTAAGAGGTTTTCTATTGAAAGCATAAGAAATCAAATGTTACAAAGCCTATTGGCCTAATAGCTAAATAGCTTACATTACAAAATAACCTTTTTTAATACAATTATCGAAACCAATGTTGAATCATTAGGGAAGCTATAGTTGGGTTGATATTTCTGAGGCTAGCTATTCGATTTCTGACCAACCTGTCCACATCTCTGATGAGAATCTCTACAGGTTTTGAGATTTGTCTGTGTAGCCTGTTATTCCGTTCAACCCAAAGCATGTAAAGCGTTGATTGCCAAGCAATGAGTAGAAGCTTTCTAGTTGGCTTAGAAGAATTGAAGGACCGAAGTTGCGCAAGAAGAGTATCTCAATTGCGGGATGAGGTGAAGGAGCATCTGGCAGAAAGGGGTTCCCAAATGGACCAAGAGTAAGGGCAGGCAAAAAAATAAATGTGATCTAGTTTCTGGGGCAGAGTTACATAGCAAGCAAAAAGAGTCAACCTGAAGGCCCCATTGAAGTAGACGATCTCTCGTTGGGCAACGATTCAGAACAATTAGCCATGTCAAGAACTTATGCTTTGGCACTCCACCTGAGAACCATACCTCTCTATTCCATGTGACTCGCGGGTTTTGTTCACATAGTATGTTGTAGACATCCCGTGTGCAGTAGATATTACTCTTGAGATTGTTTGGACACCATTCATATGTATCTGGCTGATTGGTGATGGTGATGGTTGAAAGGAAAATCTGAATCCTTAATTGAGCCTCTGATCTCGCTGGTGGCAGAACCCATCTGTCAATCTCCCAAAGCTCTGCTAAGGTAGTGTTCCTGGGAATACCAATTCTTTGTGGTCCTTGAGAGTTCATGTAGTTTCTTATGTTTCCATAAGGTGACCAGTTGTTTGACCAGAAGTATGTAGTTTCTCCATTCCCTACCAGTTGTCTAATCCAAGGGTAAGCTATGCCTCGTAGTATTAAGAGCTGATTGGCGAGCCATGAGTTTTTCTGTTTAGTATTGATAACCCAAAAATTGTTTATATCTGCATCCAAAATTTCTGCCGTGTACCAGGTGGCCCAAATCGATTCCTGCTGGAAGAATAACATCCAAATCAATTTAATCACTGAGGCTCTGTTCCAATGAGATAAGTTCCTCAATCCCAGACCACCCTCTTCTTTAGGTTGAGTAACCCGATTCCAAGCTACCTTTGCTCCATGGCTATTTTCAATATTGCATTTCCAAAGAAATCGTGAGCTTAAAGAGTTTATATTATCTATGCAGGCTTGAGGGAGAACAAATGCACTAGACCAGAAGTTGGTAAGACCAGCAATCACAGTTGAGAGAAGTTGCAGCCTACCCGCGTAGGAGAGAGTTTTATTAGTCCAAGAATGAAGCCTTGATTTTATGGCCTGAATAAGAGGCGTGCAATGGGTTACAGAAAGTTTCTTAGTGCATAGTGGCATTCCCAGATAGCGTATAGGTAAAGGTACAGATTCTAACCCAGTTTTTTCCTTTAGGATAACAAGTTCGTGCTCTTTGAACCCCGCTGAGAATATACACGATTTCTGAATACTAATAGCCAGACCCGACCTGTTTTCAAAATCCTTCAGGATGGCCAGAATACTCTCTATGGATGATAAAGAACCATCGGAAAAAATGAGAAGGTCGTCAGCGAAGCACAAGTGAGTGAGCTTTGTCTTTGAACATCTCTGATGATACTGAAATTCTCCTCTAGATGCAGCTTGGTTCAGAGAGTGGGAGAGACAGTTCATTGCTAGGACAAACAGGTAGGGGGAAAGAGGATCTCCCTGCCTTGGACCTCTCTTGCCTTTAAAGAACCCATGAGTAGTCCCATTATAAGTGACAGAGAATGAAGTAGTAGTTACACAAGCCTCTACCCATCTTAGATAGATCTCAGGGATGTCTAAGCTACGCAGACATTGGAACAGGAAGTCCCACCGGATGGTATCGAATGCCTTTGCAATATCAAATTTAATTGTAACTCTTTTGGGCCCTCCATTCTTATGATAACCTTGCACTATCTCTGAGGCTAACAAAGTGTTTTCTATTAGTAATCTTCCTTTCACAAATGCTGTCTGGTTTGGGAGAATGACTTCTGGAAGAATAACTTTTAGTTTTTTCACTAACAACCGAGAAATCACCTTATATGAAGTATTGCAGCATGAGATAGGCCTGTAGTCAGATATCAACGATGCACCTGGTTTTTTTGGGACAAGAGCTAGAAGGGTTGCGTTAGTTGCACTTGGCAAAAAACCAGTGATGAAGAACCTCTGGATAGCTGCTGTAAATTCTTCTCCTACAACTGTCCAAGCAGATTTGAAGAAGGCTGAAGTGTACCCATCAGGCCCTGGGGCTTTATTAGGATTCAATTTGTGAAGCATCTGAAAGATCTCAGTAGGGGTAGGGGATGTAGCAAGCAGAGCTCGGTGAGTAGTTGAACATCTATAGGACTGAAGCTCTGAGAACCACTGTAGTGGAGAGACTGACTGAGGCATAGTTAGTGGAGCTAAAATGTTCGAAAAATGTATTATGGCCAAGTCCCTAATGCCCATAGGATCAGTAATCAATTCTCCATTAGCAGTAGTTAGAGATCTGATAGAGTTAAAAGAGTTTCTTGCCCTTGCCACCCTGTGGAAGAAGGTTGTATTCTGGTCGCCCTCTCCTAGCCAGTTTATACGTGATTTTTGCTTAAAAAATATCTCCTCAATCTGTCTGAGAAAGGACCATTTGGAGTGCATGTTCCTTTCTGCTAAGAAGGATTCAAAGGACGGAGATTCTAGAGCTTGTACCTGCATTATTTTTAGCAGATCATTAGTAGTCTTCACTCTCTTTTCAATATTTGAATAATTTTCTTTAAACAAAATTTTTAGAACACTCTTGAGTAATTTAAGCTTAAACCCCAGTGATGACAGGTCTGATGCTGGGTTTCCACTTTCAATCCAAGCAGCCTCAACCTTTTGGAGAAATGAAGGGTGATGGGTTAAGAGGTTTGGAAATTTGAAGGGTTTAGTTCCACAGGAAGGGAGGGAGCAGGCTAGGTTAACAAGACATGGAGAATGGTCAGAAAATTCATGGGGGAGAAAAGTAGCCACACTGTTTGGAAAACTGAGTAACCACTTATCATTCACAAGAGAACGATCCAGTTTCTTCGTAATGGGACCTTCAGGTCGATTGTTTGTCCATGTGTGACTACAACCTTGAAATCTCAGGTCAGAGAGGCTCAAACTTAGCAGATAGTCTCTCATTTTCATCATGTCAGTAGACAGGTGATCCACATGAGGAGAGGAATGCTCTGCAGGATGCAATATCTGATTAAAGTCCCCCCCAACCATCCATGATTTTGTTTCCAATGACATAGTTTGTTGTATTTCCAACAGGTCTTCCCACAGAATTTGCCTTTCTTCCCTCGAATTTGAAGCATATACTGCAGTAAGCACAAAAGAGGGACCCCCAACAATTTGAATATTACAAGTGAGAGATTGCTTTGTCTGATGCAGAATATCCACTATGGCAGAATCTTTCCAGATTAAAATAATTCTACCATCCTCATCCGAGTTATGATTAGATGTATACTTCCAGCGAGGAAAAACTTTTTCCATTACTCGATTCAAAAAAGGTTCCTTGATATGAGTCTCCAAAAGAGCACCTACAATTGGCTGATTACTATTAAGCCATTGCAAAAGAGGCCGATGCTTGTTCGGGTCATTTAGGCCACGAACATTCCAAAAAGTTATAAAAGAATCCATTAAGAAAGATTTTGAGCCTCCTCGTGAGGAGGACGACTCGGGTGGCAAACAACAGGACCAGAGATAGAAACGGGTAGGTTTTGGGGGACAAAATAGGGGGCGGATGTTATTGGCTCGAACAGTATATGAGGGTCAGCGTTTAGACTATTTGGAGAGGTTAAGGTAGTGGTAATGTTGGAGGGTGGAGATGAAAATGTTTTGCTTAAATAGGGTGAAGAAACATGGTTAGGCGTTAATGACGGTTTTATATGTGGTAGAGGAGCGATGAAAGGATTAAAAGATGAGGTGTTTAACTCATTAAGTAAAACAAATTTATTGGCTAAAGGTAAAGAAGGGGACGGAGAAATGGTAACCACAGGTTTAGAATGGAAAGTTGCTGGCAGAGCAAGAACAAAATCGGACAGTTCTTCAACCATTGGTGAGTCTTGGTGCAGACCTTTCTCAGGGGAGACAATTATTTCCATGGGATCGGAGGCTTGCAATTCCTCTGACGATGTTACATCTGACTCTAAAAAGTTTTCAGTTGAGGATAGAGAGGGCGCAGGGACCGGTGAAAGGGGGATTACAGCAGGTGAGTGAGTTTGTTCCTTGCCTCTCTTCCTAGTTTTTCCTGCAATGGGAGTCCATTTTTGAGCAGATTTAGGACAATTTTTCATTAGGTGAGAAGGGTCTTTACAGACATAACAACCAGTATTTGACGAGGCCTTAGTATGAGGTTTCTCTGAAATTTTTACTTCCTTAACTGATGATTGAGTTTCTTGAACTGGAGGAGCTAGCAGACAGTTTCTTTGAATATGGCCAACTTCTTTACAGAAAGCACACACTGGAGGAACCCAAGGATAGTCAACGGACACTGTAAACATAGAACCATCATTTCTGAAAAGCTCTAGGATGGGGGAGAGGCTTAGAAGTATCCACCTCTACTTTGACATGGGCAGTATTTATGCTCGTAAGCTTAATAGTCCAATCGTCTGTTTCCTTTGGTTCTCCTATTGCACCTGCAATATGACTGAGTCCTTGTTGGTGAATAAGGTCCAGAGGGACATTTTTCAGATGAGCCCAGAGGGGAATACGCTGGAGCGAAGGGGAGGCATCATCCTGACTTGAAGACCATTGAGACACATGGAACATAGTAGTTTCCACATACCAAATACGTTTTTCAAGCACTTTAGTTCTGATGTAGTCATTTTGCAGCCTTACTAATACAGAATTTGATTCAGGGCACATGTGAACCTCGAGATGTCTTCCCTTCCCCCACATATAATTTAAAACACTTTGAATCAGGCTGTATTGGGGAATGCGACCAAAGAATCTGCATCTCAGGAATTCTTTATGAAGTTCAGCTCCTCTTTCGAACACTTCATCTGGAATGGTAACTCTAGGCACTCCACTAGGGGAATAGGAAACCTCCGAGAGTCTTTTGAGTGACTTATCTATAGCAGGTTTGATTATAGATGCCCAAGAAGAAATTTTTGGATTAACAGGGGGAAGTTTCTGGGTGGTATAAGGAGTGGTAGGAATGGCTGCGGGGATAGTGACATTTGGTTGGGGTGACGGGTAGTCAGAAATGATAACATAAGTTTCAGAGAGAGGGGAGACCTTTAAGGGATGAGAAGGTAAGCCTTTAGGCATTGAGGAAACAGTCGGGGAGGTGCCAAGAACACCATCTTTTGGCTGGGCAGCAAAGGAGAAGGAGTTAGATGTGGAAAAAGAAGATGGGGGGATTTTAGATCTAGGGATTACTGTAGCCGGATCTGGTACAAGAGATTTAGAGGCTTGAACATAAGGAAGAGCCTTTGAACCTTTAGTGGAGGAGGCTAGAGGACCAGATCTACCCAAGTGGAGAGCAGATCTAAGTGGTTTCTGCTCAAAATTGAGATTAGTATAAGAAGCTAAGAGATGAGATACATGGGCATGGGAAGAAGATAAACAGTGAACGGGAGTGACTGGGACTGTAGTCACATCAAAGGACGCTGATGGAGTAACAATAGTGGCCTCAGATATAGTAGAAGGAGCAGATAAAGGAAGTGAGGATGACTTCCCACAAGGTAGAGGGGTAGAAGAAGGAAGAGGGGGAAAATCAGAAGGGGAGGATGTGTCTGGAGGGTCAGGTGGAGCAGGGGGAGGTCGGTTGAGGCTTCCGGCCAGAGGCGAAGGATTGGAAGGGGAAACAAGCACCGACGGGAACCAGAACTTGTTACTTGTCTAAGAGTTAACTAGTAACAAGTTTTTTTTTTGTGTTGCGGTCTCGCTCTTTTCTTGTTAACGTTTAGGTGTTTGTTTGTTTTGGTTGGAAATTTTTATTATACATTTGATTGATGAGTATATTGGAAATGTATAACAGCAAAACACATATCTGATCAAATCATAATATAATTGAATAACATCAAATACTCGATGACATGAAAATTGACAACAAAATAAAGAAGAAAGAAAAGTAGTACAATACAAAGAAACAATATAGGATCGAATTCAACTGTCTCTGATCCCATCTTCTTGATGAGACCAAGCTATAGACTTTAATGGAATTGAACTCCTCATTCGGGGCATTAAATCGAACCTTATTCAACTTCCAAAACCTTCCATCAGTTCTGAGACAACCAACACAAGAATAAACAAACCACATGAGCCTAACCCAATAAGAACATTGTTAGACTCCATTTCATAGATTAAATACCTCAGTGGCTCCGTCAGGCTTAGCCTGTTCTTGCTTAGGTTCATCGCTCTTGATGTTGTCTTCTCCTGAAAACATAAAAACCCATTTATTAAGCTCAAACATTTTGAGACATCATGCATGCTTTATAATTTTCAAACACACCTCCATCTTCAGGAAGATCAGAAGTCCATAGGGTGAGGTTGTCTCTCAGGAGCTGCATGATCAAAGTGCTGTCCTTATACGACTCCTCACTTAGAGTATCTAACTCAGCAATCGCCTCATCGAAGGCTTGCTTCGCCAAATGGCAAGCTCTGCAACATTACAACCAAGTTAACACCTGATGGTATATTATTTAGATATAAATGGTTTAGTAAATGAATGAAAACCTTTCAGGAGAGTTCATGATCTCATAGTAGAAAACAGAGAAGTTAAGAGCTAGGCCAAGACGAATTGGGTGGGTCGAAGGGAGCTCAGTGCTTGCAGCTTGTGTTGCAGCCTAATCAAAACAAATTTATCAAACCAAAATTCTCCTAATCAAAAAGTGTTTGACAGTTCTTGAAAGAACATGTTAGATACCTCATAGCCTTTCAGCGATTGTTCAGAAGCTTCCTTCCTCTCTTGCTCAGTCTTAAACTCAGCCAAGTAACGGTAATAATCTCCTTTCCTAACAAATTAAAAAAAAAGAAGAAAAAACTAAATCAAATTTGAGTTTTATTTACAGATGAGAAAAGAGTGTTTTTGGTATCACATCTTGTAGTAGAAGACAGTGGATTCTCCAGAGGTAGCGTGAGGGATGAGATGCTGATCAATGATGTTGAGAATGTCTTGGCAAATGTTGGCAAGCTCATCTTCTACCTTTTGACGATAACCTTTGATATGTTTCACATTTGATTCATTGCCTTTGGACTCTTCCTTCTGCTCAATCGAAGACATTATCCTCCACGAAGCTCGTCTTGCTCCGATCACGTTCTTGTAACCAACAGACAATAGATTCCTCTCTTCCACGGTCAGCTCGCTGTTCACCCTCGCCACTTTCTTCATTGTCTCCACCATCTCTGCACATTCACATTGACCATCTCCCTAAAATTTCCTAAAGATTGTCACATATATATATGTTATTTAAATAGACATGATATGTTACCGTCGTATCGCTCGGCTTGTTCGGAGAGCTTAGCCATGTAGACAAAGGTCTCTCTTTCTTTGTCGGATCCTGACGATGACATTTTGTCTGAATAATCTGCGAAAACAGAGATCTTAATTTCTTGTTTTTTCTTTTTCTTGATTCGTTCGTTGTCCTGATAATAAATAAATAAATAATAAAATGATTGTCAAGAAAAAGAGGGAAAGAGAGAAATATAATAAGAGGTTTGAAGATTGGTCGCAAATGGCGGAAGAAGACTGAATCTCAACCTTTAGATCCGAGCGCGCCTAACTAAGTGTCTGCGTCATTCATTCTTACCAATTTTTACAAGTTTTTTTTTTTTTTTTTTTGTAAACAATTTCTCTCTTGATTGTGGTACCAATATATTGATAATATATAAGAAATACATAACAAATTTTGAAAATAACCACAACATCAATCTAAATTAATACCTAATCCGTTCAACGAGTAGAAACTAGAAGTTAATCAAAATTTAATCTTTAAAAAAAATTATGAACGTAATAAATTGAGAATGACTTATGTCATATTTATTGTAAACTCCAAGTTGATATGGAATACATGAGATAAATAATTATAGGTAAGAAAATAATACTCACCAAAAAGCATCCCAATTTTTCTGGATATATATTAAATCCAAACATATTTAATTTTATAGAATAGAATATTATGAAACATCTCAGTTTTCCGGATTTACAAAAGAAAGCAATAAAAATCTCTTAATCAAGGTCACAGAAATTGGAAATAGTATACTCCACAAAGACATAACTTATGTGTAAAGAACTTTTAAGGCAAAGCGGCTAGCGAGGGAGCCATGTGCAGGGCAAACTTTTCAATTTTCATTAGCATTACAACAGGTGTGATTGCGTCGTAAGCCACAAATTCACACTAATAATAATAATACAATACGAGAATTGAGTGGTTGATGAGAAGACGACCAAAAAACGTTACCTAACGTAATCAGTAAGTGTATATTTCTATTTAACAGACAAAACAAATGTGTTTTTTTTAGATAACCTTGTCACTTGAGAATTTTTTTGTAGATAACCTTTAGAATCTTAAATGTCCAACGCCTCTTCTCTCTGCTATTCTTATATATAGAGTTAACCAACGAAAAATCAACAACGCGTGTTGGTCACACAAAAATAAAAAATAAATAACAATGCCATGAAGGAAAAAGTGTGGGCTGTAGGTATTAATGGGCTGGGCTTTTATACTGATAGACCTAAATATTTCGAATCAAAGACAAAGTCGAGAAATAATGACATCATTTTTGTGGGATAATATCAAAAATGCCACTGTATCATCGAGAACAGATCGTCACGGCCGGAGTTTCTAAAAACTCTCATCTGAAACTCAGAAAACCCTAAAAGCTTTCTTCAATTTAACAGATCCTTCCAACAATGGCATCTCATATCTTCACCCGTTCCCGTATCTCTCTTCTCAAAACCCTAAAACCCAATCACCACACCTCAAATTCACCCATCAGACTCATTTCCGGAACTCCATTCCTCTCTCAGCTCGCTACCGAATCAAATGATCACGATACATCAAATCTTCACTCTAACTCGACGCCGCTTCCACCGAACCCAGCAACGGGAAGTCCTCTTTACCAAGAGAATTGGCGGAGTCCGATCCCAAACACTCCTTCCTTCAACCAATCTCTCGTTCCACTAGGATTCCTTAGTCAAGCTCCTGCTGCTCGAATCAGAGCTCTCTCTGATACACTTGACATAAACTCGCTCCTGAATATGTTTGCTGATTGGACTGCGTCGCAGAGGTGGTCTGATATGAAGCAGCTTTTTGAGTTTTGGGTTCGATCGCTTGACAAGAATGGAAAGCCCAATAAGCCTCATGTTAACCTTTACAATCTTTACCTTCGAGCTAACTTGATGATGGGAGCTTCAGCTGCTGATATGCTTGATCTTGTTGCGCTTATGGATGACTTCTCTATGAAGCCCAATACAGCTTCTTTTAATCTAGTCTTGAAAGCTATGCACCAAGCAAGAGAGACTGAAGCTTCCCAGAAGCTGCTTGAACGGTTAGATTCACTGAGTTTGTTTTTGAAAGATGACTTTTTGTTTGCTCTACAATCATACAGACAACTACTTTTCTCAGCAATTAACACTGTTACGAAGTCAATAACCAATGAGGGAGATTTATTTGCTACTTTGTCATATATTTGTAGTTTCTGTGGGGAGTTTATCTTACAACAAGTGGGAAAGCTAAGAAATTTACATGATTGAAAGATGTATTATTATTTTTATCGAAGATTGAAAGATGTATATTTGCTGATAAATCAAAGGGTTATTATCTCGTTAAAGCTGCCACTGTGGCGGGTGTCATGTAATTGTAGAGTTTTATTTTATTGTTTATGTCATGATTTGATGTAATTTCGTCAGGATGCTGCTGACCGGAAAGGAAGCTCTTCCGGACGATGAATCATATGATTTGGTTATTGAAATGCATTTTGGAACTGGGAAGAATGACGAAGCCATGAAAATTATGGATATGGCACTAAAATCTGGTTATATGTTATCCACTACAGTCTTTACTGAATGTGTTCGTAGTTGTGTAGCCAGAGGTAGGACAGATACACTGGTCTCCATCATTGAGAGGTGTAAGGTACAGACGAGTTTTTGTTATCTTCGGTTGGCATTTTAAGCTTTTGCCGTCCCTTTTATCAGTTATACATACTTATATTCTTGTTCGTAGGCGCTTGATCGGAACAAGTCCCTTTGCCCTAGCTGGATACTGTGTAATTATATTGCAGAAGTTGCAATTCAAGAGGATAATAGCAAATTGGCATTTTATGCTTTTGAATTTATGTTCAAGTGGATCACTAGGGGCAAAATGGCTAGGCCCTCGGTTATTCTTTCTGTTGATGAAGGGTTAGTAGTAGCAGGTCTTGCAACTGCTGCTAGGACTTGTAGTTCATCTTTAGTGGAAGGATCATGGACGATTCTGAAACAGAGTCTACGTGGGAGAAAGGCAGCCAACCCTGCATCGTACATTGCAAAGATAAATGCCTATGCATCGTTGGGGAATCTGCAAAAAGCTTTCACCTCTCTTCATGAATTTGAATCCGCATATGCAGACTCTAAAAAAGAAGTTGTGGAGGAAATGCTTTCACCTTTTACATCCTTATACCCGCTGGTTGTGGCCTGCTCTAAGAAAGGCTTTGAGACACTGGATGAGGTATATCTCAGACATCTTTTTAAAGATCAATGTTCGACACATTCTCAATTTTCTTCGCAACAAGAATGATATAGTATGATCATTGGATATTTTACTACGAGACGTGTGGGAATTTGTAAAACTAATAGACCTCTTCTAGAAAACCTGTGTATCGAAGTTGAGCACTGGTACTGGGCAGCTATAACTTTTAAGCTTATTTGACCTTGTATTGTCACATAATCCACCAGGTATACTTCCAGTTGGAGAATTTGGGTCAAGGTGAAACTCCTTATAAGTCTGTTGCTGCTTTAAACTGTGTAATTCTTGGCTGCGCAAACACATGGGATCTGGATCGTGCTTATCAGACGTTTGAGGCTATAAGTGCTTCTTTTGGGCTGACTCCTAATATTGATTCATACAACGCTTTACTATATGCATTTGGGAAGGTCAAGAAGGTGCTGTTTCCCTGTCACATCACTCTTTCGCTCTCTCTATTTTTTGCTGCATGGATTAACAATTAAGCCTAACAACTATTTGATTTGCAGACTTTTGAGGCAACAAACGTATTTGAGCATCTAGTTAGCATAGGTATTAAACCTGATGCTCGGACGTATTCATTGCTGGTTGATGCTCATCTCATTAACCGGGATCCCAAATCAGCTCTGACCGTCATTGATGACATGGTACATGAAAACAAAGCTAACCACTATGAAAGAACGTTGTGATGTATACATGGCTCTGAGAAACTAATACATTTTTTTCAATTACACAGATCAGTGCTGGATTTGAACCCTCCAGGGAGATGTTGAAAAAGCTCAGAAGGCGATGTGTAAGGGAAATGGACTATGAAAATGATGATAAAGTGGAGGCATTGGCCAAGAAGTTTCAGATAAGGATGGGAACGGAGAACCGCAGGAACTTGCTGTTCAACATAGACTACTCGAGGGGCCGTGCATTAAATAACTGAAAATCTAAAAAGAATGGTTTGTAATAACGAACCCTCTTGTGAGAAGTGAGGAATGAAGCAGAGGCTCATCGGCTTTGAAGTTATGGACCATAATACCCCAGTGCTTCATTGCTGTATATCGCTTCTTTATATTCTTTGAGTCTCTAATCTGATTTTTAACATTACATAGCTCTTGCCCTTTTTTTTTGTTTTTTTTTTTTGTTTGGGAACCAATAGAATTTGGTTTAGGATCGGTAGTCTCCGACAAATGACCAAATAAAAATCGAGACTTTTTTTTTTGTACTACAGTGTTTCTGTTTTCATCTTATCTGAATCTACTATAATAGTTTTGTAAGGTTGATTTTGGAAAAATAACAATATCTATTTTGAACCTTGTTCGTTCGTGTATGTTCAAATAGCTACGTTCCACATTTCTGCTTGACTACGTTAAACCCCTATAATTTTAGTTATTTACGAAGACCGAGTGAACAACGACAGGGCCTTGAAGATGGGTCGGCCCAAATTAAGAGATCCAACAAGTAGTTGGAGAAGAAGCTCTGCTTCACAAACAGATTGAGAACCATTTCAACTCATTTTTGTGGATCAAAGAGACAAAAGCCCTAAAATTTGAGAAAGCTGACTGAAGAAGAAGAAGAAGATGGTTGGAAGAACGGACGAAAGTGGCGGAGGTGAAGAGAAAGAGGAAGAACAAGAAGGCATGTCCGTACACTCTCCCTGTAAAACTTTACCTTCTTCCGCTTCCTCTCTCTCCAAGGTCTCTCTCTCTCTCTCTCTCTCTCTCTGCCATTTACTCCTGATTTGTTCTGTGATTTTAAAGTTTCCTCTTTATTGGATTTTTTTTCTCAGAAGCAGTCTCAGGTTGAATTGGAGCTAAGTTTATTGGAAGCTCTTGAAATCTATCCTCCCATTAAACTCCGAGGTAAGCTTCACTACCCAAATCTTGATTCTTTAGCTAAGTATTATAGGTTTCGTGAAACCGAGAGTTTTTTTTTCCTTATATCATGGTGTTGTGATCAGAAACCATTGCCAATGATAATTATAGTCGATTGTATTATCTCTTGTTCTTGGACATTGATGATCAGTTCTTTAGTTTTTGCTTTCTACTAAAATGATTATGATGGTTTGTGCAGGCATACATCGCCACTTTGTTCTTTACGGTCTCATGGAGTATCTTGGAAGAAGGTTTGTTCACAGTTTCTCTCATACTTCATTCAATGTGTTCTGATCCTTATTGAATGAGTCTTTCTATCAACTATTCCTGTCCATAGCTTTGAACGACAGTTCACAGCGGATGAGGTTCTGCAGCTACTGGATCGTTTCTACAATATCGAGATGCTGGTGAATAGTAATTATTGTTTTTTTTTTGTCACCCATAGCTCTAAGTTCACTTCATGGCCTGCTTTAGAGTTTTGCTAATGTTTTTAATCGATTACTTGTGTAATTTTTTCAGAAATCAGATGATGAGGAAATGGATATTTTGAATCACGAGGAAGAATTTTCATTGCCTCCAAGTTACTTTGACAAGGAAGAACAATGACAGAGCAAGGAGAAGAGATCTTTGTTTCAATTATCTTCTCCCATCTTTTTGTATATGGTTAGGTTTCCCTTATGATAAGTTTTCTTCTGTACATTTTATGCAGTTTTAACGTCTATAAAACTATCAATAGTACTGATCTTTTATACCGTCTAAGAGAACTAGTAACAAGGTTTTTTGTGTTGCGGTCTCGCTCTTTTCCTGTTGACATTTAGGTGTTTGTTTGTTTTGGTTGGTAATTTTTAATATACACTTGCCTGATAGGTATATTGGAAATTTATAACAGCAAAAGCATATCTGATCAAATCATAATATAACTGAATAACATTAAATACTTGATGACATGAAACTTGACAACAAAAGAAAGAAGAAGGAAAAGTAGTACAAAAAAAGAAACAATGCTATGAAATTTAATGGAATTGAACTCCCCATTCGGTGCATTAAATCGAACCTTATTCAACTTCCAAAACCTTTCATCAGTTCTGAAACAACCAACACAAGAATATACAAACCACATTAGCTTAACCCAACAAGAACATTGTTAGACTCCATTTTACAGATTAATTACCTCAGTGGCTCCGGCAGGCTTAGTCTGTTCTTGCTTAGGTTCGTCGGTCTTGATGTTGTCTTCTCCTGAAAACATAAAAAAAAAAAACCATTTCTTAAGCTCCAACAATTTGAGACATCATGCATGCTTTATAATTTTCAAACACACCTCCATCTTCGGGAAGATCAGAAGTCCAGAGGGTGAGGTTGTCTCTCAGGAGCTGCATGATCAAAGTGCTGTCCTTGTACGACTCCTCACTTAGAGTATCTAACTCAGCAATCGCCTCATCGAAGGCTTGCTTCGCCAAATGGCAAGCTCTGCAACATTACAACCAAGTTAACACCTGATGGTATATTATTTAGATATAAATGGTTTAGTAAATGAATGAAAACCTTTCAGGAGAGTTCATGATCTCATAGTAGAAAACAGAGAAGTTAAGAGCTAGGCCAAGACGAATTGGGTGGGTCGAAGGGAGCTCAGTGCTTGCAGCTTGTGTTGCAGCCTAATCAAAACAAATTTATCAAACCAAAATTCTCCTAATCAAAAAGTGTTTGACAGTTCTTGAAAGAACATGTTAGATACCTCATAGCCTTTCAGCGATTGTTCAGAAGCTTCCTTCCTCTCTTGCTCAGTCTTAAACTCAGCCAAGTAACGGTAATAATCTCCTTTCCTAACAAATTAAAAAAAAAGAAGAAAAAACTAAATCAAATTTGAGTTTTATTTACAGATGAGAAAAGAGTGTTTTTGGTATCACATCTTGTAGTAGAAGACAGTGGATTCTCCAGAGGTAGCGTGAGGGATGAGATGCTGATCAATGATGTTGAGAATGTCTTGGCAAATGTTGGCAAGCTCATCTTCTACCTTTTGACGATAACCTTTGATATGTTTCACATTTGATTCATTGCCTTTGGACTCTTCCTTCTGCTCAATCGAAGACATTATCCTCCACGAAGCTCGTCTTGCTCCGATCACGTTCTTGTAACCAACAGACAATAGATTCCTCTCTTCCACGGTCAGCTCGCTGTTCACCCTCGCCACTTTCTTCATTGTCTCCACCATCTCTGCACATTCACATTGACCATCTCCCTAAAATTTCCTAAAGATTGTCACATATATATATGTTATTTAAATAGACATGATATGTTACCGTCGTATCGCTCGGCTTGTTCGGAGAGCTTAGCCATGTAGACAAAGGTCTCTCTTTCTTTGTCGGATCCTGACGATGACATTTTGTCTGAATAATCTGCGAAAACAGAGATCTTAATTTCTTGTTTTTTCTTTTTCTTGATTCGTTCGTTGTCCAGATAATAAATAAATAAATAATAAAATGATTGTCAAGAAAAAGAGGGAAAGAGAGAAATATAATAAGAGGTTTGAAGATTGGTCGCAAATGGCGGAAGAAGACTGAATCTCAACCTTTAGATCCGAGCGCGCCTAACTAAGTGTCTGCGTCATTCATTCTAAGTTCTAACCAATTTTTACAAGTTTTATTTGTAAACAATTCCACACGTGCGGTTTACCCTAACTTTCACTAATTTGTATTTAATTTATTCTTACTACCCACTTCCTCTATATACTTTTGTCGGATCTCATTCAACTGGGATTTGTCGGAAAAACTTATGGCCATCGCCGTCTTTCCTTGTCGGAGGATGCTTAACATAGCAAACCCAATTCGGCGATTCTTAATTCTCAACCGTCGATTCTCCACCGAGTTAACTCAAACAAAACTATCTCCAACCACCATCACGCCTATAAACCAAGACCATCTCCTCCGAGTTTGTACAATTCTCTACCAGCAAAAGAACTCGCCTGATTCACGTCTCGTCTCGAAGCTCTCCTCCACTAAGTTTCAACTTACTCATGAGTTCTTCCTCCAAGTATGCAACAATTTCCCTCTATCATGGCGTCCGGTTCACCGTTTTTTCCTCTATTCTCAGACTCATCATCCTGATTTCACGCACACCTCCACTACCTCTAATAAGATGCTTGACATTATCGGTAAATCAAGAAATATGGATCTTTTCTGGGAATTGGCTCTAGAAACAGGGAAATGTGGATTGGCTAATGACAAGACGTTTCGGATTGTGTTGAAAACACTTGCTTCTGCTCGAGAGTTGAAAAAATGTGTCAAATTTTTTCATCTGATGAATGATTTTGGGTATTCATACAACGTGCAGACTCTGAATAGGGCAGTGGAATCTTTGTGTAAGGAGAAGCTTGTGGAAGAAGCTAAGTTTGTTGTTAGTAGCCTGAAATATTGTATTAAACCTGATGAGATGACGTATAGGACGATGATTGAAGGGTTTTGCGATGTTGGTGGTTTGATCGAAGCTGTAAAGCTTTGGAATTTGATGATGGATGAAGGATTTGATGTGGATATTGAAGCTGGTAAAAAGATTATGGAAACACTTTCGAAGAAAAATCAGTTTGATGAAGCTTCAAAGGTCTTTAACGTGATGGTTTCGATTAAAGGTGGAGACTTGGATGGATCTTTCTACAGGATTATGATCGATTGGTTGAGTAAAAACGGAAAGATTGATACCGTCCTCAAGGTGTTTGATGAAATGCGTCACAGAGGCGTACAAGTGGATAACTTAACTTGGGCGTCGATAATCTATGGGCTGTTGGTTAAACGAAGAGTTGCAGAGGCATATAAAACAGTCGAGGCGATTGAAAATCTGGATATTAGTATCTATCATGCATTGATTAAAGGGTTGGTGAAGATTAAACGAGCAAGTGAGGCAACAGAGGTTTTCAGGAAGATGATACAGAGAGGGTGCGAGCCGATAATGCATACGTATCTTATGTTATTGCAAGGACATTTTGGAAGAAGAGGAAGGAAAGGACCAGACCCGTTAGTGAATTTCGATACCATATTCGTTGGAGGAATGATTAAGGCAGGGAAACGGTTGGAAACTACAAAGTATGTTAAGAGAACATTGAAGAGAGGGCTTGAAGTTCCTAGATTTGATTATAGCAAGTTCTTGCATTGTTATTCTAATGAGGAAGGTGTGGTGATGTTCGAAGAAATGGCGAAGAAACTTAGAGAAGTGAGCTTGTTTGATTTGGCTGACATATTCCAGAGATATGGAGAGAAGATGACTACTCGAGAGAGAAGGAGAGATAGAGAAGTTCGGTCATAACAACAATCTGACCTTTGTAAATACAATTTTTCGGTTTCATCTGCGAAAACACACTTGTGGTTTGTTTGGGAGCCAATGGTTGTCTGAAAATTTTATTACTTGGTAATGTTATTGTTACTTGTAATGTAAATTCACACAGTAATGCTAAAGTTGCAATTTCTAACATCCAAAATCAGCAATTGATAATAGGGAGCTTCGAACCAGATGTGCAAAAGTCAACATGGTATAGACCAATCTGGGTTTCACTGCAAGTTAGGGTTTTTCTTTAGGGGCTGCAATCTCTTAATCCGCTTCTAAGAGTTTCTTCGTCCAGTTTGTGTCCTGTATATTCAACTACATGAATCAGCAAGCAGAGAGAACAGAGTGTTGAGAGCAATAATGTTAACTATGATGCAAAAAGGAGATATAACCTATAAATACTATTTTGTTCACTCGGTCATCTTCCTCACTCCATTTTCGTGCTGGAACGATCTCATATATTTCTCTAACAGCCTGCACATTCAATAACATAGAAGCAATGTCAAGGCCATTCTGAGGATCACAAGACCTCACTCATGATTCAATTCATGACCACACTACCTGCAAAATATGTAGCTGGTCTGAGTTTTGAATGTTCAACACAGCCTTGCAACGGTATACATCCATCTCCATTTTTTTATCCCACAGAATTTCCTCAAGCCATAAACGAACCTGTTCAACCAAGAACAAGCCGGTGTATCACGAAGAACACTATTTCTTAACTACTTCTCTACGCATGTTATGAATTTGCTACCTTGTCAAGATTTATTGGTTGGGGTTCATTTATGCAAAGAGTCCTCACTCCACAATCGTGAATATCTGCTGTAGTTAATGATTTATTTGCTTCTAGCAGAGCCTCTAGACGGCTAACATGCTAATTGCAACAGTGAAGAGGGAAAAAGTTCAATTACTACAGTCAAACTCATAAATAATGATCGGGCAAGTATACATATAATCAGATAATAGAGAAGCAAAATTTCTGAGACTTAACAGTTGAATCATATGCCTGGCAGTTTAATATATTGGACAAATCAACTTGGCACCTCACAGTACGGATGACATTGGCAAGCGAGTTGATGGAATGGATTTCTTTCTCCAATACATCAGATTCTTCTTTAGAAATCAAGTCCACCTTGTTCATTATTATCGTGTCCTACAATACGATTAAACAATCTAGTTATGATGAGATGAGACGTAAGATGCAGAAGGTAATAATAGGTCAGTGTTATTATTGGGTGTAACACGAGATGATTACCGCAAATGCTATTTGATTAAAAGCCTCGGGAAATGAGGACGAGTCACGACGTTCATTGAGCTGAAAACGAAGATTCTTTGCATCCACGACCTATTTAAGCAGCTAAGTCAGTGAAGACATTAGGAAACAAAATGCGTGAGTGCTAAATTACTGGAACAAGGGAGAGAGTGAGCAACTTCAGACATATATGCTACAAAGAGGTAACCAGAAAATGAAATCAGATTAAAAGAATTATAAGACCAACTTCAAGGTTAAAAAGGAGAAGTACATCAGATTAAGAGTTCACTACTCACAGTAACAATGCAGTCAAGCTTGACTTCTGATTCTAATTGTTCATCCAACCAAAGAATCGAAGCCAATGGAGCCGGATTTGCCAAACCAGTTGTCTCCAGCAATATATGATCAAGCCTGCAATACAAGAATGCACAAGGAGAACGTGTAATAAATCAAACCAATGAAAATAGCATTCCCAACAAATCAAAGTACTTCAATTTCGGTCAATATATCCTTATGAGTTGAGATTTTAGGCCTTTACCAAAACTTAGAGCAAGGATACGGATCATTACAAATATGTCACTTTGCCTAGAAATTGTAAAAAAAAAAATCACAAATTTGGGGACTTAACGAGCTGAAGAAAGCACCTGTCTTTTCTCTGAACAAGCTGCTCAAGAGCTTGAACAAGGCTATGCTTAACAGTGCAGCAAATACAGCCATTAGCGAGCTCAACCCATTCTTCAACAAGGGTACCTCCTTCTCCTTCGTTTATCATAGCTCTCTCAACTCCAATCTCTTCCCCAAACTCATTCAATATCACCGCAATTCTCTTCCCATGTTTCCCGTTTATAATATAATTCACAAGCTGAGACAAAAATCAATCACATAACAGCATAACCAACAATCAAAAACCTCAGAAATGGAAAAATGAAGTAACTTTTTCATTGCTTACAGTGGACTTTCCGGCGCCGAGATAGCCAGTAATGACAGTGACACCAACTGAAATAACGTCGCTTGATTCCTCTACCGAAGAAATATTTCCGGAAGAAACATCCTGTTGGATTTGAACAGCCATCGGTGGTTCTTCATCATCCTCCATTTTCATTCACTCGGTTTGCTTAACTTCTATGTTCGCGGCGTCGCCGGTAAAAACAGAGACGCCGAAAGAGAGACTTCGTATATGGGCCGAAGCCCACTTTAGCTCAATTAGCTCAAGTCGGTTCGGTTCGGTTCGGTTAAAATGCCAACACCCTAATTTCTTTCTAACTGTCTCTGCTCGATTCTTATTTCGTAACATCTGAAAGAAGAAAAACCTAAAGTTGTCGACGTCGTTGTCTTTTGTTTTGAAAGAGAGCTCATTTCTGCCCTTATAGTCTCCACTTCTCTCTGCTCCTTTTCAAGGTTTAAGTGTTTTTCTCCTTATTTTGTATCAAAGATGGGAAGAGCAAAGAAACCTCAAAAGTTTGCTGTAATGAAAAAATTGATTAGCCACAAAGCTTTGAAGAAGTAAGTAACGATTTTTCTTCATTTAAATTTGATATCTTTAGGGTTCGTTTATTTTTGGCGGTTTATTAATGGTGTACTTGTATCTTTAGTTACAAAGAGGATGTTTTGAATCCAAACAAGAAGGACCTTACGGAGCTTCCCAGAAACGTGTAAGCTATAAACCCTTTTTGTGCTTTTGTGATTTTGGGAGATTCTTAGAGTTTTTTTATATTGATTTGTGAATTTGGATCAGTCCAAATGTTCCTTCAGGGCTTTTCTTTTCTCATAACGCTAGTTTGGTTCCTCCTTACCGGGTTTTGGTGGATACCAATTTCATCAACTTCTCTATTCAGAATAAGGTAAAACAAAATCCAATTGCATTATTTACAATAGAGCTGTAGTCGGAATTTGTTGATAAAAAAAGATTGATTTTGATTGAGTTTTTTTGGTCTTGGTGGACCTGATTGAAATCTTGTTGTGATGTTGCAAAATCAGATTGATCTTGAGAAGGGAATGATGGACTGTTTGTACGCTAAATGTGAGTTACTTAACCTATGTTAGGTTTATAGCAATGCTATATTCTTTGTCTTTGTTAACCGTTGAATTGCTATGGATTTGAAGGCACTCCTTGTATAACTGACTGTGTCATGGCTGAGCTGGAGAAGTTAGGTCAGAAGTATCGTGTAGCTCTAAGGTAAAGCTTTTAGACTTTAAAATTAGAGTTTTTCAGTATAACTGCATCATGGATCCATTTACTAGATTCTCAATTGGTTTTTATTTACGGTTTGGTAGGATTGCCAAGGATCCTCGATTTGAAAGACTACCTTGTGTACACAAAGGGACATATGCTGATGACTGTCTTGTGGACAGAGTTACTCAGGTCTTGCACAGCTTCGACTTTTTTTTAACTGTGTCCTGTTGTTTCTCTGAAGAAGTGCTCTGTTTATGCATATAGTCTAAACCTTATCTTTCTTTGTTTCTTCTGCAATATACCAGCATAAGTGTTTCATTGTGGCTACTTGTGATAGAGATCTAAAGCGAAGGATTCGCAAGGTAAAGATTGTAGTTTGGTATGATTGCTTTTTGATATCCATGAGTCAAATCTTTGGCTGTTGACATTCTTATGTTTGTTTTCAGATTCCTGGTGTGCCGATCATGTTTGTGACACGACGCAAGTACTCTATAGAGAAGCTTCCTGAAGCAACAATCGGTGGAGGTATGCATTGTATCATCTTTTCTACAATGCTACTTGAACCTAAGGCTACTTGGTATTGTTAGCTAATGTAAATTTAATTTTGTGGTTTTTATGACGCAGCTCCAAGATACTGATAATTGATAAAGGAACAGAGACCCATTTGATTTCAAGAATTTTGGGAAGCCCTGAGTTAGTGTTGGTTTAAGGCTTTAAGGTGTGAAGCAAATGAGTGAGAAAAGTTTTGGTATGCGACATTGAGCTGTTTGTGTTCAATCTCTGACAAAATCTGTCATCTACTAGATAATGTTATTGTACTTCTAAGCACTAAAGACAAATTATATTCTCAAGCTCTTGCACTGTCTTGTTGACTTGGCACCACTGAATCTGCGTGTTCTTTTAGCTTTGATATTTGGTGGGTTTATGCTTGATGAAGAAACAATCTAATATCACAATATATAGATTGATTATAATCATCTGAAGATCAACAGAAGATAAATTTCTAGTTAAAACTAAACATCATCAGAACCCAACCAGTAGATATATTTATCCAAGCAGAGAGAGGCTGATCATCAACATCATCCACATAGATATTATTACTTGTATCATTTGTCTCAACCTCTGAACCAATGCAAGTGTCACCTACAAATTATAACCAATGATATGATAAAAAGATTTGGCAAGAAACAAAGAAAACCAAAACCAATATAGATAATGCTGATTTAGACATACCAGATTCATTCAGGTGTGATTATTTGTTTTTTTTTTTTTCTCTTTTCCTTTTTCAGCTCTTATCTTTGCTATTCTCCTCCTCAGGCATCTGCATTCAAAAATTAATAACAATCACGAAGGCTAAGGTAATAAGCACCATCTAGTGGAAAGTGAGAATGATTATGTTCCAAACAACGTAACTAGCTGTACCTAACTCCCGAGTAGAATTATTTTCCAAACCCTTCTGATTCTTCATAGGAGCAACTGTCTTCATTGGAGCAAGTGTCTTTTTGGATTATGTTTCAAAAATCCAGACTTTCTTCTTCCACTGAAAACCCTAAAACCCCAAATTTGGAAAACAGCTCTAGAATTGAAGCAGAGATGAAATATATGCCTGAATTATGTGTGGAAATTACTTGTAATTATTTATTCTTTGGCGCGATCAAAATTACGAAAAATAGAAAGGTCTATAATAAATAAAGTTGCTAATTTTATTTTTGTTGGCAGCAATAAATATACTTTACATTATATTCTTTGACTCGGACATTTTCTTCATTACATCCTACACGTTTTTGTTACCTTGAACATTTGACGAGAAATCTTTGGTAAAATATACGAAGAAGAAGAAGAATCAACGGTGAGTATCTAATTTGGTCCTAAGTTGGAGTCCAAGCCCAACCTATGTAAATGGGCCGAGCCCATGTTCATGAGTGGATAAATATTCTAATTCCGCAGAGACATTAACAAACAAATCTCTGTGTGTCTCCGTCACTCTGCTCGTCTCGATTGTTCAATCTGAAAGAAGAAGAATCTCAAAGGTAAAGTTGTCGTATTTGTAAACTTCTTGGATTCTCAATCATTTTTCATCCCAATTTTTATTGGTTTTTTTGCTACATGAGATATAGTAGTTCCCTTTGTGTTTTCTCCGATGGCGAAGGTGGGTTTTGTTAATTGTTGGTCAATTCACTAATTTTGAGAATATATTTTGAGAACTGGGATTTGCGTTATTTGCTCTACATCTTCCGCATAGATTCATTATGTTTCCATTTGAGATATTAGCTTGTGTTTGGAGGCACTGATTCTAATTTGAGCTCCTTGCTTTTCTATTTGTCGAAATGTTGATAATACTCTGCTGCAATCTTGTTGCTCTGTGATATTATGAATTTTATTGATCTGAGCTTACCATATGTTTGATTAAATGCCACAAAAATTTGTGCTTTTTTATACCTGCTTACCTGTTATATATCTGCTTCCAGTATACATTCCAAGTCGGTTGCATTTGGCTGGCTTTAAGTCTAAATTGAGTTTCCACTGGAGTTGTTTCAGGGTTTAGGGTTTTACAGTTTTCAGTTTCCAGGGTTTAAAAGATGTGTGTGATGTTAAAACTCTGAAATGTGAGGATAATGGTAAATTCAATGTTGTGCTATTTCTTGTAGATTTTAGTAGATGGGTAAGGACGCAAAAGCTGGTGGGAAGGGTAAAGGAAAGGCAAGTGGCAGTGATGAAGGAGCATCCAAGGGTAAAGGCAAAGCGGGAAAAGCCGCTGATGGTCTTGGGACATGCACTTATGTTAAAGGTGAGTTTTTTTTCAAATTCATATCTGTGTCTGATACTTGTGTTATAAATACTTTTAAACATTTGTAGTTCCAAAATTTTGCTTGCAACTTTAGCATTTGTAGTACAATAGCATAGAAATGCTGTCAACACTGCAATTGTTTTGTTTCAGCAAGACACGTTTTGTGCGAAAAGCAAGGCAAGATCAACGAAGCCTACAAAAAGCTGCAAGATGGTTGGTTGAGCAATGGAGACAAGGTTCCTCCTGCTGAGTTTGCAAAGGTGAAAATTCTTATTTTGCTTCTTCCTTTTTTTCAATGAATTAAAACATCCAGTCTAAAATAGTTCATATGGTATTTTTTTCCATATTTAGCTATGACATATACATAACTGCTGAAAACCCATCTCAACACCTCATAGTTTGTTGATTTACTGAGACCCTACAAGTTTCAATGTTTTGGTTAGCTTGTATTTACATAGATATGTGTAATGATGGTGGAGAATCTCAACACGATTTGTGTGTGGAACTATCTTAGATTGCAGCAGAGTACTCAGAGTGCCCATCAGGGAAAAAAGGAGGAGATCTTGGATGGTTCCCAAGGGGGAAGATGGCAGGTCCATTCCAAGATGTGGCCTTCAACACACCTGTTGGAGTCACCAGTGCACCGTTCAAATCAACGTATGTCCACATCCCATCTCATTTTTTCTTTATCTCAAATCTTAATTTATCTTTGTTTAGTTGATGATGAATGTGATTGTGAGGTGATTGCAGGCACGGATACCACATCATCTTATCCGAGGGAAGGAAGAACTGACCAGAATCACCAGATACATCTCTGCTCTGCTCTACTCTTATGGAAGTCACTTGTTACTGTAAGCTATGAAAACACACCCTCTGTTGCTCTGGCCGAAATGTTTTTTTCACAAATTGTTTAGCAAACCTTCTCAGTCGTTTTGAATAATGAATGTCTCAAGGCCATAACACAAGTCGGTGTTAATTTCTTTACTATGAGATATCATCTCTGAAATCTAAGAAACTTGTGATCAGATTCATACTAGTGTCATCTTCTGTTGAACGAGTGATCGCATTCATATTCATACTAGTGACATAGGCTTGGTTCTTGGCTATGGAAGAATCTTCCTAAGATAGTCTGGTTTCTAGACCCTACCTAAGCTAACACTGTAAGATATCGCTTTCAAATCATTGATGAATTGGTTGGGATATGTGTGAATACAAGTGTGTAAATGGGTAGCGTAATTGCATCTAAACATCACATGAAGAAGAAAAAAACAGAAGAAAGAGACGAACGTGTTTTGTGGGTCGTTGACTTGTTAGTGTGAATCTAACAAACGCATATATTTTTATTTCCTTATGATATAATTAAGGCACGCATTATTATTATATCCTACATCCACTTTCTAAAGTATTAAAGGAAAAAAAAAATGGTGTGAAAGCAAATAACCCAATAAACGTGTAAGCAATAATAATTCGATACGTGTCGCGTGAGAAGTGCTTAAACATAAGCAGTTCAATGACTTTACGAGTGCGTGATTATTGAATAGAGTTATGCGTGCTTTTCGAACATAAATTTCTTAGTATAGTAAAAAAGGAAAGAGTACACACGAAGAAGAACATAGATTAGAGAAAGATAGACAGGTAATACAAAAAAAAAATATCATTTGGTATCCCTATAGAATTCTTTGACAAAATCAATTGGGAACAAGTATACATTAAATTAAACAATAAGATATGGCCCACAAACACTACCAAAAACCCATAAATGAAATGACGGCTTCTTTTACATAGTTAATTTTTCTTTTTTAACAAACCGTTAACAAATCTTCTCAAATGTTGTGTGTTTAGCTGCTCATAATTTGTTTATATCTGTACAGAGAAAATTCGTTATGCTAATAAAAACATCGTTCGCATTCTTTACGTTAGGAGGTCTACGAACCATAGAGGAAATCTTATAAAATAAAAATAGATAACATCTCGACCATGGTAATTTTATTAAGTTTCAGAAAATAATATTTAACCAGTAAGTCGTTGCATACCAGTCAACATTTATATTTATTTATTTATTTTTGGAAACAGATTAAATATCTTACATAATACAAAAAACAAAATGAACAAATGTTTTGATATAACATTTTGTTGTAATTGATAAAATTAGTTAAAACATATACTCCACGACAATCAATTTCTTAACATCTAATTCATCTACTGCGGGACCAGATTTCATGTTTTTTTTTTCCCTTCTACTTTTCATGTTTTATTTCCCCTGAAAACAGTGATTATAATTATTATTAGCTGATTTCATAAAAATCCAAAATCGTCATTTTTATTGGATATTGGATAAATCGAAAGATTTCATATCTCTCACTTTTCCATCCTATAAATAGATACTCCTTACATAACCTTTTCACTCGCACTTTTTTTTTTAATCTTATTCCTTCTTGGTGGTCTCTCTTATTCATCTGAATCCGTTTCTTTCGATCTACACGTAAATACGTAAATATATGTAACTGAGGAAGAAAAGATTGAAGAAAGAGATGGGTTCAAGGAGATTAATCATGATAGTGACGAAGATGATGATGATGGTGGTGATGATGATGATGATGATGATGGATAAGAGATGCATCTGTGCGGACATCTCCAGAGGCAGTTTTCCAAAGGGCTTTGTTTTCGGAACCGCTTCTTCTGCTTTTCAGGTCTCCTCTCCTCTCCTCTCCCCACTCTCTTTTTCTATTTTTATTTTATTTTTGATTCTTGTCTTTTCCTTTTAAATTTAATGGAATATGAAAACAAATTTATTCACCACCTAAAATAGGCCCCATCCGAACATGCTATATATTAAAAAAAAAAAAAAGATGATATGTTTTCATGCTTCTAGTGATGCATAGCGAAAAAAACACTTTCAAGTATCAAATACAATTCCACATTTTAATAAAACTTTTTTAGTATTATATGAAAACACAATCCAGTATC
Organism: Nasturtium officinale; assembly: GCA_963854855.1. Taxonomy (NCBI): domain Eukaryota; kingdom Viridiplantae; phylum Streptophyta; class Magnoliopsida; order Brassicales; family Brassicaceae; genus Nasturtium; species Nasturtium officinale. The sequence goes on along the minus strand of OY978501.1, from coordinate 7,220,578 downwards.
TGAATAAAACCTAACTCCCTCTTTAAACTCATCGTACTCTAATTTTATTTGTCAATAAATTCATCGTCATTTAATTATTTAATTTAATAAAATATTCCATATATGTTATAAAAAAAAATATGTTGAAGCGTGTGTTAAATTTATACTATAAAGTAGTATTGTTTTTGTTCTTGAAATGTGCTCTATGAATCAATGTACGAATGAGTAGGAGACGCGTAAACAAGACCAAACATATTTATCAATCACGGGCAGCCAATACATGTTCCTTCTTTTCTTGTGGTTTTGGATTTTCCAAAAAAAAAAATCAAACAAGGACCCATTCTTGTACACATTTTCTCAAATTTAAACCTATATATTTCCTCTTTTTTTTTTATAATTTATATATTCTCAATCCAGCCAACAAAGTGCCAAAGTCTTTCTTTCTCACAATGTCTCTCACCTAACTAAGCACACCCAATTAATGTTTCGGAAACTTTCTATTTGTTTTCCGTTTGGAAATTTGACAAAATAAAAATGTAAAATAATAATGGACCTACCTAGTTATAAAATTGAATGATATCAATAACTGATGCAGCATGAGGGAGCAGTGAAGGCAGACGGAAGAGGTCCAACGATATGGGACACATTCTCCCACACTTTTGGTAAAATCACCGATTTTAGCAATGCTGATGTCGCTGTTGATCAGTACCATCGTTACGAGGTAAATCCGATTTATAAAACTGTCAAAAATAGTGTACATTTTGAACGAAAACAAAAGCAAGTATGAATTGGAATTATAAAATGTTTGAGGACAGGAAGATGTACAACTTATGAAGAACATGGGAATGGACGCTTATAGATTTTCCATTTCCTGGACCCGCATCTTTCCTAGTATGTTTTTGTCCAATTTACATTTTATTTAGTTTATGGTACTACGTAAAACAAGTCTTCCTAAATACGATTTTTTTTTTTGTTATGGACTGATAAGAATTTTACTGTTTTACAGATGGCGTGGGACAAATAAATGAAGCCGGAATCGATCATTACAACAAACTCATCAATGCATTACTTGCTAAAGGTAGTATTTTATTGGGTTTTTTTGTGTTGCATGTTTTTAAAGGTTAAAACAATCTCAAATATATATAGTAGTTAACTAGATAAATGCTTTTGGATATAATCGATCAATTTTTGTTGTAGGCATCGAGCCGTACGTAACGCTGTACCATTGGGACCTTCCTCAAGCACTCCATGATCAATACCTCGGTTGGCTTAACCCACAAATCATGTAACAATTTACACAAAAACATATATTATCACTCACTAAAAAGATTACATAGACAGAATTTAATTTCAAAAGGAAACATGTATACCTTTTTTTTTTTGGCAGAAATGATTTTGCAGCGTATGCAGAGGTTTGTTTCCAGAGATTTGGAGACAGAGTGAAGCACTGGATTACATTCAACGAGCCACACACATTTGCTATACAAGGTTATGACGTTGGTCTACAAGCTCCAGGCCGTTGTACTATTCTTTTTAAGCTCACTTGTCGAGCCGGAAACTCATCCACCGAGCCTTACATCGTCGGTCACAATGTTATTCTAACTCACGCCACCGTATCCGATATCTACAGGAAAAAGTATAAGGTTAGAGCCAATGTACTATATTGAAAACATGATGTTACTTAATTAGATGAAAATAAGATAATAGTTTTGATGTATAAATTATGTTCAGGCTAAGCAAGGAGGCTCGTTAGGGGTAGCGTTTGATGTAATGTGGTATGAACCAGAGTCAAACAAGACAGAGGATATTGAAGCTGCACAAAGAGCTCAAGACTTTCAACTTGGCTGGTATATTATTAATTTTACACGACTTAATAATGTTACATAGTTCATACAATGCAATATATCTTATATATGATCTTAATTAGGTTTTTGGATCCGTTGATGTTTGGTGATTACCCGAGCTCGATGAGAAGCAGAGTAGGGAGTAGATTACCTGTGTTTACGACATCTCAATCCGCTCTGGTTAAGGGTTCGCTAGATTTTGTTGGTATTAATCATTACACAACGTACTACGCAAGGAACAACTCCACCAATCTCATCGGCACTTTTCTACACGACGCAATTTCTGATTCTGGAACCGTCACTCTACGTATAAACCATACTTATAACTCTCTTTAACCCTAGTCATGAGTATCTAACAGTTTCTTGATCCAAACAGCATTCTTATCTCAAGGAAATATGCTCTGAAAGATACGAAAAGAATCAAATACCATCATGATTATCTTTGGAGCTTACAAGCTGCGATTAAAGAAGATGGATGTAATGTGAAAGGGTACTTCGTGTGGTCGCTATTAGACAATTGGGAATGGGCAGCTGGTTACAGTTCAAGGTTTGGTCTCTACTTCGTTGATTACAGAGATAATCTCAAGAGATACGCTAAGGACTCTGTTCATTGGTTCACTTCGTTCTTGAACTCCACATCTTGATTCTACTATTTATTTTCCTTGCTTAATGTATACAAAACTTTATGATTAACTAGTTATGAATTTCTATTTTGAAGAACACATTAATCACACAAAATATTGAAAGTAAGTCATCATTGAGACACTTTTAAACCATTTTTAATTTGCCTAACGATGAAAACCCTTAAAAGAAGAATATAAATAATGATGTACACGAATCAATTCAGTTTACATATATTCAAAAAAACTGTATACACGTCTAAAACGTTCCTGACTATTATCATATACGATGATGAGAACAAAATTGAAGACGGGCAAAAGGCCATTGAAGCTCTAAGAGATGTTTATGCGCATTGGGTTCCAGTGGAACACATCATTTGAACTAACCTCTGGTCCGCTGAACAATCTAAACTTGCAGCAAATGCTTTTTTTTATCTCAGAGGATATCATCTGTCAATGCATTGTCAGCTCTATGTGAGGCAACCGGCGCAGATGTCACACAAGTTGCACACGCCGTGGGTACATATACTAGAATTGGTCCAAAGTTTTTGAATGTAAGTGTTGGTTTTGGTGGATCATGTTTCCAAAAGGACATCCTAAATCTTATCTATATTTGTGAGTGCAACGGGTTACCTGAAGCAGCTAATTACTGGAAACAAGTCATAAAGGTAAACGACTATCAGAAAATCCGGTTTGCGAACCGGGTAGTTTCTTCAATGTTTAACACAGTCTCAGTAAAGAAAATAGCAATCCTCGGTTTTTCTTTCAAGAAATACACAGGAGACACTAGAGAGACTCCAGCCATTGATGTTTGTAACAGACTAGTTGCTGACAAGGCCAAGTTGAGCATATACAACCCACGAGTCCTTAAAAGAACAGATCAGAAGAGATCTTTACATGGCTAGGTTTTACTGGGATCACCCGGTTCCTCTTATGCAGATTAAAGCCGAAGGTATCTCCGAGCAAGTGAATGTCGTCTCAGATGCTTACCTAAAGATGCGCATGGCCTTTGTCTTAACCAGTTGTCCGAAGAATTATAGATCCGATCCACATTCATCGATGTTCGTGTATATCCGGAATCCGTGAAAAATAAATAAAATTTATAAAATAATAATATAAAATTATTAAAAAATAAATAAAATAAAAAAATTGAAAATAATATAAAAATATCCAAAATTTTCCTGTAAAATTTATTTTTATTATATTTTAAATATTTTTTATATATTAAATAATAAATATTTAACTATTATATATATATATTAAATAAAATTATAATACAAATAAGATCGATTTCAAAATAAAATATTTAAATTTATCCACTTTAAATATCCTTTTTTTTGGATTAGAGCGGATCTGGCATAATTTTTCCATGCCTAACTCTCGACATTATCTTCTCTCGTGTTCTTCCCCCATTTTTTTTTTATCGTAAATCCAAATTTATTTTTCCTTATTTTTGCTTGATTTTTATCAATTAATATTTCAATTGATCTGTATATTCATCTAATTCTCGTCTACCTATTTACTCGATTTTATGGAAAATATCGATTTTGATGTCAATTTCATGTTTCTCGTCCTCGCTTGAGATCTAGGGTTCTTATTTATCGATCTATCTCAGGGCTAGCCAGATCTGTAAATTATCAAAGGGCTTTCTCTTGCTGTGTATAGATTTGATCAATTCTTATCCTTCCTACTCTATATTTGGATAAATGTTTGGGTAGGCCGGAGTCTAGGGTTAGGGTTAATTTCTGATTTTTTCTTCCAACTAAAGCTTCTGAGAGCTCAAAATTCGGGTTGAGTCTTCTGTGGTGGCTTTCTACTTTGGTTACATCATTTGTGCAGTTGGCCTAAAACCTTATCTGAGCTTGCCCTTTTAGAGAGGTAAATAATGTACATCTTAACCGTACATTTGTTGTTGTCTAAACTGAGTTTTAAGCTTTAGTACTTGCTGTCATTTTTTGTTGTGATGCATGTCTTAAAGTTGCAATATAATGTAGTTATTTTCTGAAGAAGAACTCGCACAGTTAGGCATCCTACTTACGGTTTGTATAAGGTCTCTTGCATGCATTTGCTACACTTACTCATGTTGGTTTTTTACTGTTCCATTTATAAGGATTCATGGTTCAAATTATCCTTAAGAGTTTATTACATTTTGTTACCCATTATGCAGCTTGAAAATGGGATTCAAGCGGCCTTTTGAAGATGAGAAATTTCATGAGTTTACGCTCAAACATCCTAGAGAGCTTGGTTATACCGATAAGTCGAATCAGTTTGATGAAGTTAGTCCTCTCGATGCTGTTTTCCAAAAACCTGTTGCCACGGGTAAATATTGCATGTAATTATAACTTGTTTGTGGGATTTAATCTTGTTTTTATAAAGGATAAAGTTCCCTATGTGATTTGCTGTTCTCTTTTAAATGGGTTTACTGGACAATAGTGAATGAGGGAAATCTTTATAAGTCCCAAGGCGGTGACTCATCTGATGGTGAAATGTTAGATGAAGAGTCCAATTTTGTTTACCCGGGTCATGACATGGATGATACAAAAGGTTGTGGTGGAAGAGATGCAAGTCACTCTCCCCATTCTGTAAATTATTTTGAAGTTGGTATACCTCTTAGAGTATTTGCTCCTGTTGAGACTTTCTATTCTTTTCTTCTGGATCAACCTGCTAGAAAGGAAGTTCCCATTGGACCAGGTCATCAAGCCGAGATTCCTAAATGGAAAGGTAGTCAGAATGGGAACTTAGATTCCTTGGGCATGATGGTTCGGAATCAAATTATTGAATGTGCTGATGGTGAGAAGCTGTCTGGTACATGTGTTGTTCCTATGCCGGATTTGAATACACTTGCAGATATGGATGGCAGAGTAGGGAAAGGTAGACAGCTCTGTGTCTGCCGGGACAGGGGTTCTATCAGGTGTGTGCAGCAACACATCAAAGAAGCTAGAGAAGATATAGTTAAAAAGTTTGGATATGAGACATTCAAAGACCTTGGATTCTGTGATATGGGAGAAGAAGTCGAACGGAACTAGAGCAATGAAGATGCACAACTTTTTCATGAGGTTGTTTATTCCAATCCCTTAACATTAGGTCGGAACTTTTGGCAGCACTTGGCGGCTGTATTTTTTTCCCTAACAAAGCAAGAGATTGTTAGCTACTACTTCAACGTCTTTGTCCTCAGAAGGAGAGCCATCCAGAACAGAACATTGATGTTGGACATTGACAGTGATGATGATGAATGGCATGGATGTTATGGAGGCTCTTCATGTCCTCATTATGTTGAAAAAGATGAAGAAGACTCTGCTCTCGAATCTCCTATTCATCAAAGAAGTGAGAAAGTGCATCCACTTAATCATGAAGAGGGTGGAGTATATGCCAGTAATAGTGAAGATGGTGGTGCCTTTGTTGATACTAGAGAAGATGGCACTGGACTCTATGACGACGAGCACAAGATGAATTCAACAGTTGAATATATGGATGGGAGCACTGGGGACAGAGTGAACGTGGTAAATGACTCGTGCATATCCTTTGAACTTGCACATGATGTAGTGAACTGTGCAAAGAAAGATGAGACCAGTCTTGGAGAGGATCAGAAGAAGTGTAATGATCTATTGGCCACAAAAGTCTGGGATATTTTGAGGTGTCAGAATGTTTCAAGAAATGGCAAAGATCTTCAGCCAACAGGGAGCATCATGGAGGAGATATTTGGTTATGGATCTTGGGAAAACAAGTAAGGAAGCAGAGATCATTTCTCAACAACTTGCAAAATCGTGGGAGAGATTTTGGGGCTTATGGGGTCCTCCAAATGTTCCTTTTAAAGTAGATAGAGACTTTTAGACTAAGAAATTTTCAGCCTTTGTTTCAGATGTGGAATATTGTGAATGGCCTGTTTGTTAACTTTTCTTGGGGCCCTCTTGCTCAAAAATCCTTACTTAGAATGTCAGAATCTCTCTGATCTGCACTAGGATTTTTCTCTGCTTTGAACCTTTAATGTTCAAACAGGAAATTTGAAACGCAAAACCTTGAGAAACCATCATCACCGTTTTATAAATGTTTTTAGGGAAAAAGAAAAGAATATTCTATTGTATTGTTAAGGAAAACATTAAATAGAAAAAGTGGGAATAATCTAATTTTGAAGATGAGAAAATATTGATTGTTAAACACAAAAAGAAACAAACTTCACAAAATTCAATGCCGGAGATTGTTGCTTTAGAGTAGGAGAATATGTGGCAGAAGCCAATTATGGGATTCTCTCATCAAAGACAACGTTTTGTTGTTTGGACGTCGAGAAGTCTCTATTAATCTCTGTGTTTGGCCCCATGGTTTGTTATACCCACTACTTGAATGGAGTGTTCTAATTCTTCAGTTAACAATAATTTAAATTATAAGGGAAACAAATCTTTGATTGCAAAAAAAAAAAAAAAAAAAAAAAAACTTTACTGTAAATGTGTGATCTTTTTGAAATATGAGCTAGTAGTGGAATTGTAACGAGTGGCCAAAACAGATCTTGACCGTCCAGTTGCTTATTTTCTCTCTAAATATCTCTTGTAGTGAATTTAATCCCTTTTTCATATCCTTTTGGTTCCATGCATGAATCGAACAACAACAACAACACCACACACACACAGAGGGAGAGATGGAGAGAGAATGTGTTAGTTGAGTGAAGAATAGATCCAAAACTGCAGCTGACCTTTGATTACTCGTGTTAGCAACACTTCTCTCTTACTTTTTTTTTTGTTTTCTTCTTTTTAATCTCTTTTGCTCCCAAACTCATAAATAAAAATAAGAAAACAAAACAAATCTCTAAACTTTTTGTGGAAGCTTGGTTTTAGCTTTCTCTCTGTTTATTAGTAGCTTGTAGGTCGGATCTTGTACTTAAAGCTATAGGAGATAACAACTGTCACATCCTTAAATCTGATCATAAGTAAAAGCATCAAGCTTCCTGCTTTATTCTCTGTAGCCTTTGGGGAATTTTCAGCTTTTGTCGGTTTCTGAAGCATTTCTTGGGAGATTTGAGGTAAACTTATCAGTATAATGTTGAATTCTTATGCTTTCGTTTTTTTTATTGTAAAGATGAAATTTTTATTGAATCTTGTTTGTTTCGTGTTTGATCATTTGTTTAAGAGAAGGAATCAAAATTTCAAATGGAGAAGAGTAACGAGAAAGAGATTATTTGCAAGTACTGTAACAAGAACTTCCCTTCTGGGAAATCACTTGGAGGTCACATTAGAATTCATACGAATGAGTATTCAGTTGATTCAGGTCGTTACAATGGCAAGAAGAAGACGAAGAAGTTGGTGAATCATCAGAGTGAGATGATGGCTTCAAAACAGCAACGAAAACAACTTTTTTGCAGAAAATGTGGTAAAGAGTTCGTTTCTATGAAAGCTCTCCAGGTTCACATTGCTTCTCACTCTGATGGAGATAGCCAATCTGGTAGTGAGACTTCCTCAGCTCCTACCAGGAGAGTGATGAAACAATCTGATTCTGAATCTCTTAGTAATGGGAGCTCGTCTTTTGGTTCTGATATTGACCAAGAAAGAAAGAATGGGGCGTTTAATCTGATGATGATGTCGGCTGATTCTAGGAGCATTGGATTCAAGAAAGGACATTACTTTGTGGTGAACTCTATAGCTGAGTCATCTGACAACAACTCTGCGATTGTGGAGACTAAGTCATCTTCAGGAGAGGAGCTAAAGATCTTCAATGTGAAGAAGAATCAGGTTTTAGAGTCAGGTAAAGCTGCAGTTAATGATGACCAATTGAGATCTGCTGATGATAATGGTGATAGCTCTGATTCTGATTCTGATTACTTCATGAATGGTCCAAAGAAGTCGGAATCAGACATTTCGGTAGATGGATCTCTTAGGAACAATGGATTCAACAACTCCTTGAAGAGGTTTAGGGATACTTATGAGGGCGGATCGAAGTACGAGCTGAGCAAAAAAAGAAGGTTCTTGCCTTCTTATGAAAGTGGTGCACAAAGTTTGGAAGCTGATACTTGTGCAGACACAAACAGAAAGATTCGTAGGTCCAGTGATATCAAATTCCCAATGGTTAAGAAAGCAAGTGTTGCAAAGAAGAAAAGCAAAGATCATGAGTGCCCAACTTGCTTCAAGTTGTTTAAATCAGGCCAAGCTTTAGGTGGTCACAAGAGATCACATAACTTTGTGAACCAAGAACACAACAAAGTAGCTGAAATGCGTAACCAAATCGATCTCAATGTGCCTGCTTCAGATATTGATGAATGAATCAGAACTGAAACTAGAAGTAGAACTAGAACTCATCCTGCTACATTGTTATCTCTGGTGGTTTCATCCCCATTTTTTGCTTGTTTTCTACAGATTTTAAAAATTGGTTAAGGTTTTGGAGGTGAATCAAAAGCTTTTTGATTTGTTCATATGAAGCTAATCACTTAGCCAATTTTTTTTCTATGACTTACAAGTGTTGATGTATATCATCAGCTTTTATGTTTCTTACTGAGATTCTTCAAAGAAAGCTCTCTCCTTTAAGTTTTTTTTTCCAGCTTTATAGGGCTTCATCTGTTTCATATTATCTCAATCAAAGTCAATCCAAGAGCCATTGTCTCTTGCGTTGATAATGATGTTTTGATTTTAACCAAAAAAATATATATATATAGAGAGAGACTTGTGTTCAAGTCAAAATGTTATTTCAATTAAAATGGATTATGGACCTTTACTATTGGGCCTATTATGGTGTAAACCCATGGAAGTCTATAAAGACCCATGAGATAGCTTGAGACTCACGAAACAACTCAATAGACGTTCTTGTATTATTAAGGTTGTGTACAGATTCATGTAAAAGACCTACCTATATAATAAACCCATCATTTTGTAAGTCTATTAAAAAGCTACAGAAAGTGAAATGAATAGATGGAAATGTATATAATAAAGTCACGGGTTGGTATTTATGTCTATGAAAACGAAGTAAGCAAAGGACCCACGTAAAATCGATTCATGTGCATCTTCTGTGTTGCATTTAAATCCCATTTGCTTCCACCAAATATCTTCCCTCTTCCTCTCAAGTTTAAACTTTTCCACCTCCAAGAAAATTTCTCAGTTCCTCTTTCTCTCTCTCTCTCTCTCTCTCTGTGGAAACCTAACAATGCAGACGACTACTCACATGAACCGTCCGATCTTGATCCTTCTCCTTTTCGTCTCTTTCCATCTCAAAACTTCCACTGCTTCTGCAAACGTCGTCGAAGGAAACCGAACATCAAGAAACTTCCGTTATCGAACCCACCGATTCGTCCCGAGGGTTCACCACCACCCATACTACGTGTCTCCTCACCGCTCGTGCGATTCCTTCACACGTCCTTATGCGCGTTCTTTGTGCTTTGAGCTTCATAGAATTCACAGTAGCAGTCTGAAGCAGCCGATTCTTTCCCCTCCTCCGCCGGAGATTGACCCAAGGTACGGCGTCGACAAAAGACTCGTCCCCTCCGGTCCAAACCCGCTTCACAACTAAACCCTATCCTCAAGTTTCTATAAATATAATACATGTATACAGAGACCTTTGTCACATATTTTCTAGTAATTAACACATTTCTTGGCGTTTCTTGGACTTGTTCGAGAGAAATGTGTTTTCATCGAGTTTTTCTTCATCTTCTTTGCGGATCTTTCATGATTCTACTCTCTTGTGTTTGTAATGGAGTCCTACGTTATGGGGAGATATTAATTGTTGCTATTTCCACGCTTGTTTTTAGGCTTTGTCTAGAGGGTGGAAACAATCTTGGAAATAGTGTACTTTTTCGAGAACTGATTTATTTTATTTTCTGCTAATTATTTAAAATTTTGAAAGCAAAAGGGAAGAAAAAAGAGATTTAATATGGTTGGGAGAGAAGAGCTGGAGAAACGCATGAGTTCCATTAATTTGGGAGCTGTATTATTATGTAACAGTTAAACCATTTGTCTATGAATAATATAAGGGATTTTATGGCGCATATATATAATATATGCATGCTCTTGTCTCGTGTGTCATCTCGCTGTAAAGATATTGAATTCGATAGTCTCTGTCAATACACATTAGTCCAACCCTCAACATATAATAAGAACTTCTTATATTCTATATCTGAATTCATTTTTACCAGAAGAAAAGTTGTGAAAGAAAATGTTAAAATATAATTCTTATAAATATCTTTATGCTTATCGCCAAATTTTTCGCATAAAATTTATAGTAATCGTTGAACAACTCAGTTCAGTTAACAGAAGGTGCGTATGTGAATTGTAGATGGAATAACAAAAGTTATTTTAAGTTTGTCACTGTCACTTATGGAACAAAATTTAGATTTATACTAGTTTTAAGATGATGAAATACACCTTTTACCACTCACAAAAAAAAATATGTTGAAATACAAACCTGGCAAAAACAAAAGAGGAGAAAAAAGAACCATCATTTATAAAATAAATAACAAGAGAAGACATGAATGCATCTTTGGTATAAGATTAAACAGAAAAAGAGTTAAAATGCATTTATACAAGTTTCGAAAATGATGAGCATTGCGGAGATATGGGAAGCATAAGGAGAACATAATTTGGGGATAAGATGAATCTTATTGGCAAGAAAATGTAAAAAGATGAAATATATTGTATTATGTTTTTGTGAAAAATATAATCTCGTATGTCATAATTTTTAGAGTAAGATATTTCTATTTATTTTCGTACGTAGTTTGTATCCAACTCCTACCTAACGTGTATATTCGAGATGTATATAATCTTGTGAGCTGTGTAAGTAATTTTTTAAAATTAATTGATAATACCAAAGTATGTGGATCCCCTGCTCAACCTTCTAAACCAAAAAAAGGATCTATTGCTGTTTATTGAAAATTTCTCCGGACCTTTTAAACCAAATATACAAAGATATAGCTTTTGTAAATAGGGCCTTTCAAATCTCTAGACCGGAGCGGACCGGTCATGATCACAACCAAGTAATAGTTTTCTTTTGTTTGCTTAATTTGCTTCCATTAAGAAATTAATAGTTTAGTTTTGGGTTGCTTTTATCCCAAAAAAAGACTAATAAAATGCGTGTATAGCTTTCAGTCTAAAGCGAAATCCGCCTAGACTATGGTCACGTATTCACTCATTTCTCCAAATCTTATTAACGTCAAATGGAAAAAAAAAAAAAAAACTATGTATTATAATCTGAGTATTATAATAACTTCCCTTTCATTTCTTAACCTCAAAAAGAAAGCAAATTTGCTAACTTTAGATATTGGGGAAATTTCAAAGTCAGTTTAATTTGTTTCCTGTTTTTGTGTTGTTTAGCTTGATGGTAGGATCTGTAGTTACCAAGACTAGTGATACAACTCCAAAATCTGATCGCTGGGAAAGTATCAAGCTTTCTGCTTGATTCTCTCTCTTCCACCCTTCTCTGCTTCTGTGGGAATTTCTTTTGAATATTTGAGGTAATTTATACTTATGGTTCTCACTAATCTTGCCTTGTTTCTGATCTTTTGCTTATATATTGTTTGATCAGATGGAACAGTACAAAGAGAGGAAGTTTGTGTGCAAGTACTGTAGCAAGAGGTTTGCTTGTGGTAAATCACTCGGAGGTCACATCAGAACTCACATGAATGAGAATTCACTTGATTCAGATGAGGATGAGTCTAATAAGCTCAGGATTGAAGAAAATGGAGGTCAATCTAGTTATGGTCTGAGAGAGAATCCTAAAAAGAACAAGAGGTTTGTGGATCACAGACAGATGATGGCTTTTAAACAGAACCAGCAACAACAACTTCTTCGTTGCAGAGAATGTGGTAAAGGGTTTGTTTCTTCTAAAGCTCTTTGTGGTCACATGGCTTCTCACTCTGAGAGAGAGAAGATTGTGATGGATAGCCAATCTGATACTGAGGCTTCTTCTTCTCCTATCAGAAGAAGATCCAAGAGAGCTGTTGTGAAACATCATCACAACAAAGCTGGTTTTGTAGTTGGTGGTATCATGGATCAATTCAATTTAGCATCTTCTGATGCTTCTGAGATTGAGCCTGAACAAGAGGAAATGGCATTGTCTCTGATGATGTTGTCTAGGGATTCCAGTTTCAAGAAAGGACATAGCTCTGAGTCATCTGACAACAACTCTGTGATTCTTGAGACTAAGTCATCTACAGGGGAACAACTGAAGATGAAGAATGTTGGAGAGTTGTGTAAGGAAAACAAACTTGGAGTTGAGTATAACCAGTTGAGATCTGCGGACGATAATGACGATATTATCTATGATTCAGATAATTCTGATTCTGGCTACTTCAGGAATGGACCAAAGAAGTTGGACTCAGATGTTTCTGTTGATGGGTTCTTCTTCAAGAACAAGCCTGTAATGGGATCTGGATCAAGATTCAACAGCTCCCCAACAATACACATTAAGAACTTGAACAGATTTGGAGGGTCAGGATCAGGATCAAAATCAGGGTCAGGTCGTTCATCTACAAAGTATGATCTAAGGAAAAGCAAAAGGAGCTTTCCTTGTTACGGTCGAAAGAAAATAAAGTATGAGTTCACTGAATCTGTGTATGACAGTGGTGAGCATAGCTTGGAAACTGATTCTTGTGCGGACACAAACCGAACTATCAAGATTCATAGTAATAAGTCACCAATGGTTAAGAAAGCAACTGGTGCAAAGAAGAAAAGCAAAGGTCATGAGTGTCCAATTTGCTACAGAGTGTTTAAATCAGGACAAGCTTTAGGTGGTCACAAGAGATCACATTTCATTGGGAATCAAGAACATAGGACTTTGGTGATTCAACACCAAGTTGCCCATGAGATGCACACACTCATCGATCTCAATCTCCCTGCTCCTATTGATGAATGATTCAGTTACCAGAAACCGTCGATTTTGTTCTCTTTATTGTTTCCTTTCTGTTTACTTTATAATTTTGTTTGCTTCATATTCAACAAGAATACGATTGGTTGGGAAGGTAAATCAATTTTGTTTTTTTTTTTGAAAAAGTGAATCATTTTTTTATTTGTTCATAATCATCACAAGCTTGGGGCTTTTGAGGTTTTGTTACAAGAAGAAAAAAAAATCAGTTAATTGAACTGTGAATATATAAAAAGAACAGAAATGTGTGGTGAGTTCAATGATAATTGAAGTGAAAGAGGGAAGTAAAACAATAATGAGAAAGAAAAAAAAGAAAGCAAAAGGACCAGATTTGGCCTTTAAGAGGCAAAAGTGTTCCTCTCTAATTAGGTTAATAATTTTTAGAAACCAACTATAGTGACTTGTTTAGAATCAACATATTTATGGACTCTCTGATCTTATTTGGCGTAGATAACATATGTGGCACTAGCTCAACCAATTAAATGTGACTTGTGTAGTAATTCACGTCTCAAAATTTATGTTTATGTCGATATAACGTAATTGGTACAGAACTCTCAACTTACATGTGATTTTTGTTTAGAATCAATCATTAGGTTTTGGGTAGGCTATTGTTTAACTTGATTGAATAATAAATAATTGTTTCCGTTGAAATAGACTATTACTAAAGTCATCTGTTTATAAGTATAATTGATATTTAACACCCTAATTTAATGGAACATCTTGAATATCTAAAGCCCATGCAAGAATAGCTCCAAGACTCTGGGGCAAAGATTAGAACGGTGAAATTCACCAAAATTTGCTACTTTTTGCTTTCTTTGTCCTAATTTCTTCACCCCCAAGAAACCTTATTGTTAATTAATGATACCTAACTTATAGTAGGATTCGAAAGGAAGACTAGATTACCCAATAAACACACGGATAGGGGTAAAGCAAAAGTGTTGTTGTATGTAAAACTTTTTTAAATGATCAGCTAGGTCTAGGTGTGTTTCTCTGAATTATCAAAACATTTAATCTGCCACTTAAAATCATGAGTCATTTATCAAGCAGTGACAACAATTAACATATCTATCTATCTGTTTAATAACCAACGACTAGGGGTATAAGACAAAGCAAATCATGTTTGGCTAATCTTACTGACGACAAAATATAGATAGAAACAAATCACCCCCAACATTGGTGAGAACAATTAACATCAATCTTTTGTATAATTGTTAAAAACTCTCTGTCTTTTATATCCCTCTGTAGTTTTTCAAAAGGTTTGGTAAAGTCCGATTATTTCCTGAAACTATCATGTTAAGATCACAGATGCGGGATTACCTGCAGCCTGCAGGTGGGCACCTTTGTCTCCTCGGTCTTCTTGTTGCTTGTCCCCATCCTGTGAGCTTACTGTCTTCAAGTCCCACCACTGATACGCTCTCATTCATTGGCTGCGCCATTGACGGGCAAACTGGAGCTTGGCTTATGTTACTGACCAGTCGTTTTCTTTTTGAGTTACGTCGACCACCCACTCCAGAATTCCAAGTGTACTCACTGGTTTTCATAAGTCCCCCAAACATTTGCATATCTTCGGTGACTTCATACCTCGATAGTGAATAGAGTCCGGGGAGAACATCCCTCTGGAAATCCCGCTTTGGTCTCCCTCGTCTGGCTTGTCCTCTTCTTGGCCTGTTAATATCTGCCCCTTCAAACTTCAGATTCTCAGGAACTAAGGGCTCTGGCATGTAGTCTTCTTCCTTCGTCGGCTGTAAATTCAGGGTCATGGCTTCAAAGTAATCAATATCCCCAGAAGAACACTCTTCCCGGTAACCCTCACAGTCTCTCACTTCTGGAGAACCGTCAACCTTTCTTTTTAACTCATCAGTGCAAGAAGTGATTAAGTCTGCAAACCAAGAGAGAGTGTCTTTCGCAGCATCAGTTGAAGACGAAGCGGCATCATCAGGATGACGTCGGTGATTAGATGATGAGATAGCGACTATTGCCTCTGCTGCTACCT
Source organism: Nasturtium officinale (assembly GCA_963854855.1). Classification (NCBI taxonomy): domain Eukaryota; kingdom Viridiplantae; phylum Streptophyta; class Magnoliopsida; order Brassicales; family Brassicaceae; genus Nasturtium; species Nasturtium officinale. Next base: position 7,205,315 of record OY978501.1, on the reverse strand, counting down.
TGATGAATTCATCCATAGAGTTCGCATCTTGGCGTTGCATCATTCCCCAAGTTTTTTCATTTGTTTTCTCCTGTGAGCTGTCTCCTTCTTCACTCTCGAGAGCAGGTGGAGCTTCCAAATCTATCCATGTTCTTGCTTTTGTTTTCACTCTCACATTGGAATGCAAGCCAGAATCTTCACCATCCTCACTAGCACATGAGTTCAAATCAATGTAGTCTCTGAAGTTGGCAGCTTTTTTCCCGTCCTCCTTGTTAACACAAAAGGCTTTAGCACCATGCTGGTCAACAGAAACCGAGGCATCACATGGAAAGTTGATATTGAGGTCTCGCTTTACCAAGTGATTTACTTCCTTATGTTGACCAGTAACACACAAGGAATGAGCAATAAGTTGCTTCTCAAAGAACCCAATAATTTTTGTACTACTCTGAGCGTTGATCATTTCGACGCTTCCCATGTTCGCATTATTAGAGTATGACGCAGATCCCAAACCCTTCTGAGAAGAAGCACTAGTCAGGTCGTCCACTTTGCCTGTTCCATCCATAAATTGATTTGTCGAAGCATTCAAATCAAAGCTACCATTAGATATTTCACTTTTGTAAGTGGGCTTATGTTTTAGCCAGTGCAGCCCAGCTGAGCGTTCCTGCTTTTTTGGTCCTTGAAGGCTTTCAAAACTCTGGCTCTTCACTACATCGCCTACAGAAGCATTTGGTTTAAAGCTGGTTGATGGGAGATTAAAGAAAGACTGCTTTGACACGGAAGATAATCCTTGATAAACCCCATTAGAGACATAGCTTCTCATCTCAGAACTTGAATCGGCTCTTGCCTGTGTGTCAAAATTCATGAAGGGATTCGTTTGAACTGGGAAAGATCTCTGATGTGAGCTGCTAACAGGGTTCTCCCATGATGAAGACCAACGGCTCCATGGTCTGAATAAGTCAGGAAGGTAGTCATTGTGTAATCTTGGAGCATTAGATGCCACACTTGATTCCACATAGCTATCATAAGAAACTTGAGGATTCTTTGAACGAACTTCTAGCTCACGATATGCTCTTTCCCCCGAAAATCTTGCCTTTCTATGATCAGTTGAAAGATAGCTCTGAGGTTGAAATGCATTGTTAGAAAGTACTTGTACAGAACGGGAAGGCAGATGCAGCTGATCTCTTTGAGTGCTCCTATTGTGCCCTATCAACATTTGAGAAACATTTGAGAAATAGAAGATAGCCAATAACGGTTACCTACTGAATCAGCACACAATTATAAAGAGCTGTGAGCCATGCATAATAAAAACAATCATAAAAAGTAAGTAAAGAGCATGTAACTAGGAACTCAGTAAATGTAAGTAATGAGCATGTAACTAGGCACTCATTAAATGTAAGTAAAGAGCATGTAACTAGGCACTCATTAAGAAAATCTCACCTGCTTCAGGGAAAATCCACCCATTCTGACTTCTATTTTTCTCCAACCACTGACCTTGAACATCTGCATTGGTTCTTCCATAATGAGAATTCATAACATCCCTGGACGGAGCAACAGGTGCTGATTCTTGCCATTTGAGTGGCTCATTCAAATCAGCTAAGCCATTTGAGTTCTTCAGATCCAAGTAAGATCCTGAAGAATTGCTCAGATGAGAAGCACCCCCTCTCCCTGATTGTGACTGTCTGTATGGAGGGTAGATTTTATTCTCACCGGTATTAATAGTATAACGATGGTCATCAACTGGGAGCTGAAGATCAATCATTCTTCTCCTGACCTGCTCAGGTCTAACCTCGGACACGTTCTCATCCTTGAAACTAAACCCATTTTGCAAACGACCATTGGAAACTTGAGAGCTGCTTCCTTCTCCATATGCTGAGTTTGGAAAGAGAAATCCAGGAAGCTGCCTTTTACTTGCATTTTCCGATGTATGATCACTTACGTTCATATCTTCATTCAAGTTGAATCCTTTAACTTCGCCCACCAAATTCCTCTGTACTCTATACAGACGGTGAAGTTCATGCACCTACATAACAACACAAACAAGTAGACTCACTCATAAATGAACCATTTTGATTAATATAATCACCAAGATATGAGTAAACTCAAAAATAGTGTAGATAGACACCTGATTCTTAAATTCGGCCTCGTGCTCAAGAATTGTTTGTTTCATGAAATCTCTCTCCGTTGCATCACTCATCGAAAAATCTTCACTGATACACTGACCAAAATGCAAACCATTAAAAAAACTTCACTGAGAGATCTCTCATTTTTTGACTAATGTAGGACTGTTTTATATTCAATCCCTCAAAGATAACACAATTCTGTAAATTTACATACAAACTACAATCACAGAATTCACAAACAACAAGATAGATTCACAAACACGTGAGACAGGCATAATACAGAAAAGGTAAAATATATATATACATATATATGATTTTAAGGTAAGAGAATCATCATATCTATCAAATATTTGGACGTATCTAAATCCAGATTCTGCAAAATAGAGAGCTAAATTCAAATTATTATATAAATATATATTTTTCAATCAGATTGGAATTGAGAATAGCTAAAATCTATTTGGGAATTTAACAAAGGATCGAATCTCTTACTTAAAACTCAGATTAGACGTAAACTATTCTAATTACCAAAAACAATTACGAGAAGAAGCAAAAAAAAAAAGGAATCGAACAAAATCACTGTAGAAATGAGCATTTATCATCAAACTAGAATCTGAATCAAATTGACTTTAAAATGAATAACCTAATTTCATCAAACAAAAAAAAATCCATTACAAAAATCATAAAAGAGACAGAAATGGGAAATCAACTAAGAAGTAATATAAAAATATTAAAAAAATACAAAAATCGATGATGAGAGATTTATTTATATACCTCAGACCCACATCCTCTGATCGCAATTTCACAGAGATTAAAATCTCCTAAATCGACGACTAAATTATCCACACACACACAAAAAAACAATCAAATTAAAAGGATAAACAAAAAGTATTCCCGAGATTCACTCACAATTTTTTTTTAATCAAAGAGAGAGAAAAATCTAAGTAACAAGAGAAGAGCAAGTGCCAAATAATCGAAACTCCATTGAAGAAAAAAAAAAAAAGAAGAAGCTAAAGCTATCTGTCTTCTTCTTCGATCCGCTGGGCCAACTCTCTCTTTCTCTCTCTCTCTCTCTTCTCTCTTCTCTCTGGCTTTCTATCTCTCAGATTCTTTAGCGAATGAAGCAAATGAAATAATAAGGAGCCTTTTATATTGTTTTTTTCTTATTTATTAAAATCTCGGATTTGGTGTTTTCTGAAAATAATAATAAAATTAAATACACAAACAAATAATAACAGTGACGTGTATTTTGTCAACACTCGGTCTTCCCTTGCATTTTTCATGATTTTATCAGTTTTTTTTTTACCATTTAACTATTTGCCTTAATTATTTAAATTGCAGTCAATCTGCAGTTGGAGTAAATTTGGCAATTGACAAATTTAAAATTTGAATATATCACTAGCTTTTAATTCATTTAAGTGAAATTATCTCTATATACATGCATGTTGCAAAAATTAACTATTATACATTATAAGATAACTGTATAGTATACTGCCATATAACGTGGATACATATCAAATCAGAAAATTATATCGGAAACTATTTTGTGTAAAACTGCGATACTATATGCTAAGTATGTATTTATTAATTTATTCACATATAATCGAAAGTGAATTTCAAAATATATTTCAAACCTAAATTAAATGAAATTGCAATTTGTTATACAATTAAAAACTTGATTGAGAAATAAGTTCAATTGGTTTAAACACAAATGGATTTTTTCTTTCTAAAATTGGTTTTGACTAAAACCCAATTTGAACATATGTCACATCTATATATCTTAAAAATATTTAATAGGTCAATATATGGATATACATTATTTACTTATAAGGTATTGATTTTGTTATAGAAAAAAAAATCTAAATAGTTAAAATCAAATATGTTTCTACTTATATTTTGTTAAAAAGTAGAAAGTTTTATATTTCAAAAATTTCCCTAAAATTAGTTGATATATTTTCACTATTCAAAGTGTGCAATAAATTTCCCAAAATGCATCATTGAACTGTATATTATCTATCTACTTAGGTAACCATTTATATAATAGCAAAGAAAAAGTCCCAAAATGCATCATTTTACATCAGTCTGAGAATTATAATATTGATATCTCTAAATCCAAAATGTTATTATGACAAAAAATAAAGTTTAATGAGAATTTTAAGTATGTTTTTTATTTAAACCCATCAATTCAAATGGACCGACACAGGTTTAGGAGAATGTATTGAAATGAGTATTTTGTTAGATTTAATTTAACATAAAAAAATCATATTTTAAAATACTTATTTAAATCATATTTAAATTATTGAATTAATGATTTTAAAATACTTATTTAAATCCAGTGTTATTGAAAATAGTATTGGAATTTGATTTAATAATTTCAATTGAGATTTTTTGTTAAAAATACAAAAAATCAAATCTCAGGTTTTACATGAGATTTTATGAAATTTAATTCTACTGCGCAACATAAAACGAATATTCAAAATCCAATTATACGATTTTACCGTAGATTATATCCGTGTCTTTGAATGCGGACATTAATTTAGCATGAAAAATAAATACAGTACGAACCAAAAAAGTAATCTTTAGTGGTCATTAGTAGATTTACTTTGACAGCCTCATGTAATTTATTCCTTTCATCGATATTTAATTTTAATTAATCTTTGACTCTTTGAATTTTTGATTTCGGCTTTATATATGAGTAATTGTAAAATCGTGCAATGGTGTGTATATCAATAATTTACATCTATAACCTCACCTAGTCACCTGATAAACACTAACTTTTATACAAAGAAACAATGCATCAACAAACAAAAAATTCATATGAAAAATAGCAAAGGTCCAAATCCATTCACAATTTATGTAGATAATTTATTTAGAATTTAAAGTCAATCGATTCTGTTTTTTACTCTCAACCAGAAGCATAAATAATTTTATTAAACATTAATTACCATATTACAGGCATAAAAAAGAAGAAGCTGAAAGTAGCTAATTTCAAGAATGCACTCTAAATTACAAGCCGGATAATAACATTTACTAATTAATCTTCTGAATGAAACATCAATTGTTTATAAAGTTAGTTAGACCAAAAGCCACTGGTCCCCACTTATGAGCCAACTTTGAGGTTTTAGTTTATAGGTTTGGGGTGGGAAGATAAAGACCCCTGGCTTTATACGTAATTACGACTTGAGAATTATTTTTGTTATAGAAACTTTTGTTTCTGGCCATCCCTGATTGGTTGCTCCTCTCTCCACTCTTACTCAATACGTAGTAAAATATTCAATTAAAAGGCTGTTTTGTGGAGATTATTACATTAACTGCCACTATTCCAGAAACGTACTTTTTTTTTTTACTTCTGACACGTGAGCGGTTATTTTTTTATTTATAAACGAATTCAAGGCTTTTGAGTTGCAAGTCTTTTTTGTTTCCCTTAGTTAATTACCATTGCTAATTGATTTTAATATCTTATCCGCAAGATAATTTTGTGGTTAGATTAAATTTTATCTCCAAATAACTTGTCATAGATATCGCAAATGTTGTAATGCAAAAACTTAGTTTTTTTTGTCGGTAATGCAAAAACTTAGGTTATTTATATGAAAATATGATATTTCACATTACATCTCCATATTTCAATCTGTTGTCATGCTGCTGTTTCTATATATGAATTGATAGATGACTATTATTTACATGATTCTGTAATATTCTATCCGATTGTACATTATTTAATTATGTTATAACAATAATGTGCGATGAAAAGTGACATCTGGATTCAATCATATAAAAACTGATTTCCACCTCTATGATTTTTTTCATTGAGATTATTATAAACATCAGTTCAAAATTTTGGTATTTAGTTTTACACCTTAAGAGTTTTTCATAAAGCAAAAGACTAAAAATATATCATTATTAAATGGCCAAATGGGTATAAAACTTTTCTTGTTTTTTAAAATATGGTTTATATACATTAACTAACAGAATAAATTAAATATACAATATATTTAGCAAAAATAAAATCAGTCATTTAAAGCCTAACAACTTAAACTGAGAAAACATAATTGAATTGAAATTTATGAAAGAAGTATGAAAGTTTTTGGTTTATAAAAAAGTGAATTATGCTCATAATGAAGTGCACTAAATCAGTCTAGTACATATTGTGATTTTGCTTATAAATGAAACTCCCTTAAGGAAAAACAGTATTAATTTTTTTTGGTCACTGTACAAGACTCTAGACTAGAGATGTCAATTAGGGTTTCAAACCCGCGGGCCCGCACCGCTATAAGGCGAATTAGGGTTTATGTTTTGATTATCAAACTGACATTGCGGGTTGACCCGTCATGATCTATGGTCTTTGATAGATAAACCCGCATGGCTTGCGGGTTGATCCGCGAACTAATGGAGTTACACGCTGAAAACAAAAAAGTAATAGGAAATCTTTCTTCATATTAGTATTATTTTAGAAATTTTGAAAAATACATTTTTGTTTTATTTTGTCTTAACAAGTTGGAAACGTTGACAATGCTTAAATCAATTTCATATTTAAATGTTTGAAAATTTATTGATTTAATTATGCATTTTATGATTTTTATTACTATTTTCTTTTTGATTTATGATAGATATAAAATACATTTATTTTATTATTGATAAATTTACATTGTAAAGCTTTAATTTTTTAGTTATTAATTTGATTTTAAAATTTGCGGATCAACCCGCTTAACCCACAATTATAGTGTGGGACAGATTAGAATTATTAGTTTAGAACACATGGGTTATAGTGGTCAGCTCGCTTAAACCCGCAAATTAACTCAACTCATAATAAAACAAAATAAATGGGGTGAGTTAATCCGTTTTTACATCCCTATACCTATATAATTTGCAAAGGTTTCCTTTTCTCGGCGGCCAGCGCATAATTAAAAAGTTCAATTGCAGTTGAACAAACAAAAAAAAAGGTTCAATTGCCAAAAGTAGGAGGAACATTGGAAAGGTAATGGGCCGCAAATGATTTGGTCAATTTATAGCCCACTTTCCAATAAATGACGCAAGTACGTAACTAATGTTCGTGGAGATTTATCGAATTTAGTGACATAAGGAAAGCTCTAATATCGGGGTCGGGGGCTGTTCTGCTCTAATGCTTTTTGATTTTCTCGTTAAATGCTTTGTGCCTGGTGGACGTTAGAACGTTAGAGATATATAACGTGTCAGATTTGCAGTACTCAATCAAACTGAAGGCTTTTGTTGCTTTCATAGAGTTTGCGTCTATTCTTATTGACTTATTGTCAACAAATAGATTCAGAAAGAATACACAATGTATAAGGAAACGAAAATCTCAACTCCTCCTTCAATGAACTGATCATGTAAAACATAACTCATATAATATCCTCTTTGTGTTTTGCATAGATTCTTTTCACGTTGAGTTTTGATAGACTTCGACTTTTAAAAATGGTTAAAAATCTTTTTTTCCTCTTTCAGGTCGAGCAACTTTCTGATTCATGTTTGTCTATGGATGGTGGTGAGATATATCAATGTATTGTTGAAATTAAGAGAATGGAGGCTTTAGGGATTGTTGAGAGAGTGATAGTTGTGGCATGAGAATGATAAGGAGTTTGAGGTTAGGATACTTGGAGAATGTTTAGGATGAAGATGGTGGCGTGAGTATTGATGTAATGAGGGATTATTGTTTGAGAATGATGATAAGAATGATGATGAGAATGAGAATGATAATGGTTGATGAAATAAGATGAACTAAGGAGAAGTATGGCGCCGGAGAGCTAAGGCTCCACCGGCGCCTTTAGGGAGATAAGTAAAGCTTTCTTTTACTCTTTTAATCTTCTTATTCTCTTATTCACAACTTTCTTTACATCACATTACATGTATTTATAGAGTTTATACATAGAAGAACAAGAAGAAGAGGCGCTCAAGAGAAGGAGAATGGCGTGAAGAAGGAAGGAGAGAAGGAGGAGTTGGCGTGAAGAAGAGAGGAGGGAGCAGCTCACCTACTCCAACAGTGGAGAGCTCCATGCCCTGATTCTGGCACCCCCATGCTGTCATTTGCTTCCATTTTTCCATTTAGTTAGCTTCTAGTTTATTTGTGACAGCTTCCTTTCTTCTAGTTACCTAGCAACCAGTTCCTTCCCTTCTAGTTCCTTCTCAACTATTTCTTCTTCTAGTTTCTTCACAACTAGTTCTTTCTTTCTAGTTCCTTATCAACTAGCTTTCTCCTTTTCCCTCTTCCTCTTGTGTTTGAATTCTTCTATCATAGAGATCACATATTTTAACACTCCCCCTCAAGATTGGTCGGTAGGTGTCCTTAAGGCCAATCTTGCCATGTACGTGATCCTCATTGATAGAAGATGATGGCATGATGAGGATATCCGCTAGCTGATCCTTGCTTGTTCCAAGACGGTTTTGATGACTTCTAACCTCAATGAGACCTAGGATACTGAATCCCATGGCCTTTACTCTTCCTTGCGGATTAGGCTTTGTTTTCTCTAAGCTTCACTCGGATCATGTCTCCTCGGGCTTCTTGTCTCAAACTTAATCTTGACTTCAAGCTCCTCGGATGACATCTTCTAGCTCACGGAATACTCACATTGTCATTGGCTTCCTCTTGATCACCCTTGGGAGTATACTCTATCCAGTTGACGCCACTTCCCGCTGCTTCTCGGATCACCACACCTAATAAGGTCTGAAAGGTAGTTTCTCCTTCGGTTTTCTTACAACATCATCCATAGCTACTCGTATGTGTCTCCCGGCTTCCTCTCGCCATCGTCTCCTCATATGGTGCTTGGAGTGCCTTGTTGCCTTGTTTACCGTTCCACAGCCTCCTAGGTGAACGCCTCTTGGTCTGAGCTTCACACTCCATCTATCAAGATCAATCTTGGCTTCAACCCTTCATAGATTTGATCTTGATTCTTCAAAGAGCCATCCGCTCTAATCCCACTTATCATAAGACTCTCTCGGCTTCCTCTCGGAATGCTGCACCTATCCATGGTACAATGTGATACAAAGAGCCATCCGCTCTAAGCCACTTATCATAAGACTCTCTCGGCTTCCTCTCGGAATGCTGCACCTATCCATGGTACAATGTGATAGTCCTCTTCTTCTTGGACCATCACCTAACTTGTTGCTTCAACGGTCTTCTTCAACACTCCCCCTCAAGCTTGGTTCGAGTATGGGAAGAACCAAACTTGACAAGGAAGGCCGTTGCATAATTTGGAGCTTCACCGGTCTTCTTCAGCACTTCCCCTCAAGACTAGCCCATTGCCAAGGGACCACTCTTGCAAAAGAAAGAGCACTAAGCTTGATTATGCCAATGATGCCGCCTCCTCTTGGACTATCTATCCCACTTGCAAATTAGGACAAGCGTTTGTCTGCTAGCCATTTTGGATTAGGCCGCAAAGGACATCATCTACCTCCACATAACACCACCATGAATAGCTTGCTTGAGCCTATACACACTTCTTCTTGTAGATTGCTCCGCTTCGATCGCCACATGGTTGAGTATGATCACCACTCTCTAAAGACCTCCTGGATCAAGTGATTCAGCTTCAAGAGAGGATGAAGACCATGTGGAAGAATATGACCCTCCATAAGCACCATTTAATCAATACCTTGGAGCAACTACTTCTTGGACCATATGAATCTTCCGCTTATTGGAAGACTCACCAAAGAATTATAGCATAAGGCTTGTGCTTCATCTCCGTCTACTGCAAGTCTTCTACGTGAACTCCTCTTGTCACGTCCCTTCCGCAAGTCTCTTCCGGGTTGAAGACGTGAACTCCTCTTGTCACTTCTCTTCCGCAAGTCTCTTCCGGGAAGCAACCTTCTTCAGCTTCCTATCTCTTAGGTAAGCTTCTCCTTTTCAACTCCAAGTTTTACTATGAGCTGTCTCATATTTTTCTTGAAGTCTCACGTGAACTAGATTTTTCTTTCGCTGTTTGTGCAGCCGGTTTAATGCTTCCATTCATTCTGAGGCAAGCACCTCTTCTTTCTTGCTGAATGTCTTCATTTGATCACCAGCCACTTTACTTCCTGGTCAATGATTTGTTTTCACTTGGAACTTGCTTGGATCACCACTTAAGGTCACCACCCAGCCTTCTCCTCTTCTAAACCATCACGCCAAAAACACTCTTCATCTCCTAGATGCCTTATTTCCCACGCCATACATGCGAAAGACTATCACGCCATGACAAGCTTCTTCATGGATGAATGATTCTAAAAATCCTCTGGATCTTGTTTCCAAAGAGGATCACCGAGGGATTGATGTTGATACAACCCCTTTTCAAAGTTTTGTATGTGGATATAGACTCCACACACAAGAAACACAAAGAAAGATATTTACTCTCTCACACACACCCTATTAAAAAACGCATGGGAGGAACAAATTACCCCAGAAATATTTTCTCTCATGTGTTTAACAAAAGGACCGAGCTTCTCAAGGCAAGGAGCCAAGGAGAGCCCAACGAAATCTCCCTCAATTTGTCATCATTTTCTAGTAACAATACACACCCTTAGTACTTTCACAACTTGAAGATCTTATGATCTCAAGGATATTAATCTCAGAGTGAATAGAACTAAGAAAGTGTATGGTTATAGATTAGAAGACTTTGTAGAGAGCTAGAAGAATAACAAGAGATTAGACACTAGATCACTCAACTTGCTCTGATACCATGTTGAAATTAAGAGAATGGAGGCTTTAGGGATTGTTGAGAGAGTGATAGTTGTGGCATGAGAATGATAAGGAGTTTGAGGTTAGGATACTTGGAGAATGTTTAGGATGAAGATGGTGGCGTGAGTATTGATGTAATGAGGGATTATTGTTTGAGAATGATGATAAGAATGATGATGAGAATGAAAATGACAATGGTTGATGAAATAAGATGAACTAAGGAGAAGCATGGCGCCGGAGAGCTAAGGCTCCACCGGCGCCTTTAGGGAGATAAGTAAAGCTTTCTTTTACTCTTTTAATCTTCTTATTCTCTTATTCACAACTTTCTTTACATCACATTACATGTATTTATAGAGTTTATACATAGAAGAACAAGAAGAAGAGGCGCTCAAGAGAAGGAGAATGGCGTGAAGAAGGAAGGAGAGAAGGAGGAGTTGGCGTGAAGAAGAGAGGAGGGAGCAGCTCACCTACTCCAACAGTGGAGAGCTCCATGCCCTGATTCTGGCACCCCCATGCTGTCCTTTGCTTCCATTTTTCCATTTAGTTAGCTTCTAGTTTATTTGTGACAGCTTCCTTTCTTCTAGTTACCTAGCAACCAGTTCCTTCCCTTCTAGTTCCTTCTCAACTATTTCTTCTTCTAGTTTCTTCACAACTAGTTCTTTCTTTCTAGTTCCTTATCAACTAGCTTTCTCATTTTCCCTCTTCCTCTTGTGTTTGAATTCTTCTATCATAGAGATCACATATTTTAACATGTATATGCAGTATAATATAGCAGTAAGCCAGTAACTAACTTTGAATGAGTAGTTTACATCCAATAAATGCACAAATGATTTGCGTTACCTGATTAACATTTATTTTTTTAAATCTTACGCATCAAAATGGTATGTATATGCCAATCAGATGTATCACTTCCATTTTTTATTCCAGAGGTAATGCGATATCTCTGAAAGAAAAACTAGATTTCACTACTCAGATTTGATGAAATGATCAAAAGGGTATATGCCAATCAGTGATGATGTTTAAATGCTGCTCTTGAGAAGGATATGATCCCAACACATGAGGATCAAATTACATTAAGTAAGCCATTTTGATCATCTGAGGGAAAAAAAAAACTGAAGTATATATAGACAAAAAATGATCATTATCTCGTCTGTCTTTCTTCATTCAAGTTCAAAATTTCTTGATTGTTGCATCAAGCAACACTTGTTAGAAAGCTAAAGAGAAGTGCGTTTCACTTTTTCATTTTCATCACTCACCACTCAACAGCAATCTTTAACATAAAACACTTTTAATAGTATGAAGTGTAATGAGAAGTGAGCAGCATAACTTGGCAAGTAGATTTTTTTTTTAAAAACACATAAATTATGTTATACTAATGAAAAGACCAGCCTTGTGTTAAAAAAATCTGGCTTTTGAAGGAAAATAAGTAATATTTATCAAAAAATAAAATGAATGAGAAATTAGACGCCGCAAGCTAATGTGGGGCCGCGTGGATAGCACGCGATGCAACAAAGAAAGGATAAATCTGGACGGTAGAGAGAATGTGATCCAACGGCTAAGAAAGAGGATAAATAATACAGTAGCCCTAGAAAAGTCTCCTCCATATAAAAACTGACATCACTCTCTCAATCTCATCTTCTTCTACGAAACCTTTCTCTCAGTCTCCTTGTTCCTGAATCATCATGTCTGACGAAGAGCACCACTTCGAGTCCAGCGAATCCGGAGCTTCCAAGACCTATCCTCAGCAGGCTGGTAACATCCGTAAAGGTGGTCACATCGTCATCAAAGACCGTCCCTGCAAGGTCTGATCTCGATTTCCTCATCTCTCCCTTTATTTTTTTTTCACTCCCGATCTCGATATCCTGATCCTAGATCTTCGTTTTTACTCTTTGATTCTCGGATTGTATTATTATGTTTGATTTGCGGTTTTCAGATCTTTATTAGATGAATCTTAATCTGCTGATTGTTCTCTCTACCTTTGCGAAAACTGGAAATTGAATCTAAGTAATCTGATATGCATAGAGTTGAGAAGATAGCTCCTTTTGATTTGGGATTTGATATTAATTTTCGTTGGGCTTTGATAGGTTGTTGAAGTTTCGACTTCCAAGACTGGCAAGCACGGTCACGCCAAATGTCACTTTGTTGCCATTGATATCTTCACTGCTAAGAAGCTTGAAGATATTGTTCCTTCTTCCCACAATTGTGATGTAACTCACTAAAACTTATTCAGATTTTTTTTTTATTGCTTAAGATTTGTGATTTGATTATCGATTTGTTTCATTTTTTGTTGTTGTTGTCAGGTTCCACATGTTAACCGTATTGATTACCAGTTGATTGATATCTCTGAGGATGGCTTTGTATGTTTTCTTTATACTCACTTTACCTCATTACTCTAGCTCTGTTTCTCTCCCTGGACGTGTTTTGAATATTTTATTTACATTACAGGTTAGCCTTCTCACTGACAGTGGTGGCACCAAGGATGATCTCAAGCTCCCCACTGATGATGCTCTTGCCTCCCAGGTTATTTTCTTGTCCTTTTCATGTTTTACGCACACATGTATAGCTTTTGAATTCTGATATTGAAAACAACTGTGGTTTTTTTTTTTTGTCTGTAAACGCAGATGAGGAGTGGGTTTGAAGAGGGTAAGGATGTTGTGGTGTCTGTCATGTCTTCCATGGGAGAAGAGCAGATCTGTGCCGTCAAGGAACTTGGTGGTGCCAAGTAAATCAAAGTATCATTCGATATATTATTACCAGTTTGACAACAGATGTCAATGTTATAAGAACAAAGAATGTTTTCCGTTTCCTAATTTAGACCCTTATGCGTGTTTCTTCTTCTTGCAAGTCAATCATTATCTATTGGTTTTGGATTGTTGAAAAGTTTGTGTTGAAACAGAGAAAGTTTCCTATGAGATGTTATTCTTATACCCTTTGCTTATTATGTGGTTACGTTATATTCACGAAGCTTGTTTTAAGCATACGTAGTTATCTTTTGAGCACTATTTGTGACATGCTAGGTCCAGCTCGACTTATCTCAATACATTGCTGTCTGTACTAGCTAGAGTTACATACTTACATTTCATTTAATAATCATTTAATACTTAGCAGAAGGTTTCAAATTCATTAGAATTTTTAGGAGTGGTCAATGTTGTCTTTCTTATTAAACAGGAGTTGTTTGTATATCAGAGATGATTCTACTTTGAGAATCTGATTATAGTACCGAGCCAATCTTCAGGAACATGATCTCTCAAATCGCCATTGAGCGCTCTCTGTGAATGAGTTGTCGCAGCCTGTTTAGGAGAAAACATAATGTTGGTCAAAAGCTCCATCTATATCTAAGAGGTTTAGCTGCTTTTGAGGCACATCTTTAATCTACCTTCACAATGTAGACATCGATTCCAAGTTTTGCAATCATAGCAGCTTCTGATATCTTTGTTTCCATACCACCGGTTGTATCATGAGCCGCAACAGACTAATCAACTGTTTGATTCCAAAATCAGACAGGTTTTAACTAACACCTAAGAGACATCACATAGTTTTACAGTTTTTGTTGAGTTACCTTTCTTGTCTGTGTGTTCCAGCTCTGGATTCACTACCTTCCACTTCCATCTTCTCCAACAGCTGCAAGAATGGTTATGATTAGGCGAAGACTTGAAAAAGGATTTTAAAAGGAGACAGTCAAGCTTGGAACTAACCGATCTCTTTCAAGAGCACAGCATGAGGCTCAGAAGGTGGTCGATCATAGACACCTAGGACATCTGTCTTTGTAAAGAGTTACTCAGATAACAGAGTACAAGAAGAGGTGGAGAACACTAATTACGAAAAGCACATTTGATGTTTGTCTATTATCAAAAGGATACAAGGAAGACAACGTATTCTGGATTCAAATGATCTGCAAGATGACGGATGATAACATCACCACTCAAAATGGTGCAGCCCTGTACAAGACAAGATGTTTAGTCAATTCAAATTCTAAAAGGGCAAGAATCTAGAAAGATGTTTAGTATCCCGGGAAGCATATTACCAGTATATTATCTAGCACTGCATCTCCATGGAGAACCTGGCCGTGACAAAATTTTAGAGTTCAAGTTACAGTCAAGAGACTTCGACAAACCTCTACCTATTGCCACTGGTGGGATTCAAAACTTACAGGGACAAATCCTGAGTCTATTGTTTTAGCTATGGTTGATAGATCCGCTGAAGCCACCTAATGCAAATAGTAGTTTCTTTAGAGTTGAACCAAACATATTGCTTCAGATCAGGAAATACGTAAAAGAGAAGAAGAAAAGATGTTCAATGGGCTCTTACGTCTCTTTTAGAGGTTAACCAACCACATGAAAATGGAGACATGCCAATAGTAGGAATGCCCTCTGTAAGAAAACATAACGTTAAGCTTCAAAACTCCATCATTTTCTCTCAACAAAACATAGTTTCAGAAGAGAGATAGAAAATAAACTTTAAGAGGTACCTCGGGCAAGTGCTCGTACAATTTCAAGATTAAGATTTGTAACCTGCAAAGCAGTGAAATGATGAACTATCAGAACAACACAAAACTAGCTCCAATAGTATCAGCTTTAGCAAACAGTCTCACAGAAATACGAGTAGCAACGAATCCAGCTTTGACAATAGGTTTCTCAAGTCCTCCTTTGTGAACTCCGGATTTACTTGCCTGAAAATGCCCAAAAGAACCTAAAGACAGAGATTAGAATATCAACTAGTGAACCTAAAAACTAAATAGTAGCTCAAGAACACAAATGAATGAGTGATTTACAGAAGTGATCAAAAGATGTGTTTTGATTCTTCATTATACGAGTTAAAGCAGAGATGAATCAATGTACAACTAACCTGCGCCATGAACAACAACAAATTTGCTAAACTCAAAAGACCCTTGATCCTCAAAGTCATCCACATAACAAGAAATCTCAGAGCTTCCAGGTCTCTTGCTCCAATCCATTCCAATAACCTTGCTCGTAGCTGAACCCTCAATCATAGCCTGACGTAACTGACACGCTACGATCTCCAGATTCTCATCGTGAATCTTCTCCAGCTCGTTCTTGCAAGTAATCGCCGCACCTCCTATCAAATAAATTAGACATTTTGCTGTTATAGTGTCT
Source organism: Nasturtium officinale (assembly GCA_963854855.1). Classification (NCBI taxonomy): domain Eukaryota; kingdom Viridiplantae; phylum Streptophyta; class Magnoliopsida; order Brassicales; family Brassicaceae; genus Nasturtium; species Nasturtium officinale. The sequence goes on along the minus strand of OY978501.1, from coordinate 7,189,446 downwards.
ACACAGTTAGATAAATGGGGAAGGGAAAAAAGAATATATCTTTGGTTTCTGTGATCAAATCAGAATCAAACCCATTTAGAACTTATAAGACAGAACAACTAAAATGCAATCTAAGAATCGATCAAGCAGAGGATGTGAAGAAATGGGATCAAAATAGAAACCGAGTTTAACAATGCAACGAATTGATCTGCTCCGAGTCTCAGGAAGATTTAGCTCCATTGTATCTCTTCTATAGCTCTCGTGGTTAGTGGTCAACGGCGTGTCACACCCGCTTTAACTCCACTTCATCGTACTCTTACCCTTCTTAGTTCTTGATTTTTTTTTTTATTTATCCTCAAAGAAGCCCGTGAAGAGCCATCTAATAATTGAGCCTAACCGACGATTTCCAAACCGGGTTTTTAAGGTTTCAGTAAAATTTACGGTTTAGCTTCAACTTCGTGATGAGGGAAGAATGTTCGGTTACCTCCGATCCGTTGGATTATCTTGAGAGTGTTGTGTAGAGTGGAAGAGACAGATGCACGTTCACCTGTGCCACCGACAAATATTTTTCTTTTGTTTTAGAAAATCAATTCTCTCTACCCAAAATTGTTTCACTTCTGATCTTGCGTTTATGTATGTGAGCATATACAATATTGTTGAGATCTCGTCCAATAATTTTGTTTTTTTATTTTTATTGAGCTACTGAAGTAGGATCCGAATCCGAACCAGGCTCCGACTCTCTACTCTAATCTTTATGCTTTTGTGCATATTCTTCTGTTTCAATTACTTTTTAAATCTGAAATTTCATTGCTTTTCATACTTTAAACGAGATCAAATGATTCACACCAATTTTATATCTTTCTTGTTGTGTAGGCAATATTCTAATCTGGGTTATCTGAAAGAAAGATCTTCCATTTCATCCGGCGCTGCTTGTGAAATCAGATTTTATGGTGTGTAGTCTCGTACTCAACTAAAACCCACTTCACTCTCGAAAAAATGGAGACGGAAACTAATCTCGAAGGAAACCAAGTTTTGTGGAAACAGGAGCTAAAATCAAACAGTCACAAGCAATTTCATTCTTCAAATGCGTTAGAGATCCTAAGAGAAACTGTTCGAATCCTCCGGTACAATCTTGGCGCTTTCATGTTAACTACTGCTGTTTTGATCTGCCCTGTTTCTGCTATTCTCTTACCAAACTTTTTAGTTGATCATTCATTAGTGAACAAACTCACAGTGAAGCTTCTCTTAGTTGCAAAATCAAGTGGTCTTCCTTTGCAGCCTTTTGTCAAACACTCTTGTCAGAAATTCGCTGAGACTGCTGTTTCATCTGCTATGTGTTTCCCTTTGTTCATCACTTTGTCTCTCTTGTCTAGAGTAGCTGTGGTTTACTCAGTTGATTGCACTTACTCGAGGGAAAAAGTCGATATAAGCAAGTTCTTAGTTACATTACAGAAGCTATGGAGACGAGTTGTTTACACTTACCTGTGGATTTGCATTCTGATTGTTGGTTGCTTCACTTTCTTCTGCGTTCTTCTTGTAGCTATCTGCAGTTCCTTCTTTGTTCTTGGCTTCTCTCCAGATTTCAATGTTTATGGAGCCATCTTAGTTGGTTTAGCATTCTCTGTAGTTTTTGTCAACGCCATTATAATCTGCAACACCACGGTTGTGATCTCGGTTCTGGAAGATGTTTCAGGGGCAGGAGCATTGGTGAGAGCTAGTGATTTGATCAAAGGGCAGATTCAGGTGGGTTTGTTGATATTTCTTGGATCAACTTTAGGATTGGCGTTTGTTGAAGGATTGTTTGATCACAGAGTGAAGAAGGTGAGTTATGGAGATGGGTCTTCAAGGTTATGGGAAGGACCACTCTTGGTGTTGATGTATTCATTTGTGACACTTATAGATTCTATGATGAGTGCAGTGTTCTATTTCAGCTGCCGAGTTTATCATAGTATGGAAGCTTCTAGAGATGAAACTCAACCAATCATGGAAACCGTTGTGGTTGTGGATACTCAGTAAGGTTTTGGCTACTGACAGTTGCTGCATTTTGCATGGAAGTGTATTAGTTGAAGAAGATGTATATCAATGGCTTTTCTTAAGCATTTTTTTTTTGAAGTAAAATATTTGATGCATTTAAAAGGTTTTTTTTTGTTTCCGTTATGTACATGATTTGATTTGAAGATTATAGAATCCCAAGTTCGTTCATAGTTCTTGTCCTATTGTTTTTTTTTTCTTTTGTGTCGACGATCCTTTTTTTTCACCATTTCTTTCTCGTTAATTGGAATACTTTCGGCGTAAAATAGCCAGTTTTGAAGATAAAATGGGCTTTTCTGCAAATAATTCTATTTCAAAGGACTCAAAAGTCAAAACCAAAACTGATCATAAACCGGTTTACATGGTTAAATTTAGAAAACCTCGGAAATACCAAATTGTGTGTGCCCTGTGTCCCTCACCGTCGCCACTCGCCGTCACCGTCATTCATCATCGCTGTCACCACAAGCATCATCGTCGTTCGATTGTGCCGTGTCTAGAATTACTTAATCCACGTTGCTCGTGAGTTATAAATCCTCTTGGAGCTTTGCTGATCTCTGTATCTCTAATTTTTGTCTCGTCTATCTAGTTGAATTTTCTCTTCAAAAGTTTTGGTTTTTGAAACCAGTTTGATTCTCATATTTATCGTAAAATTTCATGATTATTGTTTTCTCTTGGAGGTGTTCACCACCTGTTCGACGAAATGCTTCCAAGTTCTCATGTATTTTCAATGCACTATTTGTATAGTTTCAACGCCCTCGTGGCTTGTATTCAGATATTGATTGTTACAATATACAATTCAAGACTCTGAAAACTTATTTTGAACTAATTCCACCAAATAAACAATGCGACTGATAAAGCCTTAAGCTTGATATGTTTTTGTTTGCGTTGCAGTAATGGAAGAGGGACGTCAAAAGGACTTGCAGTTGTTGGAGGAGATTATTGATAAAGGTTTAAAACAGAAGCTTGTACATGCAACTGCTTCACGGTATTCAAATTTACCTCATTTGTTTTCTTTTCATGCTATTTCATTTGTAGTCTTTTGTTTAAGGTTCGTTATTTATTGTGGTCTCTGCATTTGTTGGTTTTGCAGGGACAAGATCTTTGAAGAACAAAAAGTACTGTATCCTTTTGTATAAGGAAGATTCTTGCTTCTTGACATGTGCATCTCATTAAGCTGATCAGTAATATTGAGTTAGTTTCTCCCATGCCTTAGCCCCATCAAAGATGACAGATTCAATTGCCAGTCAGTTTTTCACTTGGTTTTGTGTGTTTTCACATGCAGAGGAACTTTTCCTGGAGTAGCATTTCATTATACTTTGCTTTTCTAGTGAGCTCTAGATTCTTGTTTCCTTAACTGTTACTCCCACACCAGCTCTGACTTGCGGAAAAACCTAGAAACTCTGGAGAAAAATGGTGTAAATAGTCTCAAAACAATGGTCAACCTCGGCTCAGAAGTTTACATGCAAGCTGAAGTGTATGTCACTGTATCTATGGTCCCTTCGTAATTTTTAGTCTCGTAGTAACTCATTATCTGCATACAATGTCATAGACCTTCTCCATAAGCAGCTTAATGCATTTACACAATAGCACATTTCCCTCTGTATTCAATTAACTTATTTAAGGAGTGCATTTGACCAGAAAATGTTTGTTACCGCAGATTAACATATAGAGATGATTTCAACCAGGTTTGCTTCTGATTTCGTTTACATTTGATTTGGGTGTCTATTTGAGTTCAGCCCAGATACTCGGCACATATTCATGGATGTAGGGCTCGGATTTTATGTGGAGTTCACCCGGCAAGAAGCTCTTGACTATATTTCACAAAGGGAAGGAAGAATTAAAAAGTAAGATGAGTCTTTTATTTTTTTTCTCCACATGCTGCTTTTCTCAAAGTTTTTAAAATGCTGTGTGTTGCATCTTCAAGCGTTTATGTACAAAAACAGCTACAAAGTCAAATTAGGCTGTTCTTCTATACACAACTTAGTTAAAGTGCTGTTTGCTTGTGGGTAAATTGAAAGGAAAAATGGCTGTATATGATTGAGTACTCTGGTCGAATGCATATTATAGTGACCGAAGGTGGATGCTAATACATGGTGTTTTTTTTGTTTATACAGACAATTAGAAGAGCTTACTGATGTTATTACACAGATCAAAGGGCGTATCAAACTGGTAAGATCAAATTCTTGCTTTGCTTTGTAATAGTAATACATTTGTTTAATGAGTTTAGATTAGATTAGAAAATTCATTCTGCCTAGTAATTGTGCATCAGATCTGAAGTATATAAAATTGTCACCGGGTAATTTAATATGTTAATGACCTTTGCAGGCTCATTACCAGATTCAGCAAATACTCAATCTTCCTGAAGAGAGTCCATCATCCCGGCAACGTGCGTTTTAGTAGTTCCTAGTGAAAATCAGATCATGAGGAAAAAGATGAACTTCTGAGAATTTCATCTTCTTTACTCTTTATCTTCTCGATTGGTTCTTCTTAGTGCTTTTTTGAGTTTTAAAAGCTTAATATGCGTTGAAAAAGAGAGAAAATATTGTAATACTGTACTTACTCTCTCTCTCTGTTGGTTTTATACAGAAATTAATATTTAACAATAAAAGTGTCTATGACTAAAAATGCCACGTCAGCTTTTGATGTGCCACATCAGCAATTCACAGTGTCCATGATTAAAAATTAGGTCACGTAAATGATCCAAATATAATCTGTCTCCACTCTCCAGAACTCTCAGATTACCTTTTTCCTTAAAACTTTAAATTGAAGGCAATCTTATGAATCTCAGGGTTGAAGCTTTTTAGGCTCCGGAGAATCATTACCTCTTTCTCTGGTGTTGTGTTACAAGTCCTACATTTTTTTTTGCAAATCCAGCTTTTACTTGGATTCTCTCTCGCCAAATTCATCTCTGTTGTAGGTATGTTACAGATCTCGATTCACGTCAATGGTTATTGTTATTGCAATGCTTCATTTGCGCATTTCTAATTCTTGATACCCAAATATCAACTCCAGTTTTGATTTAAAAAGTTGAACTCTTTATGCTTTTCTAGGAATTTTCGTTTAATTTTGAGATCAACATATCGGATATCATGATTTGTAAATTTCGCAATTGATTTGATCAGTTGTATATATGTTTGTGTTAGCTTGTGATGGATCCAGTACAGAACACAAGTGGAGTGATTGGTGGAAGTGAGAGCAATGGTACAATGAGATATCAAACTAATGATGGGGCTGCAACTGTAACGACCACTGCTGCTGATGATTCAAAGGAGAATTTAACCCAAGTCATTAACTCTATTGAGAAGACTTTGGGACTTCTTCATCAGTTAGAAAAAACGGTTACTTCTTTTACTCCCGCATCTCAACTCCATCTCCTCCAGCGCCTGTAAGGCTGTTACTCTCTCTTCTTCTCAATTCTCATCAGTGTCTTGTTCCAAAGATGGGTTTTTTTTTGGGTATTGTTGGAATTAATGTGTGTTTATTTGCAGTAATACTCTTGTGATGGAGCTGGATAGTATGACCAAGTTGTCTGAGAAATGCAATGTTCAAGTCCCTATTGAGGTTCTTAAGTGAGTGAGAGAAAGTCCTTTTTTGTGTTCTTAGAATGCATTTGAAGATTGATACTTTAACTTGATTTTTTATGTTCTGTTTAGCTTGATTGATAATGGGAAGAACCCGGATGAGTTTACCAAGGATGTTGTTAATAGCTGCATAGCTAGAAATCAAGTTACAAAGGGAAAGACTGATGCTTTTAAGGTAAACTTCTTTTTTTTCTAGTGAGTATTAATTTGGGTATGATTCTTAAGGTGATCTCTTAATCAACATTTTGGTCAATAGGATTTGAGAAAACATATCCTGGAGGAGCTTGAACAGACTTTTCCTGATGAAGTCGATATGTATAGAGAAATCCGTGCTAGCTCTGCTGCTGTAAGTTTTGAACATTGCTTCCTTTTTCTTATCTGTGATTTTCTTTACATCTACAGTAAGTCAAGGTTATTTATTAATTTTCATCAAAATTCAGGAAGCAAAACGGTTGGCCCAAGCGCAGTCGCAAAGTGTGTTACCAAATGGGGATGCAAAGGTCAAGAGTGAACTATAAGAGCCCAGTTTCCTATTGGATCTTACCTTGTAGAATAAAGTTTCTGAGTAGATTAATGTGGGTGTAAGCAAACAAGTTCACTTGGAATTTCTATAGTATTTGTTGGTTCTTTTAACTTGGCTAATATAGTTTGAGAATCTCTGCTTATTGCCCATCTTTATTTACTCAAGTGGGACTTTCTTAGCCTGTGAGGTCTCTAGGTGGATGGATTATTAAAGAGACCCTGATAGGTTAGCAAAACAGCTTAAGAGTTATATTCATGGATCTGGTGGGTTCGGTTATAGCCTAGTATGTGGAATATAGATTCCTGACACATAGGATTTGTCTTTTCCTAGGAAGGTAATCCTGGTTCTGCAAAAATGAATATTCTTTTCGAGAGAAGAAGTGATATCTCTTTGCATTGAATTGTGTTTTAAAAACAAAGCTACTCATCCGTGTTTAATTGGCTTCATTTTGACAACTCTCTATAGGATATGTGTGGCCTTAGGACTTAGATTACATATAAATGGTTACCTCTACTAGTTTGTATTTTGGAAAAGTTCTCTCAACCATTATGGATCGCTTTTTTCACCCTTTTCTGTACACCACCAAAAGATCATAGATTATTTATATTACAAGCTTCATCAGGACGTATGTGTATCAGATGCATATAAACCACATTACTTGGGAGTTAATCGGATAAACCATAAAGTGCGGTATGGGGGTATACGGTGATTGACACGTGTCAGATGAAACGCAGCGCTTTGGTTCTTCTTTCTTACCCCCAGTAGAGAATAAAGAAGAACATGAAGTCTATTTATTTTTTTTTCTTCTATTCCTGCTTCCAGATCCGATTCAATCAGTCAAGGAATCCGATTGATCCAGAAAAGTTGCTAAAAAAAATCATTGATTCAATTCCAATTTTTTTCACGAGATCAAAAGCCCTAATTGAAGATGAGTGACGTATTTGAAGGCTACGAGCGTCAGTACTGCGAGCTCTCAACCAATCTCTCCAGAAAATGTCATTCTGCATCACCTCTTCCCAACGGAGGTCTAATTTATACGCTTTTGCATTCGGATCCTCAGATTATCTTCAATACGACCTTTGAATTTCCATGATTTTGAAAACCCAATCTCAGTTCGTCTAATTTCTTCAAATGTTGGGCGTAGTATATAGTAGCATCTGGGAATGTTGAGATAGATAGCTTTGTTAGGGAATCTAAGTAATTGTTGAGATTGAAGATGATAACTTTATTAGCTAAAGATAGTTATGTAGCTGCAGAGGTTTTATTAACTTGGTTCTTCATTTGTTTTGATCACTGTGTTGCTTGCAGTTATAGTGCATAGACAATGTTTTGTGGTGACATAAAACCAGAGTTGAGATTTTTATTACTTGTTATGTGTTTTTTGCAGAAGAGAAGAATGGGAAAATTGCTGAGATAAAGTCTGGAATTGACGAAGCTGATGTCTTGGTATTACCCCTTATTTTGCTTTATGTTGGAATCTTTTTGTTTGTTTTATATACTCAATATATGTTTGTTTCTGTGTGTGTTTGTAGATTCGGAAAATGGATCTTGAGGCTAGAAGTTTGCAACCCAGTAGTAAAGCTGTGTGTCTTTCTAAACTAAGAGAGTATAAATCTGATCTTAACCAATTGAAGAAGGATTTCAAACGAGTCTCATCTACAGATCCTAAGCAATCTACTCGTGAAGAATTGATGGAATCTGGAGTGCCAGATTTGCATGCCGTAAACACTCCTAAGTCCTTTGAGAAAAGCTTGTTTTCTTACTTGTCTTGGCTCACTCGTTTCAATTAGGCTCCTTCTTTATATCCATCTTTGCGCAAACTTTTAGATGGCAGCTATGCTTTTTCGATTTACATTATTATTCTTGTTCCAGGTATCTGCCGATCAAAGAGAGCGATTGGCGATGTCAGTGGAGAGGCTTGATCGATCAAGCGATAGAATCAGGGAGAGTAGAAGAATCATGCTGGAGACTGAAGAGGTTGCCATCTCAGTCGTTCAAGATCTGAGTCAGCAACGCCAAACCCTCCTTCATGCCCACTCCAAGGTACCGTAATTACCCGGGTTGCTTTTGGTGTCTATCTATCTATCTATCTATCAGTGCCAATGATTTGCTTGAATTGTATCATTGAGAAGCTAACTTTTTTATTTATTTTGGGTCACAGCTTCATGGTGTGGATGACGCCATTGACAAGAGCAAGAAGGTGTTGACGGCTATGTCAAGAAGAATGACAAGGAACAAATGGATTGTTACTTCGGTAATCGTGGCTCTCATTCTGGCCATCATCTTGATAATCTCTTATAAGCTTTCTCATTAATATACTCAAAACATAGTTCATCGTGATTGCGTGTATAAATATGATGGTTGATTCATTTGTAATGGGCCCAGGTGTTTACTTGTATTCCAAGTACCTTTGTGTGTATCGAAGTGGAAACAACACCTAAAACATTCATTAGATTTCCCAAGTCTCTACATGCACGTAGCCAAAGATCTATACTTACAAGCTTAAGAAATTAGGTCAGCCGGGCAAGTCCTCGCGTGGCTATGGCCATGAACGCGATAAACAATCCGAGGAGGATACAAACCTCCATTAAATTTTAACCTAACTTTTGAAAGAAACAAGAAATGGTAATAAATAATAATGTGTGCTTATGAAAGAATGAAATCATCTATATATCTAGAGTATCACCTGTCTTTGTATGAGGTCTATAATCTGAATAATTTCGAAGAAACAGAGCAAAAAGAAGAACGGAGTTTAGCTGAGATATCTAACAGTAAGACCAACAAATTTTCCTATTCTGTATAACAAGTTAATACAAACTAGTAGCGTGTAAGGGACCCAGCTCGGTTTGTCAAATGATAATTGAAAAGAAGTACTTTACAAAAGATAGTTATACATCTGAAAATTCTTTAAGACGTTAGGTGAAATATACATATTGCATTACCATTTACAAAATATAATTATCAACGTTGACAGAAAGATATTCGTAGATCTTTAGACATAGAAAGCTAATAGTTCAGACCTAAGATTAAGTTATGGTTTCAACTTTAAAATCGTAGGGTATCAAAACAAGTCAAAATTGAACGGTTGTAAGATAACAAACATTAGAGACATTGATAATAAAAAGTGTAATTACAGAACTTCAACTCATGTTTTTCGATGATTGCAATAAAATTTTGTAACTACAGTAAAACTTTTTTGTACGACTTTTCCATTTTTTTATGAATCGACTTGTGTTTAATTTGTGTGCAGTATTTTATAGATGTTTAAGACCAGAAACTAGACTGGCCTGTTCGACCGTAAACTACCTACCTCTCTCTCTATTTACAAGCCCACTAAGTAAAATGTGGAATAATAACTTCTTTGAACAAATCAAAATCCGGTCTCACCATCCGCTCAAATCAAATCGGTATCAAGTCCAATTTTCAAAACATTGGCATGAATAAAAGATTCAGTGAGGTAGTTCTACTAATGATGTAATGAATGAATGAATGAGAGGAAGATGGACTTTTACACAATTACACTTTACACTACGTAAAGATTGTAAAATCTTATTCATATAAATTCTTATACTTCATAAGATGTTTTATAATATAAAATGTTTTGACTACAAAGGTGGAGTTCAAAAATTATATTATTGGTTCACAAATGAATATAGATGCCCACGACAAAATTCCTAGCAAAAAAATGGATAAACAAATAAACGAAAAAAAAAAATGAGCTCCACATACATAGATAATTATGGTTTTATCGGGAATAATGGTTTTTGCAGTAATAAATAGAGAATTTACAATTAAAGAGAGAGAGAGAGAGAGAGAGAGAGTTGACAATTGAAGAAGAGGAAAAGCACAGTACGAGTCTCATATATCAGTCTTGGAAACAAAAGAAGATTTTTTTTTTTTTGGTTGGTTAAAGTGTTCTCAAAGATTTTTCTTGATTTTCACAATACTAAGAAACAAATGTTTTCTTTAAGAAAAAATGATTTTGGATATTTCACAAGTATTAAGAATTTTTTTTTTTTGGTTTAACCACCAAACAATTAATTAAGATGATTAGCTTTATCTCCAAGGCATAACTCATTCGTATCAATAACAGTCACTAGTCACGTGATTTCAAAAAGCTCCAAACTTGTAAAAAAAAAAAAAACAGAGAATCTTGGTTTTGTGTTGTCATTTTGATATATTTAACTTTTGCTCGATACTTGTGAAGATTCTTCACGAAGTTCAACGGCTCTAAAAAGAAGAGGAAGATAGCTTTAAGATATTGAAATGGTTGTGTAGAGAGGTCGAAAATCTAGTGTTAGATTGACAGGTTAAAGTTTCTGGAAAAAGGTAAAAATTAAAAAGTAAAGGATAAATCAGAAACATTAAATAAAAAAAACTATTCACCATCAGTGTCCACCTCGAAAGATTCAAGACGAAGAAGAAGAAGAAGACATTTCTCTATAAACGATGAAACCTCTCTCACTATTATGAAATAAGACTTGAGTAAACAATGGCAGATCAATCTCTTTACTCTCCAAGTAACCCTCATTTCTTTCGACCTATTCTTTCAGGCGTCGGAACTCATCTCGTACTCTGTTTTTTCCCCTTATCTAGTTGTCTCAGAGCATATTATTTTATCAAAATGATTTATTTCGTTATATTTTGTTGTATGCAGAACATTCCTGTAGCTTTCTTCTCGAATCATCTAAAAGGAAGAAACGACAAAAACAAGACTGCTACACTTAGATCAGATGCGTCCGATAAAACTTGGTTAGTGAAGATGGACGGTTCGAAACTCACGGACGGCTGGGAAGATTTTGCTTTGGCACATGATCTCCGAAATGGTGACATCATTGTTTTTAGATATGAAGAAGAAATGGTGTTTCATGTCACAGTTTTAGGACTAAGTTTCTGTGAGATTCAATATACATCATCATTTCACAACATCAATGAAGATCGTAATGATCAGACCAACATTGGTAAACTTTGATCAAATGTTATTATAAACTCTGGCAAAGATAAGCAAAACTGAGATTATGATTGTTTTTTTTATTTTTTGCAGGGAACAGTTCGAGAAAGAAGAGAGTGAAGCCGAATCCAAGATTGAAAATAGAGTCTTCATCAAACTATTCACAATTTGTGGCAAATGTCTCACAACCAACACAAAGATCAGAACCAAAATCTTCACTACACCATTCATATTTTGAGGGAATTGCCACTGCTTCAGGCATAAAATACGACCAACTGGTGAATACAATTTTTTTTTTTTTTCAATATCTTCTTAAACTCACAGTATGGTTTCACCACACTCCTTGCATACAGAATGGACATTGGAACTTAAAGTGTTATATCTTGATTTGTTTTGCAGTATCTTCTAAGGAGTTTTGTGATTTCAAATGGTCTTGAAAAAGGATGCACTGAGGTAGTTTTAAGAAATGAATGGGGTAAGGAATGGCCATTAGTTTTGAAACACTCAAAACCACCAAAACCTACTACTTTTCTCAGAAAAGGCTGGACCAGTTTTTGTGAAGCAAACAGGATCAAAGTTGGAGATCTTTACAAGTTTAAACTGGTTGGAACCAAGGAAAAGCCTGTTCTTTTTTTGTGCCCTGCAGAATCCAACCATGACAAAACTAAATTAGGGTCTTCAAATGGTAACAGTGATGTAAACTCACTCTCCTCAAGTCCTACCAGAGGAGATGATAGAACCAAATCCAAAGAAAGTGAAGAGGAGAGTATTGAAGACAAGAGTATCTCACAGGGTTGGTTGGAGATCAAAAAAAGGAAGTGTTGGTTGAGATGCAGAGATTCTGTTGATAACATGGAAGATGATCAGACCAACATTGGTAAACTTTTGCTATATGAAAATGTACTAAGAAATCTGTAGAAAAATATGCAAAACTAAGATTTTGATTGATTTTTAGTTAATGGAGACCGTTCAAGAGGGAAGAGAGTGAAGAAGAATCCAAGAAATAAAGTAGATTCTTCCTCAGACCATTCTAGCTTTGTGGCAAATGTCTCAGCTTCGAACCTAACCAATGATCGTCTGGTTAGTGGTTAGATTAGATTGCTACAATTTAAGCAAAACAAAAATCTCTTATACTGGTTATACTTTTATTAGTATTAGAGACAGTAATCCAACTCTGTGATGGGATTTTGCAGTATTTACCAAAGAGTTTCGCCAAGTTTAATGGTCTGGACAAAATGATCGGTAAGAAGATTGTGCTGCTTAACAAAGAACAAAAATCATGGGAGTTCAATTTGACATACTACGAAGAAAGCATGCAGACTTATGCCAGACCTGGTTGGAAAACATTCTGTGATAAAAATGGAATGAGCCTAGGTCAACAATACAAATTTTTACTGGTCAGAAAATCTGAACCACCTGTCATGAGTTTGTACCTCAACAACAAGAAAAGGAAGAATGGGTCAAGATGCAGAGCTTCGTCTTCATCTAGTCAAAACCAATTTTTGACATTAACTCTGACAGAGGCTGCTTGGAAAAGCTATAAACTGGTCAGTTCCTCAAACAACTATGCCTTGAGGAGGTTGTATATTGGTATATAGTATTATTTTCCCTCAAAACCAAATCTTTGTGCAGTTTATTCCGCGTGATTTCACGAACGAAAATGGCATCAACAAGCCAGGGATGGTAACTCTATTGGGTCAAGATGGAGTAAAATGGGAGGTGAATCTTTTTCAAGAGAACATAGGCAAAAATATGCGATTTGGCAAAGGCTGGAGAGAGTTCTGTAAAGCTCAGGGCGTGAGAATAAACGAATCATTTATGTTGGAACTCATTAGGGAGGAAGAAGCAAGTCTGGTGCTTAAGTTCTGCACCAAATTAAAATCATCTTGAGACTACTATTTCCAGAGAAGTAGCTTGTGGTGTGTCTCAACTCAACATACTTTCAGCAGAGACGTCTCTTGCTCTCTCCAGTTTTATGAATCCTATTTTGTGGCTCTAGTGTGTGGATCAAGGGATCAATACTCTGTTGGCTGTGAACTTTTAAGATTATGCTTCTAAATGTTAGTATAATATAAGTTTTAAAAGGTTTGCTTTAACTTTTGATAGATCCTTATATAAAATGGTTAAATTGCAGGATACATTCAACGATTACACACGATGTGATGGTATTTGATTACCTAGACACAATTCCTTGTGCTGCTATAAAACTGCAAAAAGGGGCAATGCTTTCACATTCATTTAGGTTTCCAGTTCAGAGATTACATGCTCAAGCCAAAGATCTAAATGTACAAAACTCTTGGGGGAATAGAAGATTCCTTGAGTTTGGGAAAAGAAAAGAGTGGGATTATTTCATCTAACCATCTTAGATGACTTTCTTCTTCTCCAAAAACGTCTTCAAATGCAAAAACTGCATTCCGGCAACTCCTAAGCATACGAAAAGAGAGAGGAAACTCAACCATCCCATTCTCGAGTTTGTAGACCGGTTCAGATTTTGCATCTCTTCTTCCCTAAGGTAGAAAAAAAACTCATCAAAAACACTGTAAGCGCAACAAGTCCACATGATTCAAGGAATAAAGGTTGGATATTCAAGTCTATAGAACAAACCAGAAACATAAAGAACAAAAAAAAATTCTTTACCTTTCTCTGAGATAAAACATCTCTTCATGAATCGAGTTGACGGTTTCAATAAGTTTCTTTACCTCAAACTCCATAACCTTTGTACAAACAAACAAAGCACAAAAGCATTAAAAAATCTAGCTTTATCCTCAAACACAAACACAAACACAAAAGCTAGTCTAAAACCAGAGTTATCAATCTCAACAAAAATCTTTCCCTACTCGATTTATTCTCTAAGGCTGTTTGTACAACAAGGCCCAAAAGAAGTAACATTTACACATTTCCAAATTCCATAGAAACTTCTTTGATCTAATTGATCAGCTACCAAACAAATATAACGAATCAACTTAAAAGCGTATAAACTCACTTCAACTTGGGTCTTCTTAGCTACACTACTCCAGCTTTTAGATTGAACACCTGTTCTCCACTCAAAATCAATACTCAATGTCACCTCAGGTTTATGATTAACAGCAGTGAAACAAGCCATGTAATCTCCAGCTTCCACAGCCGTAAACGCGAATTGCCCTGATTCCACATCTTCCGCATGATGATACGTGTTCCCGTAACTCGATGAAACCTAATGTAAAACAACGTTCAAAATCAACAAGAGAACAAAATTCGAAAAAAAAAATGGATTTTGAGGGTACCCTGATTGAGATCTTGTTAGATGGAGGTGAAGGATGAGCTTCGTTAGGATTAACGACGTTGTATTTTCCAACGGTCATTGAATTGCTTTTGATATCTTCTGATATACACTTTGTTCGACCCGATTGCAATTCGAAATGAAGAGATTGAGAAACGCGCGAAAATATCCCTATGAACAATAGGATCGTACAGAGATTAACTGATCGGAGAACCATGGCGGAAGCTTTGAAGTTTGAGCAGATATCTTTGCTTCTTCTTTTTTTGGTTTCTTTTAAGATTCGTTGCAGAGTTAGTTGGTGAAGACGACGAACTCAAAGGACTGTGTAGTTTTGACACGTTTTTTATTTTAATTGGTGAAGACACGTCGAAGAGAACCTTCTTCTCCATCTAGAGTTTTCGTATTTTGAAGGCTGACTTTGACTTTTGAGAAAATAAACACACGAGTTACGAGTTTCCTTTCTAATGACTGTATGAGTTTGTTGTGATAAATGTTCTTGGGACAATTGGAATATGCATTCGTTTAATAAAGGGAAGATTAATATTTACTCATGAGAGGTCTTAGGAACTACCTTAATTAATTTTTTTCTTCACATTTTCTTGTTATACTGACATTACTTTAACTCATTTTTCTCCAATTTATAGCCCTCAACAATTATCAACTTAATTCATCACTTTAATTCTAGTTCCCATCCAAAGAAAAATGACACACACATCTCTACTATTCATCTTCTTCTTCAGTGTTATCTTCTTTCTTTTTTCTCCGTCTTACTTTCTTATCTTCTCTTTATAATTTTCAACTCATTCATTTTCATCAAAACTTTTTTTTTTTATTATTTCCAGACTTTATAAAAGAAAATCAAATGAACACTATTCATCTTCTTCTTGGTTGAATTGTCTTTTTTTTTTCTTGAAATTTTGTAAGTGCATGCCCCTTTATTTTAAGTCTAGTTGGCATATATTAAACAGCCTAGAAGGATGATAAATAAATACGATTCAGAATAATGTAAATTTAAAATCGTAAATGTACATGTACCTCTCTTTCGTTAGTTAAATAGGATTTTGATGGATTTTCCTTTGGCTTTTTATTTAAAGTTTTGTGATCTCTCAAATAGTACAAAAGTACAAAAATGGACACCAAACCATTCTAGTTGACTTGTCAGAGTTGACTTTTAATAGTAATGCGAAATTTACTCCACAATGTTCGGGTTGCAACTTTTATCAAATTATATAATGATAAGTCAACCCAACTCAATTATCTATTTTTTATTACCTAGTGGCACGTATATTTCTTCATATAATCCCATGCCACTGTCATATACATCGTTATTAACATTATATACTTGATTAACAATATATGACATCGTTATAACACTATATCTGAGTGATAAGTCACGCCAACTAGATTATCTATTGTTGATCACCTAGTGGGACGTGTATGCATATATATATATACATATTTGTCGCGAGTGGTACCCAATTTCTTCATATAATCCTATGACATTGTCATATCATATGCATTCTTATTATTCATAACAGTTGTTCTGTCTTTGATTTTAATAATGTGGGGTTACGAGAATCAAGATTCACACATGCAGTTAATGAGTTGGGTAGTTTCCAATTATATTCCTCAAGATCCTATAACTTTGCTGTCACCTGTCAATCAGCATTTTGTTTTTGATTTATTCAACAACCCTTAATTAATATATTTGGGAATACAATCTTTTTTAGAGAAGAACGAAATGTAATGTTAATATATATATATATATCAAATATAATGCACATATTTGGTTCATTTTTCCATATCAGATTTATATAAAATTATGATTATTAGGTTAATAAGATATAATGTAAAAGACAAATTAAAGCAAATATGAAGAAAAAAGAGAAATGATGAGAATTACATTAGAAGAAGACACGTGGGCATGTTCCCTCGGGCCTGAAACATTTGCTTTTAAAAAGCTTTCCTTCTCTGTTTCTTCAACATTATATTCAAATTTATTATTCAACAAGTCCTGGATCCGACGTCGTTCAAATCTCAGAGCCGATTTGGTCTCTTAAACGAGAAGAATATTGAGAAAATTCAACTGGAAAATAAACATCTGAAAGTTTACTATAAGGTTTGTTTTGCAAGTGGTTGCAAAAATGAGAGAAGAAAACGGTTATGGAGCAGAACCAAGAGAGAGGACGTTAGGTTTAACACCAACTTGGTCCGTTGCTTCAGTTTTGACTGTCTTTGTGATTGTTTCTTTGATAGTTGAGCGTTCCATCCATCGCCTTAGTAACGTAAGTAGTTTACTATATTCTTTGTATTCTTTTTTTTTAATTAATGTTTCATTCAGAAATGAGTATTAAGTTTTAAGTTTTTAACCTTAACACAGTAGACGTCCCTTTTGAGGAAAAAAAAATCCGTTATCGAATGTTAAAGGGTTTGAAGTTTTCTCTATTCAGAGTAGTCTAATTTTCATTTCGTTATAGCTTTTGAGTTTTATTTTGCCAATAGTGGTTGCAAAAGACAAAGAGAAAACCTCTGTTTGCTGCATTGGAGAAAATGAAAGAAGGTTGGCTTGGTTCTAACGATATGTTTTGAATATTTTTTTTTCCCTATAAATATTCATTGGACTTTGAAATGATGTTTTCTTCAGAGTTGATGTTGCTCGGGTTCATATCACTTCTTCTTACAGCTACCTCTAGCACAATAGCTAACATTTGCGTCTCTTCAAGTTTCCACAACGAAAGATTTGTCCCATGTACTCGATCAGAGATTAATGAGGAACATGAAAGTACTATTTCAACTGTCAAAAGGACTCAATTAACAAGATCTCTCTTTCTCCACATCCTGAGGAGAAGATTGGCTGGCATAGGCGAGGATACTTGCAGCGAGGTTTTCGACTAATCTTATTTTAGGATTATGTCCATCATGATTGATCACATACACATACATAACATTATCTAGTTAACAGGGACGTGAGCCATTTCTTTCATATGAAGGCATGGAACAATTGCATCGCTTCATATTTATAATGGCTGTCACACATGTAACTTACAGCTGCTTGACAATGCTCCTTGCAATCGTGAAGGTACTATATATTATCAAACAGTTTTTTTCATGTATATGATTAAATTTCTTGCTTCTCCTTATATACTTGTTATTTATTGTGCCTAATTTGACTATAAGTTTTTTTCCAGATTCATAGATGGAGGATCTGGGAAGACGAGGCTCATATGGATCGAAATGACTGCTTAACTGGTGAGTACAGATGGTTATCTTCTCCTTTCAAATTTTGTTGTTATTGTTAAAGTTCTTCTCCTTTCATATAGATCTATATGTCTATTAAAATAAATAACTGTTAGGTACACATCTTACAATGGGACAAATTTAACATTTACGTCTTTATTTCATGATATGGTTCAGATAAGACATATATTACATATGATTAGCGTAGTGGTCTTAAGGCTTTGAGTCATATTGATATATTTTCAGTAAAATTCATATACACATGGAGAAATTTTGATACTTAAGAGTCTAAGAGTAGTTAGATAACAAAATAATAAGTAAAAAAAATTGATATTTTATTATTGGCAGTGGTGGCACGCGAAAAGATATTCCGAAGGCAGACAACATTTGTCCAATATCATACTACATCTGCTCCTCTGGTCAAGAATAGATTACTTATATGGGTGGTAGGTTTACTTAAGAAACTTAAACTTGTTATATAAAAATATTGTTTACGTCTAATGATTGAAATAA
This sequence comes from Nasturtium officinale, assembly GCA_963854855.1. Lineage (NCBI taxonomy): Eukaryota > Viridiplantae > Streptophyta > Magnoliopsida > Brassicales > Brassicaceae > Nasturtium > Nasturtium officinale. The sequence goes on along the minus strand of OY978501.1, from coordinate 7,171,372 downwards.
ACCTCAAGATGATAGCTCATTCAGAATTTTTATATGTTGTGATTTTAATTGCTGAGCTGTCGACGATTTTTTTACAGATATGTTTCTTCAGACAGTTTGGACACTCTGTTGTTCGTCCTGACTATCTTACACTCCGCAAGGGATTCATCTTGGTGCGCTCGCGATACTCTTATTTCATTTCAATATTTTCGCTTTCCACTATATATTCTCCTTTTGTTGTCATACATTTTCTATATTGGCATTTTTCTATTTGGTAGAAAATGATAATGTTTCTTATTATATTTGCAGATCTTTTTCTTATATATATATATATATATATATATATTTAGAATATAGGTAAGAAAATGATAATTTTATTTTAAAACTTAGGTTAAGACCTCGTAAAAATAGGTTGAATTTATTACCACTACACTTAGGAATAGGACTTATCTAACTACTATATATCCAACCGTCGTATAGCTTTATCTCCGAATAAATGAAACAAATTAGTCTTGATGAAATCATTTTTTATGTACATTCGAACAAATTATATAAAAAGAAAATCATTAATGACCAAAGCTTATTATATCCATGTAAAATTTTGCTTGTTTGGGCGATTCTAAGAGTTTGCCAATACTTTTAATACCCTGTTGGGTTTTTCTTTCCATTCGTGTAGTTTCTTTCGAGAAATGTAAGTACATTATGTTATTATAATACTTTGTATTTTCCTTTATACAGAACCATCACCTAACATTGACATACGATTTTCATAGCTATATGATCCGCTCTATGGAGGAAGAGTTCCAAAAGATTGTTGGTGTCAGGTGAGTTGCATTTTTTAACTAGGAAACTAATGGGGTACATCTTCTTAATTCTATAGTACTAATCCAATGTTAAAATTTATTTATCTTTCATTCCAAGCTAATAACATGCTTTAATGTCAAACTTGTAGTCAGTTTATTTAATATATGAGCTAATTTTATATCATAAACCATGTTGGGTAGATGGTCTATGATGCATTATTTTGACTGGATAGTTTTTTTTTTTTTATGATCTCTTGCAGTGGGCCACTTTGGGGTTTCGTAGTTGCATTCATGCTTTTTAACGTAAAAGGTATACACCGAAAAAAAAAAAAAAAAAAAAAAACTTCTTGTGTCTGTTAGAAAATATAAATCTATGAATGGTCATGCGTGCATGTGAATGTTATTTCTAGTACTGTAGTACATATTAGTTGTTACTATTTCCTCTTATTATGTAGTAAGTGATTTTTTACTCTTCTTGTGTTTAAAGAGTTATATATGGATATGGTAATGTAGGATCAAATCTTTATTTCTGGATAGCGATCATTCCAATCACTGTAAGAACAATTTTTCCGTTTTTTTTGGTTCTCTATTTTGCCTAGCAAATTGAATCTTATATTATTTCTCTCTTGCACTTTGGTTTGCATTTTTTTTTTCAACAGCTTGTTCTTTTCGTTGGTGCGAAGTTGCAACATGTAATCGCAACTTTAGCATTGGAGAACTCTGGGATAACTGAATATGCTTTTGGTGTAAAGCTGAGGCCTCGTGATGAACTTTTCTGGTTCAAGAAACCTGAATTAGTTTTATCCCTTATCCACTTCATTCAGTTTCAGGTGTGCAATAACTTAGGAATTGAACCTCGATTCGTCAAAAATGATTTTATTTCGTAAATAACATGTGCACTCTTCTTACAGAATGCTTTCGAGCTAGCTTCGTTCTTCTGGTTTTGGGTAAGTTTTTTTCTTTTTCTTTTTCTTTTTCTGTATGTTATATTATGAATCCATATATTAAGGAAACTTCAATATGGGCCTTACTGTAATTGTAACTATCTTTTTATATGTATTGTAGAATAGATTTAATTAAAATCTCAAAACATGTATAGTTAAGAAATGGCTCTATATTAAGTTCTTACGGTTTGAAAAAGTATTTGTACATTGATACCATCAGTTCTTGTTCCTCAGTGGCAATTTGGATACAACTCTTGCTTCCTTAGGAATCATTTACTTGTCTACTTGCGACTTATTATTGGGTAATCAAGTTTTTTTTTCTCGATAGAGTCATCATGAGACTATTGTGTGTTTTCTTGTAGTTTGATATGGTTCATTCAATATTTTTTTGTAGGTTTTCTGGACAATTTCTGTGTAGCTACAGCACACTGCCACTCTATGCACTTGTCACCCAGGTAACATAACCTTTGGAGCTTCTGCTTATGAAATTTCTTAAAACTGACAAACTATAATATGATGGATTCAATCTGTTAATTCTAGATGGGAACAAACTACAAGGCAGCTTTGTTACCTCAGAGAGTAAGAGACACAATTCATGGTTGGGGAAAAGCAACAAGAAGAAAAAGAAGACATGGTTTATATGGAGATGATTCAACTATTCGAACAGAAACAAGCACCATTGCATCTGTTGATGAATACAATGAAAACCATGATCATGTGCTTGATGTCTCCGAAACCTCTCATGTTCAAGGTAGCGAGCTCGAACTTCAGCTTATGCAACCATGGGAAGCTTGTGAAAATTCAAGTAGAGTTGGAACACCGCTCTTGCGGCCTTGTGCCTCTATATCTTCGACAACTAACTCGAGGCTGCAGACGGATACAACAGAATCACTCTCTAGGTCATCCTCACTGCCAGTGAGAAGAGAATAAAACAGAATCGAGTTCTTTGGTTTTCCATCTTTATTTTTATTACAAATTATAGGTTCTTACAGCATAGTAGATAGATGTAAGAAAATATTTCACATATATCCTTTTGTCATTATTCAGTCAAACGTTTTGGCAATGTTTTAGCTATTGTTTATACTCGTTGGTCATCACCATCTCTAAGACCATAACTAAATTAAAACCCTTAGAAGCTGACAATGCCTTCAAGATGCGGTTCTTGGGGCTGGATTTTGGTAGCTGTATTCAAGTGCTGCACCGTCATCTCCAAGGGGAATATCAAACTCACTAGTCTTCGCTGGTGTAGTAATGACAATGCCTTTGATTCTATCTTCATTGAGTTGGTTTATGGTGGCCACCGTAGAATTTGTCTTCGGAACAGGTACATTGAACCTGATGATAGGAAATGAGAATGTGATGGAAATGGTACCCCTAATAGTCTTTCTAGGCGCAGAGTTTTTGGTGTCTTGATTAATTTGGAGACTCGAATTTGATTTTTAAATACAATTTAATTTTCAATTATTATTTTCTTTATTTTTCTATTCATTAATATCATTTTAACCAAAATAAATTTTATCATTATCTCTTATCGTTGTAATTTGTAAACCGTATTTATGACCTTCTTCTTCCAGTTTCCAAAAAAAGATCTTAACGTCTCGTGAAGCCAATGGTTACCAATTGAAAATATATGATTATTAAACAGTTTATAAAATCTTCTATTCAGGCCCATAGGAGATCTCGGAACCATCAGTTCATATTTTAGATTAACGGATGTTGTTTTCAAACAAAGCGTAAACAAAAAATGTAAATCTTAAACAGTTGAATTGCATAATTTAAATGCAAATACAAATGGTATTGTAGCACCGTGAGGCAAAATATTGAACTGTCAAATCTTAAACAGTTGAACCATTCAATTATTAAATTGTCAACGAAGTGACTCGTGAGGCAAACGCGGATATAAATAACGTAAATAAATCATCGACCTATTTAAAACAATCTACACCTTATTCAATTATGTGTCGTAATTAGCGTAGAAGATGCTACTTGGAAGCTTCGATTTAACAAGACATGACGAAAAATATTGACGCGTACGTGGAGTGAGTCAACTGTCAAAGATTAGGATCAACATATATCGTAGTCACAAATGCTGTTCTCTAGCTGTAGTGTAGATATAAACAAATTTCAATCATTCAATTTCAACTTTTTTTAATTCTTCAATAAGTAGCATCCAAATTTCGGATTTTCGCTTTCAATGACAAAAATGGAATTCCTCATAGCTAAAGAAGAGGGCCTAACAAAACTTTGTAAAATGCATTAAAATATTGTGAGTATATATATTTGACTATTAAATACATAATGGTGAAATTAGTAAAAATGAGAACAATAAAAAAGTAGTCACTATGTTGTATTTTATGTTTTAATTCATTTAATTCTTTGAATCCAGCCAAAAAAACATGTAACTATAGAATAAAATAGTGTTTGTTCCGTATGTGATAAGAAGAATATAGCTAGTATACCGATAATACTATTTGATTCGAATACTGACAATGAAACGATCCATAAAAAAGTAATTCAAACGGAATTAACAAATATAGTAAATACACAGAAGAAAACAGGAAAGGCTAGCACAGATTGCATGGAATAGTTATTTAAATAAAAAAGATTACATGGAATAAACGTAAAAAGACATAAACTTCATTATTTGGAACGATAGTTAAAAAAGAATATTGTTGTTAGTTTTTAGACCATTCTTTTTGTTGTTGTCTATTGTTGGATTTATTAGTTATACATATTTACACCGACACACCATGTTTCCCACACGTTTTTAAGAGGAAAATTTGCTATAAAAAGGCATGTATTTTATGAGAAAACTTGGGAAAATACTCTATTTAATTTTTGTAATTTTTTTTAAGAAAATACATTTTCTCTTATTTCCTCTGTTTGTTTGTTATTAAATTTAAATTGATTTACTAAAATAATATATTTTGTGAAATCTCTTTTATTTATTTTTGTTAAAAAGGCACGTACAGTATTTCTTATTTAAAAATAATAATAATAAAGGAAATTTTAAAAAGCCCGTATTTTTAATTTAGTTTGTTGGTTACTTTTCAATTTCTATAATTAGATAGTACGATGCTCTTAAGACATTATCCACATATAACAAGGATCCTTGTCAAATTTTGATAAACTTCAATTCTATAAGCCGTTTTAAACCTCAGAGGACTTTTATAAACTTATCATTTATGTTATTTGCACGTTTACATCGTTGGCCTCGGTGTTACAACCTTTTTTTATTTTCATCAATCCATCTTCCGATATTTAGTCGATAGTTAATTCGAATCAGATTAATGAAGGCTCTTTGAGGGGGAAAAGAAATAAACTAAGTAGCAATATTTAACTCGTTTTATGTAAGATAATAATGGTGGCACTAAATACAAATCACTACTATAAATTCTGGTCCCCAATTATTTTTTTCTTTTGAATTTGATAATAGTGTTTTAATAGTATATTATTACCAAACCAACCACACTATAGAGAAACAAGTATTTATTTACGTCGTCATTCCTAACAAAATATCCTGTTTAGTGAAAACTAATCTGTCCAGCCAAGAGACACACCAAACCCACTTTTTTTTTTTTTTTGATGTTTTCTCATTTTAGGGTCCACCAAACGTCTTTACCAATATCAGTTCAACTTTTTGAATTTTCTTACGTGAAATTAAATCCACTTGCAAATCAGAATGTGACACAATGTCCCTCTGTTTCTATTTTTCTATATATGTATGTATATATCAGGGACTCGTTGAATAGACTCCGAGATTTGCATGGTTGGCTAATTCTTATGATCCACCCTTTAGTTCTTCTTACGCTTCTTTCCTTCTCCTCTCCTACAAGTTTTTCATTAGCTTTTCTTTTTCTCTTCTCCGTAATTGTTCATAGTCTGTTCTTTACTCAGACGCCAAACTTCCAGTGATGCACAGAGAAATTAAGCTCAACTAGAAAAAAAAAGGCTTAACTGGATCTGGATTCTTGAGTTTGACAGAGAAATCAAGAAAATTTGAGAAGAAAACAAACATGAAGTTTGGGAAAGAGTTTATTTCGCAGATGATTCCTGAATGGCAACAAGCTTACATGAACTATGCTTGTCTCAAATCCATTCTCCAAGAAATCCAAATTTCACGGAGTAGGTCAGAGAGATCAGTTGTCTTGAAACGCAAGCTATCAGGTCGCCGCAGCTTCAGCGGTTTGACAAAGCGGTATAGCCGCACCGCCTCGTCTCGGGATCTGGAAAACCAAGACATCTTGGTGCACGCAACGACTGGAGATGATGGGTTTGAGAGATACGAGACGACCATCTTGAAAGTTGCAGTAGCAGGGAGAGAGTCAGAGCTTGTGTTCTTTAAAACCCTAGACCGTGAGTTTGATAAAATAAACCATTTTTACCGGTCTAAAGTTGAGGAAATGGTTAAGGAGGCAATGGTCTTGAACAAACAAATGGATGCTCTGATCGCTTTCAGAACCAAAGTCGATCAACCTTCTTCTACTTGGAGCTGCTCTGAAACAGTTTCAGTCGATATGAATGCTTTTGATTCTAAGGAACAGAGTGAGTTCTCAGATATTGTTTGTAACTAGGTTTTAATATGATAGGACACAAAGTTTGATTTATTTTATTTTGATTTTTTTTTATTTTGAAGGGAAGACATCAAATGAAGAGATGGGAATCAAAGTAGAGGAAAATGAATCCAAAGGTGGAGATTCAACGAAAGAGAGTGTACCAGAGGCGCTAAATATTCTTGACCGTATCAGATTAAACAAACCTCAGGAAACTCCTTTGTCCACAATTAGAAACGTCCTCAAGCTCTCTAACCAAGAAGAGCTCAAATTCACAAGAGAAAATCTCAAGCAAATAGAAGAACGGCTTAAGAATGTCTTCATCGAGGTTTACCGAAAGCTTCAACATCTCAAGAGTTACAGGTATTTTGTTTCTTAGAAGAAAAAAAGATAATTTAAAAAATATATATATATATATATATATTGATTTAATCAGTGCTCTGTTCATGATTAATAGCTTCTTGAACACCTTGGCGATTTCAAAGATCATGAAGAAGTATGATAAGGTAACTCTAGATTTAATTATATATATATATGTTTTTTTTTGTTCGAATATATATAAGTTTCTTAAGACTAATTTCATATATGTTTTGCTATATATTCTCTATCAGATTGCTTCAAGAAGTGCAGCAAAACTATACATGGAGATGGTAGATAAGTCCTACCTCACTAGCTCTGATGAGGTTAATACAATATCTCTACACAAAAGATCAAACTTATCCTTTTCTTTTAATAAAAGGGAATGCAAACTTAAACTCGGAGTTCAATAACATTTTAACAGATTAACAAGCTTATGTTGAAAGTTGAGTCTATTTTCGTCGAGCATTTCGCCAGTTCGAACCGAAGCAAAGGAATGAAACTCTTAAGACCAAAAGCGAAGAGAGAAAAACATCGAGTAACATTTTCTACTGGTAACTCAAAAAATTATTTTAATTAAAATCGAGGTTTTAATAGTAAAAGTTCATGACTAATTTAATCAAACCCTCCACTATGTTCTTCTTTCTCAGGCTTCTTCGTCGGTTGCACAGTCTCTCTTGTGATTGCTCTTGGCTTGTTCATCCATGCTCGTAATATAATGGGCGCGGCCGGACAACAACTCTACATGGAGACAATGTTCCCTCTTTACAGGTTCAAACCAAAACATACTTTCTCTGTTTCATAAAATTACATTCTTAACACATATTAAAACAGAAAAAAATCTACAACTCCTAATATATTCTTATTTTTATAATAAAATTTACGTAAATGTTTTACCAATAAACACAAGACATTTACTTTTGTGAATTTATATTTTTTTTTTTCAAAACATATATTATTAAGTAAAGGAGTACAGAATAATTCTATAATTAAATCATAGTTTTTTTTTGCTGAGAAAATGTCTCTTAAAATGTGTTTTTCAGTTTATTTGCATTTGTGGTTCTGCACATGGTCATGTATGCTTCAAACATATATTTTTGGAAGCGATATCGAGTGAATTATCCATTCATATTCGGATTCAAAGAAGGAACAGAGCTTGGTTATAGACATGTTTTGCTTCTAAGCTTTGGTCTCGGCACGATTGCTCTCTGTGCTGTCTTAGTAAATCTTGACATGGAGATGGACCCTAGCACTAACGACTACAAAACCATCACTGAACTTCTTCCCGCTTTTATTGTAGCTGTAAGTTTTTCATTATTATGAGTAACATATAAGATAATAAGAATCTCAAATCATTATGTTACTAGTGTGTTAACATATTTTGTCTGTACAATAACTTGCAGCTAGTGTTAGCTATTTCTATCTGTCCCTTCAACATTCTTTATCGGTCAAGCCGTTTCTTCTTCCTCATGGTTCTATTCCGCTGCATTGCTGCTCCGCTCTACAAGGTATTTACTCAAGCAAATCCTCTATTTTCATTCAATTAAATACATTGATTGATAAATCTATTAATTAGTTCTAATCAAAATTACAGGTTAGTCTTCCGGATTTTTTCTTGGCAGACCAATTAACAAGCCAGGTTTGTGCATTTTCATATCATTCTTCTAACTTTCATTATTATGTTTTACAAAATGCATCAACTTCATTATTCAAACGTCTTCTTTAGGTCCAAGCACTGAGGAGTTTAGAGTTTTACATCTGTTACTATGGTTGGGGAGACTTCAAGCTCAGACAAAACACTTGTAGATCAAGCGATGTATACAACACATTCCACTTCATTGTCGCTGTGATTCCTTACTGGTCACGTTTCCTTCAATGTGTTCGAAGATTGATTGAAGAGAAAGATATAAGCCAAGGCTTCAATGCTCTCAAGTATTTATTGACCATTGTAGCTGTGTGCTTGAGAACAGCTTATAGCCTTAACCGAGGAAATGCATGGAAAATAGCTGCATGGGTTTTTTCGGCTTTAGCAACATTTTACAGCACATATTGGGACATTGTGTTTGATTGGGGATTGCTTCACAAACCATCTAAAAGTTGGTTGAGAGAGAAGCTTCTTGTTCCTCACAAAGCCGTCTACTACGTTGCAATGGTGAGAACTACAAAATTCAGATAGAGTATAAATCCTGAGTTAAGAATTTTCCATAATTTTGTTTTATTTTCTCCTCTTCTTTTGTAGGTCTTAAACATTGTTTTGAGATTGGCTTGGTTGCAGACAGTGTTGGATTTCAATTTCTCATTCTTACATAGAGAAACAATGATTGCTCTTCTTGCTTGTCTTGAGATCATACGTCGTGGCATCTGGAATTTTTTTAGGTAACTTCTTGATCACGGTCACACAAATATGCTCCTCAAATCAGTTTCTTTTACTCAAGGCTTCTTGCTTTGTCCGGTTATGAATACAGGTTAGAGAACGAGCATTTGAACAACGTTGGAAAGTTTAGAGCATTCAAATCAGTTCCGTTACCATTCAACTATGACGAATTGGAAGATCGAGATAGTTAAGTTTTAGATTGGATGTAATCCAATGAGTGAAGTGACAAATTTGTGTTGGTAATTCTTAGGGCTTGCTTGCTTTTGGTTGTTAGCAATTGTAAAATGGTGTTGCTACAGTCCCAATGTGCCCATATCAGACTTCAAACCAAAATTAGTTATTAGAACTTCTGGAAAAGCCAAGCAGAATCATCTATATCACTACCAGGGAACTGTGATCCATCGTAACAAACAGGAGTTACTTTAAGAGTACGATCAAAAATAACAATACGAAACTATAGTTATTCAGATGCATAGATTTCAGGTATATAGATGTAGTTATTGATTCTAAGCCTAGCACATATATATATATATATATATGAGCTGGACTAGACTTTGTAACAAGAAATGACAATAACATTATTTTTCAAAAGAACAATGAGCATACTGCTCTTGCAGCAGAAACCCAAATAATTTGCCAAAACAGCTTCAACTAAGTCTATCGTGTCACTCGAGTCAACTACTAAGAAAACTAAGGTTCTTCCATCTAGATATCCAACATGGATTAATCATGTAGGAAATCTTGATCAGTTGTTTTAATTCCCTTGCTCGCTAGGGTTTACCCGCTCACCACTGCAACAGAAGAAATGTGGTAGCTTAACTCGCCCGCAACTCCTGGAAAGACAAGAGAGTAAGCACTTAAACAAGCAGTATATATAAAGCCTAATACATATGCCATCGCAATGAGGTGACAAAAGAAAATAAAGCATACGCCAAGGCCACACAAATTGACTCATGTTTTGCACCACAATGAACACAAGAAAGTTTTTCATCAAACTCGTTAAAGATTCATCAGTTCTAGTTACTTGAATGCAGTTTCTTCCAAGCGATAGTAAAGACAGAACACTGAATCAGAAAGTATATACATTTATTCTTCAGCTATTGGTGCAGTGAAAACCTAGAGAAAACTAACAGAACAAAATCCTGCACAACCTCAAAACCAGATCCCATACCAAACTCAAACCTATGGGATAGATTAAGAACCATCAAACAGATAAAGAAACAAGAGAAGCCAATCTCTTACCTGCAGCGGATGATGACAGGAACAGGCTTAAGAGCCTTTGGTCCATTTCTTATCCCTCTCTTGTGTTTAGAAACCTACAAGTTTCATCAAGTACAGTTTCGATTAAGACTGTTATCATTCTCCAATGTTACAAGGCCATTAAAAATCCAGACTTTCATTTAATACTATATAAGTGCCAACTCCTCCAGAGATTTCAAACAACATGAGAACTTAAAGAATAAAACCAAAGACAGAGGCAGATTGAAATAGACACTAAAAACAGACAACATTTATGAGATCATTCCAAAAGTGCACCTCCCTAAAACCCTAGAGAAACCTTCTAAAAATCTAATCCCAGAAGCCACAATGACTCAAAACACTAAAAATTCAAACATTTTAGCAGTGGGAAAACCAATTAAGAGAGTGGGAGTTCCACGACCTTCTTCTTAGGCACAGCCATTAACTCCATGGATCCATTGAAAGCAAAATTAGGCAGCCCGAATCCGAAGCTCTTTTCATCAATCAAACCCGGTTGAATCTGATCGAACTCAGGTAAAATCAGCGGCGGCATAACTATGGGGCGATCAAAAGCGCCGTTCAAGGGAGAAGGCATCGCTGCTACATAGCTCAAGCTTCGTGTCTCCAAGATTCGACGGGATTCAAACGCGGCGCGTTTTAACGATGTCAGTCTCAAAGCCATTGAGCTATTAGCTGACGGAAGTGAAGACGAGAGAGACCGGAAGAAGAGGGATAAATTAACAAGGTAAATTAATTTACAAACGGCGTCGTAGTTATCAATTGAATTTAATTGAACCAAAACGATCCGAGTCAAAACCGTAGTACTTCTCTCTTTGGTTCGATATAACCGAAGGTGGACCGTAATTCGAATCTGGTTAGATTCCGTAAGGTTTTACGATCCGAGCCATTTGGAAACCCTCGTCGTGGTTAGTCGTCTTTCAGAACAAGCAAAGTGAAAAAAAAAAAAAAAAAAAAAAAAAAAACTGTGGTCAGCAACCATGTCGTGGATGAAAGGTGATTTTCTTTCCAAAACCAGAAGGCTTGTTGGTGGCTTAGCTACACGAGAACCTGTTTGGCTTAAAGCCATGGAAGCGTAACTCTCTCTCTCTCTCTCCCATTTCTATTTTACCAAATTTTCTCGAGAAAATGATTCAGCTCGATCGATCTGTTTATCGAATTAGATACTTTTTTTTTTAATTGGATTCAGTTTCAATTGCATTATAAAGTTGAGATTTTTGAATCTGTAGTATTTGGAATCAGTTGTTTAAGGTTACTTCACTGTTGTTGAAATGAGTTTGATGTGATTGGTTTTAATGGCAGCTCACCTCCTCCTGTGTTTCCTCGCTCTAATGGGAAAATTAAGAAGATTGTTCTCCCTGAAGATCCTTACGTTCGTAAATTCGCCAATAAGCATCCTGAATTGAAAATTGAAGACCCTTCTGTCAAGTAAAAGTCTCAACTTTATTTATATAAATCTCCATTTGTACCATAGATGGTTTGATGATTATGTTATGAGTTTGTTCTTCATAAGCTTAATCTAATGTGGAATTACTTTGGATAAAAAGTTCAAATTCCAAACTATTACTTTAGTTTGACCACTTTTCTTGAACTAGTACTAACCCATGTTGTTCTCTTCAAATTTCTTTGTGGATGTATCTTTGAGTTGATTGATTAATACAATGTGTTTGCCATCTTCAATCCTGTAGGATTTCGGCGTTTCTTCCAGAACCAGCACGTGTATATGGTTGCCGTGTCTTTGAATTGAAAGAGCATGGCATCAGCGAGGATGACGCCATGTCTGTAGCTAATGTAAGTAGATTGCTTTGACAGCATTTGATCAGCTACAAATGCTGAAGTTTTTGTGTCGAAATTTGCACTTGAATAGATAAGAGTTGTAATACCTCTCTCTTGATGTTGATGATGTTCTTAAACCACTGGAGATGACTTTCCACCTTCTTGATGATGTATGTGTTTGATATTTTCAGATGGAATATCTTTCAGAGAGAAAGGAAGTGAAGAAAGCATACAAGCGCCTAAAGGAGCTAGCGAAAATGCAAGATAAGGATCCGCCTCCTAAACCGTATCCTAGTGCCAAAAATGCTTTACAAGTTCAAGAGAAGAAATCAGCTAGGGATCGATTCCAGACTCCTAGCGTCCGCAGGCTAGTTAACCAGTTGAAAACGGAGAAAGATGTGTTGCTGCAGGACAAAACCGGAGGAAATGCTAATCAGGATTATTGGATCAACGAATAAACTCTCCAATCAACCCTTTTTTATATAAGCAACTTCTCATCCATTTTATTTTTCGCAGACCTATCTTTTTCAATATATGCATCAAAACCTTTATAAATGAATAAAGGTTCCATGAATGATTGTCTAGATTCTGATATTTTATTTATTTATTTATCTATAAATTAATTTTTATTTATTAGACAAATATATTTTGCCTTGAAAATTTAATAAATGAACTAGTTTGAACAATCTAAATTGCATAATAGTAGTAGTTAAACTATCAATTTTTAGTTATAATCTTGTTTTGGACAAATAACTTGTAGAAATAAATAACTCAGACATAACAAAATCCATTGGTGATGTAATATTAAAATATTTAGATGAGTTCATTTTTGAAAAACAATATCCATGGATTCATGATATTGATTAGTGATCTCAGTGATCATAAAAATGGATATTAATAGTATTTTACTCTACCAAAATAGAAAGGATATGTATGTTCAGAAATCAAAATTAATTGTTCTTACGTTAGATTACAAAACTAAAAAGGTGATGATGTAGTTAATTTTTTTTACTAATAATGATTTTAGAAATAGTTATAGTACTTGTTGTAGTTACTAGCTGGTTGAGGAAAAAAAAGGTGTCACTGTATATAAATCCTACAACCTATTAGTTTCAACAGTTAACAAAAAAATTTCACTCTAGGCCAAGGAGAGTCTTCATTGCCTTCTTTTTCGGTACTACTTTGCCATAAACACCTTTTCCTAGCTTCATGATTTTCTCCATCTCCACAATGTTACTACAACCTCCATTCTTCTTCATCAATCTCTCATCACTTCCAATGACATCAAAGACACTGTCGACAACAAATTCCATTGTTGAAATCTTCCTTCCCCACCTCTTCATAAGTCTCTCCGATTTATAAATCTCATCATAAACTCCCCAGTAAGATGCTCTTAACAACCCTTTATCTTTCCCTTTCACCTTCCATCTCTTCATCCCTTCTTCCACCATATAAACCGCGTTTCCCGCATCTACCCCTCTCTCTAGCCCCATTTCGATCTCTCTTATCTCTTGGTTGGTAACAGACAAAAGACTCTCAAACTTACATCTACCGCAACCGCAACAAAATCCCCATGACTCAGCCATCTCTTTCCGCTTTTCCAATGGAGAAAGAACGTCGAAATAAGCAAAACTGATCTCTTCCCCTGCTTTAATGTCTCTTGAGGCGTGAACAATCGCGTAATCTTCAATATGAAGGCGTCTTGCATTTGGGATACAAGAATGGTTTATAAATGAAGCTAGAGTCCAAAGCCCTACACCGTAATACTCTTTGTTCTTCCCCATAACTTTAGCTGAAACCGCATCTTCCACCAGAGAATTCATATCCAAGATACTCAACAACTTTTTCTTATTAAAATCTTTTTCCAGTTACCACATTTTTCAAATGCTGCATCAGGACTAAAGAGAGAAATGTCAGGAATTTCCAGATTGTCTTCATCTTGTCCAGAGGAAAAAGCAGAGATAACTCGATGCGTTCTATCACATTTTCTCACAGATTCAGTGACTTCTTCAATGAAATTTGTCCACATTATCAATTGCGCTTTTTCACCAGACTCTACATTCCCTAAGATCCCTCTCTCAATGGCAACCGCCTTTGTTACTAAAATCAAAGTTCCAGCAACAATGTGCTTCGTAGCAAACAACCCACGCCCACTAACCTCAGATTTCTTAATCTCAATTGAACCAATAAACTCAGCAAGCTCTGGAGATCTCCCACGAAACCCATTTAAGACCCAATCAGACAAATCAAAAGCTCCAGTCTTTGCCTGAAACTCAAGCTTCTTACATTTATCAATGTATAAAGTAACAGTCTCCAAGTTCTCACTCGCTTGTGAGTCGATCAGAGCTGTTTTAAAACATTCCAAAGCCAATAAGTATTTGCTTAAACCGAGCAAAACTTTACCTTTACAAACAAGAGTCTTGAAATGGGTGCTTTCGATTTCAAGTGCTTCATCATAATCACGCATCGCTTCCGAAAAATCACGTAGCCTGGTTCGCGCCTCAGCTCGATTGCATAGAGACAAGCAGAGAGATCTCCGAAGCTTAGCAATCGAGTCCGGATCCACTAATCTTTGAGATTTGGCTCCGAGAGATGTCGATGAACTCTGTGTAAAGCCGTAGTGATTCATCCCATTCTTCACGAAGAAGAAGCTCCGTTGCTTTGGATCTCAAGCTCTGCAACAGCTCCGATGCTCCGTCTCGATCTTCCTCTAGCTCGAATTGACCTCCTCCCATTGTCAGTTGCTCTAGATTAATTAATTAAAAAAAAATTGGATTTTGGCTTTAAAAAAAATTAGACACTGTTAAACCTATCCATGTTCTTCTACCATTACCAACACCTCTATAATACAATCTCCATTGGTGATCAGAGTCTCCATCCATTTCAACCAAGTATGGGCACCCAACTTCTTCGTTGTCCCATGCGTCGCCTTCACCAACCGCAACCACGTCTTCCTCGTCCTGCACCTTTTTCCAATCCGTTAGCCCATCTTTCGAAACCGCCAAGCTAATGCTCATCTTCCCGGTTCTGTCTACACCTTGATAAGCCATCACATAACTCCCATCTCCCTTGTTCCTTGTTACGCAAGGATATCTTCCTCCTATGATCTTTCCCAGTTTCGTCCACTTAATCCCTTCCCTAGACCTAGCCATCCCAATGCAGAATTCGCCGGTTTGAGCATCGAACGAATGGTAATACATCCTTAAATCGCCATTTCCATGGAATACTACATGTGGGGATGCAATGTAAAGAAAGTCCCAGTCTTTTTCAGACCCAGCGTCAAACAATGCTTCACTATGATGCTCACCTTCAATTCTAGCCCAATGCCTACCATCTTGACTAATTGCTAACCCAGGGAGTGACCTATAAACTCTAGATTTCTCAACATTCTCATCACAAAGATGAAACCTTTCTGGATTTCCTCCAAGCCCGGAACTGAAACCTTGAGATTCAAACTCAACTATCTCAATAGTGTAGCCTGTGTAATACATCCAGTAAACAGAGCTATCAGCTCTGACTTTAGAACTCGACATTATCACGACTTCACCGGGTCGAACACTTGCTGTATCAAATGCCCATCAGTCTTCACCACCGCTCATAACCAAACCCACATCGTCTTTTGACTCAACCTTACCTTTTACTCTTTCCCAGTGAATCCCATTGTTTGAAACCGCTAATCCAATAGAATCAGAAACTGGATTTTGCTTGGAGCTTCCATGGTACCACATGTACCATCTCTCTTCATTATCACTTAGAAATCTCTTCACAACTGGAGATCCTATCTCTTCACTGTCCCATTAATCCTTGGTGATGCCTAGATCGAGAACCAGCCCTTTAGTTAAGCTCTTGGATCGTGATGATTTGAAGGTAGAATCTTGACCAGTTTTGCTACTTTTGGAGGTGGAACATCTTGTGATAGTGAGGGAGAATGGAAAAAAGCGTTTGTTCCCGTAAGTTAGATATTGAAACGAAAGAGTGGATGATCTGTAAAAATTGAATTGTTCTTGAGGTGTTGATAATGGAGGGATTTGCAGCAGAACTAGCTTCCATGGCTCGAAGAAAATAGGAAAATGAGTTGCTCTGCTTGAAGTGAAATGCAACGGGCCACATATTTTGTTGGATGACTTGCCAAGTTGCTACTTCAAATATGACACGTGTTTGATGTTCAGTGGCGAAAAAAATCAGAAAATCTTCGTCCGGAAAGATTGGGTTAAACCAAGAAAATTGTATTAGGCTTACCCAATGGGCACAACTAAGACCCGAGGACGATATAAAACATAAATGGAAGAAAAAGGCAATTCGAATTGGGCAATATAGAACATGAATCTTGTGGACGAGAGACACTGGTCTAGCTACCCAAAACTGCTGATATATCCTACATAGTTTCTTACTTTCTTACAAAACTGGTCCCGAATAAAAGACACCCATAATTCATAATTAATTCTATATTTATAGCTACATCTAATGATTGATAGCAACAACAAATTATGAGTATGTTAGAAACAAAAAAGGAAAATTTGTCTTTTTAGTCTAGCTAACCATCAATGACAGCAGGAGAGATTCGGACTGATATGTTTATCTCGTCTATATGTATCAGTCTACGCATGAACAAAAAACATAAATATTGGTAATGTTTCATGGCTACAAATTCAACTAGCTAGGAGCAACAAGGTAATGTGGCCAATCAGTCCTAGCAAAGATCCAAAAGCCTGATTATAGAGAAGAAAACAAAACTCGTGATATTGGTCTCGTTGATTGTAAAGTTGACAAAGAGAACATGTGAGAGCTTTCCTTATTTCTCTTACGCTAGAGAACCTCCAAACATGTCCTCAATCGATTCTGTGAAACAAATTGGTTACCACTATTAACCAGAAGAACCTTCTATATCAATATTTTACTAGACAAAAGAAAAATGGGAGTACAATTCTAACGAGCCATTTGGAGTAATGAAATTAGAGAATTCGCTATATTATTAATAATTTAACTTAATTTATCATAAAGAGACCTATCTAGAAAAGAAAGAGAGTCTTAACCTAAATCATGTGAATATGGTTTAAGCACGTGATGTGGACTTTGAATTTGATACATATCGGGGATCCTTTCATATCTAGTGATTATCATCAGTCATTACTACCCCACGTTAAGTAAACAATTGTAATCAGATCTCAATAAGAACCAGATTAAATCTATATTAAAATATGCAATAAGAACCAAATATTATGTATAGGATTTTAATTGCGCAGGTTGCAATCTCTTAGTTATAATTTACATATGTGTGGGCTAATAAAAGCATCTTTATCAGATACACCCACATAAGAATTTTCCATATTATCTATTACTAAATTTTAAAAACATCCAGATTTTGGGTCTCAAAAATGTTAGACACTATCCTTCTTTTAAAGGTTTCTAATGGTTCTTCCCATTTTTGTTTTCCAGTTTTATTTTATTTTTTATGTTTAAAAACATTCATTAGAAATATGGGCTGTAAGTCTAACCAGTTCACATATTTCATATTTGACTAAAACTAATTTATTTAAAATAAAGAAATAGTTGATGAGTTATCTCTATTTTAAAATAATAATAATAATAATAATAATAATAATAATATATAATACAAGACGCAAGAGACGTGTTTAAAGTTTAGTGAGACAACGATTGCGACATCAAATTTTACATTGTTCTCTATTCTCATGTATTTATTGTTATTATTCAAACCACAGATAGGGAGGAAATCCTGCATTTCTGTGAGTTACGGTTCATAACTATCGTTGTTAATTCAACATATGTTTTGGATCGTCCGGTTATGTTGTATATTGCTGATAATTGGCAAAACATTTTATAGTTATAATTTATTGTTGGCACTAAACTTTGAAGACAAATATAAACCATGAAGTGATCGATATTCGATGATAATTAATTTCCTAAGGCAGAGAAAAAAAAAACAAATTGCAAGAAGAAAAAAACAAATTATCTATTTTCAATATCCACCAGTTAAAAGGGGGAAGAAAGTTGAAAAAAGGGAAAAGGATTCTAGTTGACCTGCGTCTGTGCTAGTACACTTGCTGACTTCTGACGATATCTTCGTAGCCAAGTCGTAACATAATCCATCTCTAGTATACACAACTCGATCAGCAAATGTCCATATTTGTGAGCGATGTTATAAAATGATAATTCTCAGTTAAATTATTTAGTATAGTGGCTTGTATTATATTGATGCCACCATATCAATCTAAATTCAGTTATGATAGTATGTATCTGACTGTGTGAATAATAAATATTAAAATAAAATATTAAAATGACTTACTATTCGACGTAGGTCATCTTAATTTATAGATTTCTACAATGCTTTCAACTTATAACATATTAACAAGAACCTAAACCACGTTGAAAACGTATGTGTATAATCACAATTCATAGTACAGACCAAACCTTGGTCAGACTTTAAATGTAGTTTTTTATATATCAAAATATAGATCACTATATTATAAAACGAAAATAGGTTATCGAATCAATCGAACTTTTATCTTATTAGCGATGAAGATTGTAACAAAAATTAAGAGGTTCTATTGTATTATAAATGAAATTTAATTTTTTTTTTTTAACTTGAAATTGTTTATCTAGAAAACTCAAATAATTAAAGTATACTATAAGGTTTTGTAATTAATAAAAAGGGACGAAAAGGTGCCATGTGGTTCATCATCAGCAACAGAAAGTGGGCATAGGATGAGACGACGATAATAAAGGGATTCTAAGCCACGAATCTTTGTTTCTTGAAATGAACAAGACGAGGATAATAAAGGGATCCTAAGCCACGAATCTTTGTTTCTTGAAATGAACAATTTAAGTGAAAGCCAATTCTGCATGGAATCTAATCGGACGGTAGAGATTAAATACTAGAGAAATTCCTCGAGATTTACAGCTTTACGATATAAAGTTGAGCTTCAGAATCAGAGTGACAGATTTGGTTAACGGTCGTTTAATTCGGCTACGGACATTTGCTTCGGCTGTCAGTGACTCCTAGTCATGCTATTGGCTATTATTAGTTGATTACGTAAACATACTACAGGCATTCAAACATGCAAGACGCTTGAGAAAGTGGTTGTCTGATTTGCATATTAATGAGGAAGTTCACATGTATAATGAGATTACAAACATATATACAGATATTCTTGTTTCGTCCTTCAACATTTTACTATCTATATCTATTTTTTATTTTCAAATTGTTACCGCCGATGTTTTTTTTTCTTTTATTGATATCGATTTTTCTACCGCCAACGTTAATTACTAGATTTATATCTAATCATGTATTAGTGATGAGTACATGCGAACCAATTAATTCGTACGAGTATTCCTATACCAACCATATACTCGACTCCATCGTGTGTACCTAAACCGATCTACGTATTAAGTATTAACAAAATGAAGCATATGAAGGTCAACAATTAATTTGTAGACATATATAGAAATATAGAATGTGAATGGTATCTGAATTTAATTTACTGCTACTGGTTCGGTTTAAATAACAATGTTCAAAATTTTCTAAGTGACTGAGACGGTGGGAATATCTAGAACTTAACTAGAGGATGATCGGATAAAAAAATATAGAGGATATAATTTCAAATAAAACCGTAAAATATCTACATTATATATATATATATATACGTCTTCATACATGATTGAACCATTACTAAAATATATATTTAGTCGCCCTTTATCAATATATATATATATATATACTTTCTAATAAAAATTGTTTAAAAAAAAAACAAATTTCATTAATTAATTACAATATCACTATAAACATTAAACAATATCGAGACATATGGTAGTCATTTTTAGTCTAATATATATCATCTATGTCAGAAAACTAAATGAAACTAATAATTTCAGAGAAAAATGCGAATATTAATTATAGTTTAAGTATAATTTTGTATGCATTCCCTTCATAGGAATTTTGTCACCAGCAGGTGGATACTGGATAGGCGTAACTGGCATGTACTTATGTGTACGTAATATAGGCTCAAATTACCAGGAAAAGAAGATTGTTGATAGGAAAAGGAAGAAGATTGGTAAGATTACCTTTGTACATAAGATGCTTCTAATAGGTAATAAATTTAAATCATACAACTAATCTAAATTTATCAATAAATGTGCAATTACGTACAAACTAGAAAACAAACAAAAGGAGAAGGAGAAGCGAAAATAAACTAGGAGACGCAAACGAGAGAAAACGGTGAAAAGACAAAAGGCAGGCATGTGCATGCATTGGCTATTGATATCAAGCTTTACGAAAATATTTTTAAAACCCTTTGCATCGCTTTCAATTTGAAACAGTTCTACACTATACCAAATAACCACTTGATGACTGGAACAAAAATACTATATTTGTTTTTCTTTCGAACCCACAATTAATTTCTTTTTGGCATTTGTTAGCACATGCATGGAATCCTATGATATTATCTTTTGTTTTGAGATTTCTAGTTTCTCCTATGATTGTTAACTTTTGATTTCTTTCATGTTTATACACATGCTGTATATTATGGAATAATGTGTTGTCAATTTTTATTACGTCTACATACCATTTAAAAAAGAAATGCGGTTACATTTGTTTCAGTTCTAGGGTTAAATGTGGGTGATACTTAATTGATTAACTGACTTACACATATTTTGTGTAATGAATACATGTACTGTAGTAAGAACAGGATCACGATTTTTGGCGTTAATCTAATCATTTGCATATAGAAGCGTTAAGAGTAACTACTAAAAATTCAAATGATTAAAATCTTATTTTTGCGCTTTGACATTAGTTAAAACGTTAGAAACGGTGAATCTTCGAACACCTATTGCTTATCTATATATGTCTTCTCTTTTCTTTTCTTTTCTTTTCTTTTTTTTGTAGGATCGACATGTTTTCATTCTCTTTCTTTCTATTTTTTTGTTATTGAGTTATTTTTTTTCTTGCGAAAAGATTATAAACGTAAGTGAGTTGTATTGTTTTTATAGTATGTTTTGTTAAATCATAAAAGTGAATTGAAGTTGAACAACAAAAGTAGGGGGCATGTTTTAACCTGGGATTAGCAGATGTTGGCCGTAGATTTCTGCGGCTGTAGTTCTTGACTTATGAAATTCAATTGATACAAATATCTTCTCGTCGATAATTTGCAAAATATTTATATTTGTGTGTTACATATAAACTGGTTCTTCATAAAAAGAAAGTATAAACTGGTTAGGTTACAAAATATATACAGGTTGAGATACATAGGTTCGGAACAGAGTAATAGGCTTCCTGATACGTCTAACTCAAAACAGACCACCGTGACCCACTTAGATTTCAGCTTGATATTTCTGTCAAGGTTTTACCTTTTTTTTTCTTTTTTGGTCACAATCTGAAATTGAATTATATATATATATATATATATATCTTATTATCGAATATATAACCCACAGAATACAATTTAAATTAAAAGTAATAAATCTTGCCTGATAGCAATAGATTAGTTTAGTATAAAAGTGTCAAATCTCGTGATCTTTTGGTTAATTAGGATATAAATTTTACATTTGAAAATATCCAGAGCTCCATTAGACCAACGGTTAATTGGTTATCGTTCTTTTGGACAAACTCTGAATCTAAATAAAAGAATATTCAACTCTTGGCTTTCAAATATATATATATACTTTCAAGGTCACATTTTTCCAAAATTTTACCTCTGATAGTAATTAGAGGACCTACATATTTTAGTTAAAAGTTAGATAGTTTTTTTTTATCGGCGATTTCTATTCCAAAGAAACAAAAGTTGGTGAGTTTTAATTTTAAAATTCATTTCAATAACTTAATATTCAACTTTAGTAAATTATTTTATTGTAATGGTGTAACAAATGATTATGAAAAAACAAGAAATATATTTGTGAAAATCTCAAACCCCACCCAACTCATAATAATTATATATAATAATATAACACATAACTAAAGTTATAATTTTTAATTTTTACAAGTCTCCTGGCCAAAAAAATAAAAGGCAACCAGAGGCTACAAGGACGCATGACCCATATTGTAGCACACATGTGCCCTTGTCTCTTTGCTTTTTCGGTTTTTTCCCTTCCAACAGAAAAAAAAAAAATCTAAAACCAAACTATATATTTTAAAACAGTATAATTCAATACCACGCCATTTAATAAACAACAATATTGTTTGTTGAAAAAAAGGTTTTCTTTATCTTTCCTGATTTTCGAAAATGAAACAAAATAAAGAGGTCTAAGTTAGTTGCCACCATCAGTGGCATAACGGTAAATTAAAGCTAACTTCCTCTAACTAAAGTTTTCTATAAATTCAACCATTCGCCTCCCACTCTAAAACCCATCAACATTTCTCTCAAAGCAAATAAGAAGATCTCCCACTCCCAAGTAACTACTTTCTATATCTAGATTCAATTGTAGCATTCAATTAAGAAATCAAAGTGATGATCTTTATATCACCCATGTGCAGGTTAAAACAAGAAGTAAGTAAACATGAGTCATGTTATGTTCTTAGTAATGGTTATGGTAGGAGTAATGACTTCTTCTGTAAGCGGCTACGGTGGCGGTTGGATCAACGCTCATGCCACTTTCTACGGCGGTGGCGATGCTTCAGGCACAATGGGTAATTGCTAAAAACTATTTCTTACAAATCATCGAATTTACAAGATCTAAAAATTTAATTTCTTTGTAGGTGGTGCTTGTGGATATGGCAATCTATATAGCCAAGGGTACGGGACAAACACAGCTGCGTTGAGCACAGCTCTGTTCAACAACGGACTTAGCTGTGGTTCTTGCTTTGAGATAAGATGTGAAAACGATGGTAAATGGTGTTTACCTGGTTCAATTACTGTAACCGCTACAAACTTTTGCCCGCCAAACAACGCTTTACCTAACAATAATGGTGGTTGGTGTAATCCTCCTCTTCAACATTTCGATCTTGCTCAGCCTGTTTTTCAACGCATTGCTCAGTACAGAGCTGGTATCGTCCCTGTTTCTTATCGGAGGTGATAAAAATTCATTTTTGAAGTTTTCTTCATTTGCTCTGTTTTCTCGTAAAAACAGAGGATATCATCATTAATACCTAAAACTTTCTTCATGTTATCATTAATATTATGGTTTTTTTGACAAGTATATTATTATGGTGTTTTGCAGGGTTCCTTGCATGAGAAGAGGAGGAATAAGATTCACGATAAACGGTCATTCATATTTCAACCTCGTTTTGATCACAAACGTCGGCGGCGCCGGAGACGTTCACTCAGCGGCGATCAAGGGTTCAAGAACAGGTTGGCAATTGATGTCAAGAAACTGGGGGCAAAATTGGCAAAGCAACTCTTACCTCAATGGTCAAGCTCTTTCCTTCAAGGTCACCACAAGCGACGGCCGCACCGTTGTCTCTTACAACGCCGCTCCTTCCGGCTGGTCTTTTGGCCAGACCTTCGCCGGTGGACAATTCCGCTAAGGGGAGCTATTTGGTTAATCTCAACTCTTTATTAAACTCATTCGTGTGGTGTGTAGAGTGATGCGTCGAGGGCTCGGTTTTGCAGAAGGCCTTGATGACTTATATCTTTTTTGGACCTCTTTATATTTCTTTCTTTAAAATAGCTTTTAAAATAGTAGTTATAGACTTATAGTTATTGTGTTACTGAATCATACTGATGCAGCAGTGGAGTTTTAACTACCTCCCGCTAGTTATTTCAAAGTGTGAGAGATTGATTATGAGGATTCGTCAAATCAATTGTATTGTTGTGATTTGGTTGTTGTATGATTAAGAAAAACAATTATTATGTAAAGTTTGTAATAATACAATATATTGGGGATTTGGTAACTTTCTTCCCCTTTATTAGTTTTCATGAGATTCCTTTGAATTCCCATTTCGCTTTATTTTTGAATTAAAATGGTATATAACCGACGTTCACAAATCAATCTCATCTTTCAACGTTTTCCTCTTTTACGAAACATTCATTAATAATTTTTCAAAAAATTCCGATAAGACGGTCTTTGTGGGCACGACAAACAATAAAACCAATGGTCCAAAACCTCACGGCTATATCCAACAACAACCTAATTTAAGGTTAGATGCTTGGCAACTTAGAGACTAGACATCTTCACAATTGTGACATAAAATATTGTCTGTTGAGTTCCATTATCATTGGTAGATACTAAATTTCATATTTCACGACGGATTTATTTGCTAATAGAGAAAAAGGAGGGATTACAATGCTGTAAATATAGATCCTACTTTAAGTAATCAATAATCAGAATTGGAGAGAAAGTTCAAAGGTCTGATTTGAGTAGTTATAAAGGGTGCTAAAACAAATTACAATATACTTATATGTTTTAATTTCAATTACTTATCTACGTTAAGGTCGGTAAGTAAAACAATATCGTGTCGACAACAATAAATTGACGACGTACAAGTGATCTACAAGAAGCAAAGCAAATGTGGTAGCTAGCGACTAAAGTAATTGTGGGTCCCACGCTGATGGAATTGGCTTCAACCTGACTCATATGAACCGACACATGCAACACCGGCTATGTATTAGAAGAGAAACAAGCACATTTCATGTGGGAAGATATGGGCTAATTTAACCGAAAGGATAATTTCTTAGAATCGATAATATGATTATGGTTCGGTTAAAACCCCTACTCCTATGATAAGGCACCAGTGAAATACCTGTAATATATACGACTTTACAGACACAACATTTCAACCTTCGAGTGCTTAATGCATTTACCATCAAAGACATTAATCCGACACGTTGACGATCTGGTAGGTAAGCGAATCAGAAGTTTCACATAAATACGAGAAAACATTTGAGAACATTTATTATATTCTTGCTGGTGAAATTATAAATCTTCTATAAAAAGTTGTAGTTGCAAATGTTTGCGTGGCCTATAAACATCTTCGAACAAAATAAATTCAAAATTTAGTTCAGAAAAATATGGAATGGTTTTGAATTATGTTGCAACTGAGTCCTTCAGCATTACCACTACGTGTTAGGAATTCGAGTTTTCAGATTTTGGATAGGTTTTAGCCTTTGGGTTCGAGACCATTTCATTTTTTTAAATGTAATTTCTTGTTTTTATGGGGGGTCAAATTGTAGTTTTTTTAAGTTCGATTTTTTTTTGGTTTGGGATTTTTTTTTAAGTAACCTTGATTTATTAATCTAATAACATTTTAATTTGATTCATTTTAAAGTACATAATTGAATGAATACCAGTTAATTTTCTTGTAAATTTGAAATACATTCATTTCATTAAAATACTTTATTTAATAACAAGTTGATTTTTGTTGGGTCCGTTATAAAAATTCCTACACAGCACCTATTGATTATGGAAACCGAATAACAGTTGGGCCAAAGCCCATCTATAAGAAGATGGAACAAGACATTGAATCATAGATCTTCATTCTGCGACATTTGTCATCCTCGCACGTGCCTCTTGGTGGTCTCTCTCGCACGTGCAGTACTGGTTCATCCTATCTGCTTTTCTTTATATTTTCAGTTTTTTTTCCTATCTATCTCGTATTGCTTAGATGATTCTTTCTTTGGCTGCGTTTGTTTATTGAAAAAAACTTCGTCATATGTTTAGTGTCATGTTTCGATGTTATATCACTTTGTAATCTTTGTCTCTGTAGATATGAATGTGTTAGTATTTTACTACATATATCTGTCAAACGTCTTAGCAAAATTCAAAGTTGTTTGTAATGTAACCTTTTCGTATTAATAATATATTCAGATGACAAAAAAAATCTCGTATTGCTTCTCTTTCAAAAATTAAGGTTTTAGAATATGACGTCTTTTTTTTATTTCCTTTATAAGAAGATTTTGTTGGCTTTTAATTCACTATTCCAGCCATGTTTAAATACACACATGACTAACGTATAAAGATGTGTAGATCTTTATTTCTCAAGGAAAATAAGTATTCATGTTTTAAAAAAGTAATTAGAATTCAAATGTCGATAGATCCAAATATCTCCTCGTTATTTTTGAGCTAAGGAGGAGACGGTATAATATTTTAAGGAATAGTCTTATAAGTTATAACAAAGAAAAACCATACTCAAACTGAAAAGAATGAATCAATTATATACTGATAACGAGTTCAAGATGGTTAAATTGGAAAAAGAGAGAGAGAGTTCTAAACTGTGTGACATGATTCATGAGCAGATATTTCGTTTAAATCTCCAGCTTCCCAATACAAGACAACTATGAAAAATTTCCAATATAATTCGGAAGTCACGAATCTTTAAGACTGCACCATCAACTAATAATTTTGTGAGTGTATTTTTCTGTATCCAAAAAAAGCTAGAAGTTTTATGAAAACAATGAAGGATGAATGTCTCAGACATGTACGTCAATATCATTGTTCTTACATTTTTGTGAATAAAACAAAAAATGCTGTGAGTTTGTTTAAATTTTGTGAATCGAATATTCATATTGTTAAGTCCACGTCTAATTATTAATATTCAAGATTCGCATTATTGTTTAAAAAAATAATGTTTATTAAATTTGATGAAGACGATCAACATAAATAACCCTGTCAACAATAACAGTTTACCAAACCCGTCACATTCAGTCGCTTTTACCACTTGGACAAATCTGAGTCTGACTTTGACTTTGAAGTTTGAACATTACTTCTGTCTTGTTTATTTATACATATAGGTCCCTTTTAGGTCATTAGGTCCATCATGAGCATTGGTGCATTAACTATTGGATTTTGCAACAAAAAAGCATTTAATTAGTCTTTATTCAATGACTAAGATTTGATGAGATTTACTGTTCGAAACTCTTTGAGTACGTATAGCTCGAATGTCATAGATGGCTGTAGCATCACCTGTCCTTCAATTACTGAATCTTCCATATCTAGCTACAACTATACCTCTTCTTGCCTATCGCCTCTCGATTTGGATCTGCAAATATCGCTGCTGAGGTCCAGCTTGCTTATTGCTAGTGTTATACACTTATACTTGCAGAGCTGTGTAACTCACATCCAAATTCACCACAAGTCTTTCTCTGCACAGCTATTGTTTTGTCTCCATTTCTTTCACTTTTTAAGATTCTTTCTTAAAGTTACATTCTTCAATTGCTTGGTTTCTTATTTTGATTTTAGAGTTAATATCCTATACGTAGGTTTCTTATGGACTGTAAATCATGGTGGGCCCTTCTGTATTATGGGGAAACGCATACACCGAGCTTCGTATTTTAAATGAAAGAAATGTTGTTGCCGGCTAATTATCATCACATACAGACTGATCTTTGGTAAAAGATTATTAAAAATATATAAACGTATTTGAAAAACCAGATATTGTATATTTGGCTCCACTAATCAAGATTTGATCAAATCAATATATTTTGGTTAGATTAGATTGGTATGGATGTTGAGTTGATTACTATAGGATATGATTATGCAAGCGTTAGCCAACTCTTGTTATTATGTTTCCTTCCGTTGATTATGTTTCCTTCTGACATCTTATCCATACTTACACCCATTTCTTTTCAAAGATTTTAACAAATATTATCATGCAAAGCGAGTACCTTTTTGTCCTTTCTAATTCCTTTAATTGCGACACTCTTAACGGACTTCGGTTAAGACGTAGCCTGAATAATCCATTCGGCATGCATCACCAAAAATCACCACTACATATTATGTATATATATATATATCAGTATATATTTTTGTACGAAGTTTCCGCATTTCATTTTGAACTGAAAGCAAGAAGACCATTGCGACAACACAAATTGATATCAGGATCGTTAGAAAGATTATTTCGATTGTTTTAAAAAAAAAATTTTTTGTCACCAATTAAACATTGCATTGAACCGCTTATATTACAAAAGTATTTTCTACAATAGCACCATGAATAGCGCATACCAAAGATGAATATGAAGGGAATGAATACAAGTTATGACATGTTGCAATGAAAGACAATTCCGAAAATTTATATAGAAATCTTTGAAAAAAAACTTTTTCATACTTCATAAAAAAGTAAAAGACTTACTTTCTTAATTTTTCAAGAAAAAAAAAGTAATCATTCTAAATTATAATTGGTAACTTTGTTAAACTTAGTAAGATGGGTATAAGTCTCCTGGGATATAAAAAACGATTAGAAAGATAGTAATTCAGTTAAAATAGAAGATCATTTTATCTAGTAATTTTTTTTGAAAATAAATACTTGGTAAATATTGTTTAAACTTTTTTTTTAAATAGGTTTACACAAATAAAAGAGAAACGAGTAATTAGTTTAAACAAAATATCCAGCCGCCCATACTTAATTAAATAGGCTCGATTTTAAACTTTTTTCCTACGAGATACATGAGACTACCTCGTTTGACACTTTAACTGAATGTTTAACCATTCATTTTTATTTGTTTGGTATTCATGTTAAGCTGATCGGAATAATGTTTAAACTGTATCTTCGACATAATATTAAGATTAATAAAAATACGATTAACTTGGTCGATCAATTAATATCTAGATGTGGTTGAAAGTTGAAACCAAGAGAGGCCACCGCCCTTGCAGTGTCGGCGTGGTCAGGTTTTAAATTGGTGTCGGTGTCAAAGAAAAAAAACATTTGGGTCTGTAGAGTATAGTTTGATTAAGTATTGTTGCGGTGGCATAATATTTTACTATTCATACGAATAAATTATGATTACTTAATGTAAAAAAATTAGGTTATTGTTTAATTTATCGCCATAATTGATGGTCTTGCCTTCATAGTTTAAACCGCTCGTACAGCATTCTCATATGATTACGACTCGAATTATTGAACAAATTAAAGACAAATTTAGACGAACCCATGAGTTGCATGTCGTATTTAATTGGTAGGGTTCTGAATTTTAAATAGGGCAAGGAGAGGATTCAAAATATGACTCTATCAAGGGAACACACCTAACAGAATCTCATGGATTAGCCCTTGTCTTCTGCTACTCCCTTACGTCCGACTACTTGTCACATTCCTTCGTTTTTATTCTTTAATATTGAATGATTTTATTTTTCTTTATTTCACCCTCAATTCTTTCTTCATTATTGTCCTTCCATATATTTTTTTATATACACACACAGAAATTACGTACCAAGTTCAACAGAGCCTTATTTTATAGGCATGATCTCAGTCGGGTCGTACCCCATCTTTATATAAAATTGTTTAAAATTGACTGTTGACCAAAATATATAATATTATTCATTAGGAGTATTATGTTTTGTAAATCGATAAGATGCTTAACGTTACACATACCTATTAGATTGAATTTAGTTTTATGAACTAAAATTTCATCCGGCAAATCAAAAACCTCAAGAAATACGACATGAAACCCATTTTAAGTTGGAGGGACCGGCTAATTTGAGATTACTGGGGAACTAAGTCCGGTTCTAGAAACAAAGAAGTAGTGTGATTGTAATCAAAAATACCAATTAGGTTAAGAACAAGGGTAGAATTTAAGACAAACTTTATTGGTGGATGTGAAAATAGAGATAGGGGCTGGGGGCTATAAGATTAGACGGGTCACTGTTTCATTCATCTTTGAAAATTGAGAGAGATAGACTTTACTGTTTGATTACCTTTCACGTCATCTCTTTTTGGAAACTCCAAAAACAGTATGAGTTTGTGTGTGTCTTCGTGATCTGTTACCACCCATTTATCCTATCTGTCTCTCCACTTCCCTTCTTGACTCTCACTTTCTTGTTCATTTCTGTTCCTCACTAGTTTCTCCTCAGTCACCAAACCCGCACCATTTACATTAATTCCTACAAAAATCTCTCTACAACCAAATCAGACCTAATTCAAATGAACTGATTAACAGATTGTTAAATTTTTGGATAATCACATAGAAACATTAATTAATCTTATTTTTAGAGCGTTGCAAATTAAAAAGTAGTTAAAAGCGTTCCCATTTTAAACAAGCAAAAGAACTTAAATTTATTCAATCATAGGATGTCTGAAAATAAATTTGATGTGCCTGATAAACCTAATTGATTAGCACTTTAAATTGTTTGAATCATTTGACAAGTTAATATATACATTAAACCATGCATAAATTCGACCGCATAGATAGTCCATGTTCATATGGCTCATATATCTAAAGCTAGCCTCTCAAAATCTGTTTAATGATATATATTTTGGTGATATATTTAATATTATTGTTTGCTAAAACTCCACGCAAAACCTTGTTGATTTAAATCAGACTCCAAGCGTTATAGCAGCCACACTAATAAACTACTTCTCAAATTGTCGAACTAAACATAGACCAAACCCATTACAAAAAAAAAACATAGATCCAACCCAAATTAGTTTGATTTTGATTTGCTTTATATTTTTTTTCTCTTTTCTATGTTTATTCCCTGAGCGTTAATGAATGTTCGATACGTTTATTGTGATCGTGCGTGTGTTTAGTACAATAAGGATAATACACGTGATGTTTGTGCAACATCACACGCCAAAATCGGACTATGGGGACGGATCATAGTTGAAGAGAAAAGACTTCTCCTTTTTTTTTTGTCGCCAAGAAAAGACTTCTCATTTGAATTGAATTGGATCCTATGTTACTCTTAATGTGCACATGTTAATCATCTCCACTTTTCATTAGCTATTATCAATATTTTAGTTTAGGCAAATTCAATACTTATTCTTTGAATTGTAACGTACGGACACTTAATAATATTCTAAAAACTTACCATCTTCTGTTTAATTACACTGACTACTATATTTCGATTCAGATGTGTATCATTAACATTTGATACTTTCTGATTACGTGTTCTCCAGCTTACATGATCATGTAATAGTTGAATGAGAAGAAAAACTCTTACAAAACTGTTTTATTAAAACAGATTTTTCCACGTATAATTATTTTTTATAGCTATGAGTACTCACTTTAAGAGAAAGGATATAAAACAGAACTCTCAATAGCGACAGCGTTAATCCTCTCGGAAACAATGGCAGCTACACATTTTCCCGTGAACTTTTACCCTAAAAATAACATGCTATTTATAGGAAATTATCGGAAAATATATTTCAAAAACTTTTAAATAACTATATATATAAAATAATAATTTGTTTTCTTCCTCCAATTTATATTAACTCTTTACTTATTAAGTATTATGTAAAATGTAAATATTTGACATATTATTAAGAAATTAAAGACTTTTTGTAAAATGTGTTCTTTTTATAATTTAGACGGATTGATAAAAAAAAATATAGTACTAAATTATAAACAAAGTAACAAATTTGGATTAGCATAAAACAAAAGGAGAAGCAAGTCCGGAAATCCTCGTGAGATTGGGTTGTTAAGTCTTTTTACAAAAAAAATATTAGTGTGTTTCCCAATATTTCATTACATTAAAATTAAAAATGTGTAAGATGTAGAATTCATTTCTTTTACACAGTAGGTTCTGCTAAATAAAGCTTTTAACTTCTGTTTCAGAAAATTTAATATTTCATATAGATAGTATAAAATGTTGATTTTCCAGTGTGACCGATAAAAAAGGAATAGAGAAAAGAAAGTATGTACAGAGAATCGTACAGCTCTGCGAGCCTTTTGAATCTGGTATTAATATTTATCCCATATTTAAAGAGACGTCTGCCAATCGGGGTTTTTGGTCAAATACGAAAACTTCTAACAGATTATTTTTGGGTTACTTTTTACTGTTCATGGACCTTAACTTATACACCACATCCACACGGTCGCATCAGGGAAGATTTATACAAAAATACGCAAATTTTCATACGTATTTTGACGGTTAGAGCATTGAGATTTATAAAAGACTCGCTTACCAAAGTATTTGAAATCAAAAAAAATCTACATAACTTATATAACATCTTTAGATAAAAAAAACTTTGTAATATCTAGTTGATAAAATTCATGAAACTGATACAAACATACAATATTTAAATATATAATCAATAAGAAAAATTGAAAATCCAGGAGATGATGTTATGGACAAAAAAATGGAAGCTTTAAAAAAAAGAATGAGAAGGTTTCACAAGTATTTAAAAATGGCAACTCTCTCATTTGCATTCATTCTTTTTTGGGAGTTAGTTACTTATGGTTCAGCTTTTTTCTTTCATCTCATTAGCTGTTTATTATTTTCAGTCTGCAGTCTGCACCTACAAATGCATTGATTAAAAGATTAAATTCGCATGGTAACGTTATAATACTTTTGTCGACACTCAACACATTAATTTTTTTCTTTTCATAATCCATGGGGTTTCATTAAAATAGGAAAAAAATATTAGATATTTTTAGAAATAATGTTTAATATATCTTACAATATAAACCGAAAAAATTAAAGATGAATAGAAGTAGGGCGTTTTATAACGATGTAAGAATAGCGTTTTATTTTCTCGTAAGGGAAAAATAAAGAGAAGCCCAAGCCTCATGGTTATTATTTGATCGTTACCAAATAAAGTAATTGTAACAGACTAACAGTACAGTAAAACTAAACGTTAAGCACAGACCTGCACGATACATTTCACGTAAATAAGTATTTAGTTTTTCACCAACAGAAGGTATACGGTTTGCGATTAGGACCAAACTCATTTACCACAAAAACATTTATCAAATTTCACATAACTAGTTTGAAGCCAAACCGTCACAATCCTTGGCCAAACCGTCACAATCCTTGCTAGAACATAAGTAGACTTAGTGGAGGAAATGATGGTAAGTTTCCTCCCAATATTTTTTAGGAGGTCTTTATAAAAAAAACTTAGGAGGAAGATGTTTATTAAAAAAAGGTTTTTTTTTTGATAATAAAATCAAAGTTGTGGATCAATAAATAATTAAATACCAGAAGAAAAGTATCTTCTCTACGTTAACCATTTAAACCTTAGAAATTAATAACATATAATATAAAACCACAAAATAGTAATAACTCTTATCAAATTCATTTTTGATATGACAAAATATTTGTACTATATCCTGATTTTAATACCAATAATTACAGGCGATCAAATTTTTATGTTTACTTTCTCAAGACAAGATTTTAAAATTGCGTGGAATAAAAATATTTTTTCTTTTTAATATTTACCCTTAATATTTTGTTAAAACGTTGTGAAAATATCTTTTGAATATTTTGTTAAAACGTTGTAAAACTATCATCTCTTTTTAATATTTTAACAATATTAGAAAACCGTGATCAAAGTTTCATTTAAATTTCGCCCTTTAACAAAAAATAAACAGATAAATTACTACCTCTTAGCTATTATTATCATCATCAATCTATGGACATGTAGTATTCTTAATTGTATTTCAAATCTCAATTATTTTGAAATCTAATAAATGATCTTTGATGAAATCTTTGGGTCTTCTATTAACATAGGCACACCTGAACAAACTTGTATAACAGTCCACAGAGAAATGGAATATCGATAATACACATGTACTTGCTTAATTACAAAGTGGAGTATATAAAATAGTGTATAAATGCAAATAACTATGTGGCGTTTAAATCAGTCCGTGACGACGGTCCATAACCCTTTTTAAGAGTCGTCAGAAACACGGTCGCGACATGTACATACACGCACATACCTAAAGCCATACGTAAGAGACACACCATCACATATAAAGAAAAGATATTCTATTATTAAAAATATATATTTATGACACACATTTACGAATGGTACGTGTATATATAATACGCAAATGCACGCACAGAAGTCTTTCTCCTCCTCCGATGGTAATAGATTAAAAGCTGACGTGACATCTCTCTCAAATCTCAATTACAACTCTATTCTCCTTCTTCCTCTCTCCCAACAACAACTTCATGTTTATAACGGAAAAACAAGTTTGGATGGATGAGATCGCTGCGAGGAGACCTTCTTCTTCTTGGGACTTCCCATTCAACGACACTAACATTCATCAGAATCATAATCGTCACTGCAACACAAGTCATGAATTTGACATCTTGAAGAGACCTTTTGGAGATTTGCTGGCTAACGAAGAAGAGAGTAATAATCATAACCCTAACTTTAGTAACAGCGAGAGTGGTAAGAAGGAAACGACAGATAGTGGACAGTCTTGGTCTTCGTCGTCTTCAAAACCGTCGATCTTGGGGAGAGGACATTGGAGACCAGCAGAAGATGTTAATCTCAAAGAGCTTGTCACCATCTATGGCCCACAAAACTGGAACCTCATAGCTGAAAAGCTCCAAGGAAGATCTGGTATTTTAATGGATCTTGAAAATTTCATCAAGACCATAAAACCAAAAAAAAAAAAAAATCATCAAGGCCAATGTGTTTGATCCATTTGGTTCACCAATTTTCTTAAAATACATATTTATTTTTCTGAGTCTTCTTTGTCACAATCAGGGGCATGAAGTTAACTATGCGAGTTTTATTAACATAATTTTTATGATTGGTTAAACAGGGAAGAGCTGTAGACTACGTTGGTTTAACCAATTGGACCCGAGAATAAACCGAAGAGCTTACACCGAGGAAGAAGAGGAGAGGCTGATGCAAGCACATAGGCTTTATGGTAACAAATGGGCAATGATTGCGAGGCTTTTTCCTGGTAGAACTGATAATTCTGTTAAGAACCATTGGCATGTTGTCATGGCTCGTAAGTATAGAGAACACTCATCTGCTTACCGTAGGAGGAAGCTCTTGAGTAATAATATCCTTAAACCCGACCTCACTAATCATCATCCTAACCCTAACCCTAATTACCAGTCTTTTATCTCCACTAATCATTACTTCACTCAGCCTTTCCCAGAGTTTAACTTCACTCATCACCTGGTTAACAATGCCCCTATCCTGAGTGACCATAACCAACTTGTGTTGCCTTTCCATTGCTTTCAAGGTAGTCTATGGCTCTTCCATTAGTTTGTTACATTTAATTTTCTCTGTTTGCATTCTTTTTATTTGACATTTTGTTTGTTTTTGGTGTATCTACAATATTCAGGTTACGAGAGCAATGAGACTCCGATGGTTGTGAGTATGTTTGGGAACCAAATGATGGTTGGCGATAACGTTGGTGCCACGTCAGACGCGTTTTACAATTTTCCGTACCTTGACCCTACGAGCCACGAGAAAGCGGACCCAAATGAGCCGATGAATTGGATCGGAATGGAAGCGGTAGATGAAGAGGTGGCCGAGAAGGCTAAGCAGCAACCACATTTTTTCGATTTTCTTGGCTTGGGAACTGCGTGAATCTTGAACAAATTGGTGTTTAATCAATTAATGAAAGTGATTAATATGGCTACAATAAAAAGAAACCAGAAACCTAGCTTCAATTGCTAGAAAGCAAACAAACCAAGATTCAAATCCTTGTCCTTGGGTTTGCGTTCATTACTAAACAGTAGATTTTTGTTGTTGGCTGTCTATAGTGTAACATTTGATAAAGCATCGATTTAGTAACTCTTTGATTGAGCTTTGTTACAATGCAAGAAAATGTGACTTTTTTTTGGATGAAAAGACCTAAAATATGCCGAGGATGTGATGAGAAAAAAAGGAGTGGAGATTAGAGGAGTTGGAGAAAGAGACGATGATGCGTAACTAATAGATGAGGAACTGCCAAAGATTGAGGCAGAGATTGTGCAACAGAAAGGCCAAACATGAAACATGCTCAACAAATCACACACACACATTGCATTTGTTTCTTCCCTTCAAACCGTTTTTCCAACCCTTCGAGCTTCTTATTTATGTGTCTCTCTCATGTCACGCGGACCCACACATGCCCTTCTTTTTTTATTTTTCTATTTTTTAAAAATATAGTGTTGGTTTTGAACATGAATTTTTTCGTCTATGATATTAGTAAAATGAATGTTTTATTTGCAAAGACAGACAAGCATTGTAAGTGACTTTTTTTTTTTTTTTTTTTGAGTTTTGAAACTGAAAAACTAGATTGAATATTTCGTCATTTCAATAGTAATATTAAAACCTTTAAAGTTAACGGAAAATATTAAAACTATTTCCATTCACAACCTATGAGGTTTTGAAGTTCTACTTTTTGAGTTTATAGGAAAAACTTAGAATTTTACTATTGAAATAAAAAACCTAAAAACAATTATATTTTCAACCTTTTAGAACTGTTAACTTTTGATTGAAAGGCTTTTAACATTTTAGAAGACAAAAACCATTTTTGGACATTTTTATCACTATCTCAATTGGGTTTTTAAGTTTACCAAATATTAAATATGAATATTTAGACCACATACAATAAGTAATGGAAAACCGATCATACATATTCATCAAAACTCTATTGACGAAGCAACACTATCATAAGGATTCACAGATTTTGTTTCCTTGGGTAATATTAATACCCCGCATGATTTCTTGCATCCGAAGGCGAATGTATTACGCCATCAAAACAAAAAATGGGAGGAAGCAAAGCCGGTGCGCTTGCCATTGTTTCCTCACCAAAAACAGGACGATGTTGAATTCGTGACTTATGATCGTGTTCTGGTATTTCTTTTGATAACCCTTTGGGCCCAAATCTGTTTATTGGGCCCAAACCCTTCCAAGGGTTCATTTCCCGAGTCAGTTTGACATGTATGCACCTTTTAAACTCCACAAAAGTTTTCCGTAGTTACGTTTTTTTTCTTGAAAATCTTCTGAAAAGTATTCTGGACACGTACAAGACTCTAGTAATTTCAAAATGTATATAACTACTCTAGTAATTAGCCTGTTTTCTGCGGAAATTGAGCAATCTTCCTAAAGAAAGGTGATAAAAAGTGTAATTTCTTTTTCCTTTAGACTCAAATGCAGAGGCTTTTTTTGTTTTGTTTCCAAAGAAAGAGAGTTTATGCTTCTCCTTTAGCTTTCCTTCTGTGCCAATTATATAGATTTCTATACCAAGGGCTGAAAGTTATGAATTAAGATGCTCTGCTTTTTTCTCCTTTGCATGAAAGTTCACACTCATATTTCCTTTATTATTTTCTCAAATCAACTAAACATTTGTACAAAGACATTAATTTCGAGCCACATAGAGATATTAATTTCAGCATATATCCATCCATTAGGATAATGCACAAATAATGGGGATTGTGGCATATAAATAAGATATAATATCAAAAGTTATCTGCAGCTTCACCACATAACAAAAATATTTACAAAGTGTTTTCTTTCTACTACATGGTAAGGATCAATACACTAGATCTCGCTTTATGAGTAAAATATACTAATGATTATTCTATAGTATTATTTCGTTAACTTTACATACTCTCCCTGAAGTTCATAGATCTTGCCATGGCTGCAGGGTTTGCTTGCAGGTTAAGATGCGTTTCAGGAACGAACCTCTTGCTGCTGCTCTTTCTTTCAGATCCATTGATGAAAAAAGCTGAATTGCTCTGTCTTCTGGCGTTTCATCGGTACTGGACACCAGACATGGTTCTTCGTAGGTATGCTTTTTCATTATTGGTTCTTACAAACGCATTTTTGCTCTCTCCAACAGTTTCATGTGAGGTTTCGTCTCTCGTCCTTTTTCCTAGACATGTGGAAGTCTCTACGGTAGACCAAAACGGTAACGTGCAGCCCCAGTATACGGGCATGTGGTAGAAACTAGGGATAGGAGGGTATTGGTAAGGCCAAAGAGGCAAAACAGGGGATGTTACTTGTGGAGGAAGAAACCCTTGGAAGTTGTTGAGTTCTTGTGAAACAGAATCTGTGTTTGTCTTCGTATCGCTTGATTGATGCTTTCCATTGTCAGTAACCAATGACTCGAAACTCAGAATCTTCGTCGAAGAGCTATTGTAATTGTCAGTATCATTACTAGCATTCTCGGAAGTAATGTGCATGTAATGGTCTGAAGAAACCCATCCCTTGTTTTTGCGACGGCCTGAACCAACCGGAACGGTCCTCATAGATCCACCGGCAGTCCAATATCTCTGGCAGTTTCTACAGAAGTGACGTGGCTGATTAACGTTGTAGTTGTTGTAGTAACAGAATTTGGTGTCTGCGCTGTTGCATCTCGGACATGGAAGAATCTTGTCTGGTTTCTTCAAGTCAGTTGGTTTTTCTTCTTCAGATGTAGTTGTTGTGATCTCACTGTGTTGGTCATCGCTGTCTTCAGATGTTTCTTTTGACTCTTTGTTAAGATCAGATAACATCTGAAGACTTGTATCGTCTTGCTCGGTGTTGTCAGTAGCAGATTGGACATTCATCTGCAAATTCGTTTATACTTGAATTAGAATTTAACATCTTTAAGTAGTCTTAAACTGATAAAACTAGGGATAAGATTCAGTTTTTAGCATTCTTAGCTTGAAAAGGTAAAGACCCTGAAACATACCATGTGTGATCGAAGTGATGGAGAAGAAGACGAAGAAAAATCGGGAAGAACAGAGGAGGAAGAAGACTCAGATGTAATTGTCCAACCAAACAATTTTACACCAGTACCTCTAACTTGAGGCATATCAAGATTTACAAGAGAAGAGAAAATGAAGAAGAAATTAGTGTGTTTATGATTTAACAGAGGTATGAGACAAAGAGTATGTATAAGAGCCTGAGGTTTGGTATAAGATTATTAATGGATTGCGCATAGCCACAAGCCACATCGAGAGAGGAAAGTGGGGAAGACGACACGTTAGCAAAGAAGGGGACTTGTAGAGATGAGAGAGCCACATGTTGTGGCAAAAAGTGGCCTTTTGTGATCTCTCTTTTTCTCCTTTTCTCTTTCTCATCTTTCTTTCAGTGCCGCTTAAAAGATTTCTAGCCTTTATTTTTGCCACGTCAAATTGTTTGGTTACTAAAATGTGTAAGTTTTTTGAATATTTATATGGAGAACATATATGGATTTAAAAAGGATATATCAGTACTAGACGACGCATGTATAAAAATGACGAGGTGTTGGTTGGCCCATATACTATATGATCTAATTTCATTGTTTTCTTTAATTTTAGAGTTTTTTACAAGTGTTGGAGGAAATAAAAATACATACATAACATAAGGGAGAGAGAACGGAGTACACGATGATTATATATAAGAAATATTTTGATTTATATAAGTATTGTTCATTTTGTATTATTATTTATATTCTTATCTGCTATATATATATATAGTTTAGTTGAAAAGAAAGTAGTGGATAGAGGTGGACTAGATTTATAGCCATATTGTCTACATAAATTAGAAAAATAATCATTGTAAATAATTTTGGGATCAAATTACTAATTTATATATCCTTAAATGACTAAGATGCAAATATGTACATTTTCTCTCCTTTTTTAACATCTACTATATGTAAATTTTAATATCTAATTAACAAAGTATAACAAGTTAGAAGACGTCAAATTACTTTTCTTTTTATAAAAGGTATTCAATTTACTACTAAAGTACATAGTTCTGCCTAAAAAATATTTTGGACTGTTAAGATATGGCGAAAGAAAAAAACTACCAAGTGACAAAAACTGTTTACCAATGAAATCTACTAGAGATAAGGCTGATTTGAGACATCTTACCTTCTTTAATTCCCAAAGAAGTTATTAGTTAAAGAAAGTTAAAGAGAGATTTTATTTTGTATGCTAGTTACTAACTAATTACTTTTTTCTGGCAGCACTAATTACTAATAGACATACTTTTAAAATAGATGGTTATAAGTTATAACCTATAGATTTTGCCAAATATTTATTGTAACTGAGTATTTCGTACTTTGTATACACATTTCTATATATTGTTCTCTATCATGAAAAGTGCTGGTTAATTATAATGGTCAAACTGCAGTAATCTCCAAATTGCTGATTTCAACTGGTAACACGTGCAATTAAAGTTTGATCTGTTAAATGATAAATGTCAATTACATAAATTTTCCTTCAACAAAATGAATATCTATCAACTAATGTTTTTATATTATCATTCATTATTCACCTCTAAGGCATAAAAAAAACTTCAAACATAGTTCAGCAATATCCCTGGAAATTTCTTTGTTAAAATAGATGATTCAGCCGACTATTTGGGTGTCTCTTTCCATGTCATTGGATCATCATTGTGATCAATGATAGACCATGCATATATATTTTATTAATACTTGATTTTGTAAATAGTTTTTATAAGTTCTTTTAACAGCTGTATGGTATATAATCGATTCACTTTCTTCTTTCAAAAAATAATAATTAATGATGGTTTTTTGTCGAGTAAAGTTATTCATCGTTAGATTCTTTGATTCTCACAATCCTTAATTACATACTGCAAAAAAATCATCCAATCATGATTAACGTTGGTTATACTTTTTTATAGTACTCTAGTAGTTTGTGTTCTGGTCGCTTATATATAGAGAAAATCAAATATATGAAGGTTTAATCAAATAGCAGATTAAAGAATGATACAACGACGGGAGCGAAACTAGCACATGGCAAGACGAACTCCTTATTTTACCAATGGTTTCCTTAAGAATCTATTCGAATAACCCATCCAACAACATAAGCATGTATTAAAAGTTTTAATTAAATATCTATTTTAATAATATTATAACTTTGATGGGAAAGTATTACCAGTTATTAAAAACATTAATAAATAATATTAATTAATGAAGAACAATATATAAAGGTTGGCTTTACCAGTTTTTTACTTTGAAAATATTAATTACTCCTAATAAAGAACAATAAAAATAGGTAGATTATATATAGGATTTCAGTAATTAAATAAAACTACTAATGAACTTTTTCAGATTCTACACATTTACTTGTAATTACGTTGATATATGTAACTGGTAGATCTCAGATTTTTTTATAAAAAAATACGACAGATTTTCACACCCCATCCTTTACACTCGACCTCCACTCGGCGTATTAAAGGATACGTTTGATAATTTTTTCCATCTATAAATACTAAACAAATTAATATACTATTTTACAAACCTTTTAAAACATATCCATGGATTTCTCAACAAATAATCACTTCACTTTCATGCTACTCTTACTCTCATTTTTATTTATTCTAAAACACTCATCATCTTCGAAAAATTATCCTTCCACCGATGGATTTTTGCCATTAGCACCTAAACATGTCGTCATCATTAACACTTTGACTATACCTGCAACGTTGGTCGTGCATTGCATGAATAAAGAGAAAGATTTGGGGATAAAAAAACTACCAAAATTTGGAGATAGTTTTGATTTTAGATTTCATGTCAACCTCCGTAAAACAACAAGGTACAATTGTACTTTTGACTGGCCCGGAAATAAAGTGACATTTGATATTTTTAGGGTAGATAGAGACGATAGTATAAAAAGTCCATATGGAGTTTGTAGAGAATGTATTTGGTATATATATGAACCAGCTCCTTGTCGCGGTAAACGTGACGGAGGCCATTCTATATGCTTTTCATGGGATTAATGGAGGATATTTGATATAAATTTATGCAATTTTAATCGCCTTCAAAAAAAAAAAATTGTATCTTATTTTCGTTACCTTGAATTATAATAATTATTAAGAAGCCTAAGTGGTTGATAGTTGTTATTATATAATTGTTTCTTCATCTTATGGTAATCGATTAGGATATTCTTTTGTATACCCATAATAAATAGTTGAATGTTTTGGTTACGATGGTTTGTTGGCGTTGTATTCAATGCTATAATGTAATATAATATAAGGAAATTTCAGAAAATGAATCAAAGGAGAAGATTATGGAAACGGGGTTCTCGAGTTAAGGAGGAGAAATGAGAGCTTGATAAATTCCAGCATAGGAGAACCAAAACAAGAAGGATTCGAGCTTGAGAAAAAGAAAATTAATCAGGAGTCAAGCTTGAGGAGAAGAAGAAGTTGATTAGATCTAATGGTCCAACTGAGGAGGAGAAAACATGACTAAGAAACTCAAACAAAATATAAAAATATATCGAAGAAATTAAACCTGATCAGGAAAAGATAAAACACAGCCAAATCTTTGGATATTTTTCGAGCATCAGCGACATGAGGAGTTACGGTTCAACATATGCATGGTGGAGGTGAGGTGTTTCTACTCCACGCTAGGGATCATTATCAAGGCTTAAACATATATATGATAATCCATATAAATAGTTATATTAATATTAGAGGAGTATACCCCCGTTTATATGATTTCTTCACGTTCGTCGAGGACAACCACACATAGCATAAACTTGTTTTGCTGGAAGTTTGAATATTTAAGCCTAACCATAATTCAATCAAATTAAAACAAATGAAACTGCGTTTTAAAAAATGATTTCCTTAGGTATTACAAAATTAATGAAACTGAAAACCGGAAAATACAAACCGTAAATCGTCATAGCCGTAGCTGTTTGCAAGAAGGCAAGCATTGTTAACACAACGAAGATACTTAACCAATGTATATATTTTTGTTTATACCCCTATCCCTGAATTTAATAAAATTTAACCTAAAATTTTAATTTTCATTTATTCCGCGTTATTGTATAGAATCTTCATATATTTTGGACTGGCCCACTATGTAGGCCGATTACACGATCCCATTGTAAGGACGATCCAATTATGGGCATAAAACTCTTTTAGTGACTGAACTTCACTACAAAAAAAACCTCATTTTGTATCATTAAAATTAAATGATACTATAAAAATTACTTGTTTAAAAATGATGCAAATATTTAAAATTTAGAATCAATTATATTAACTAATGTTATAATTAGCTAATTTGATATCAATTAAATAAAAACGATTGAATTTTTAATAGTCTGTATCATTTTAACAAAATTGATATAAAATATATAAATTACATAGTCTCGCATGGAATCTTTACTGTTTGTGTTAAGGAGGAAAACAAGTTCTTGAAAATGTAGAAAGAAACTATAATTTCAAGAAAATCTCTAATGAATTCAAGAAATAAAACGAACAACGAAAAGAGAAAAAAAAATCTTATCAACTTTCCCCAAAAAACAAGAACAAAAAGGATCCAACAACAACAACAAAAAAATACACATTTTTTTACAAAAAAAAAAAAAAGCTTCTTCCTTAACACTAATTCTCAGAATCAACAACAGGTCTCATACCATAACCATCACTACTTCCACCGTTATGATCAGAAGACTCTCTGGTTCTCCGACCATCGTTAACACTAAAGCTAACCCAAATCTCTCCCCCTTCGTTTCTTTTCCTCTTACCCTCATCTTCATCAACAGGCATCTCATACCTACAAACAGGACACGATCCATGAAGCCCTAACCATTTCTCTATACAACCACCATGAAACCTATGCTTACACGGCATCTCCTTCACTATCTCCTCATACTTGCACTCCTCCAAACAGATCACACACACTCCTTCACTGCCATCCATCTCAACGATCGGCATAGCGTCAATTGAAGCTTTAGACGCTGGAGGATGACATTCCTCATGTGATTCAAGTAAGTCACGAAGCAGAGGATTCAATCTCGATGAGCCTTCGAGTACAATCATTCCTTGTGTAAAAGGGTTGACAAGAATGATTCTATCACGCGACGAAGTAACATCATCATCACCGTTTGATGATTCTTGACCAGAGAAGCCTAAGAGAAAAGGCAAGAAGAAATATAAATCTCTGTTCCTTACAAGACTTCCGGAAACAGAGGATTCAACTTCTTGTTCTGTCGCCATCGCAAACAAAACAGAGGTAGAAATGGCGTTTCACGATTTAAGAGAATTGTATATGAAAGTTTGTTGAAAGAGACGTTGATATTATTAACAGAGGAGACCTTTTTTTCTCTGCGTATATGTTAAGTTATTTTCAGTGGGACCTAAAAATAAATTAGGTTGATGACAATGATTGATCTTATCTAGATGTTTATCCATTAGCTGATACCTATGTCACATTTATCTCCGAGTCTTATAGCCTAATCTCAACATTATGATTTGTCTAAATTCTCCTCATACGGGAGTGTATACTTAAAGCCATCGAAGGGTATTTTGGTTATAACATTCGAGGCTGTTTCACATATTTGCACTGCTGATAACACGAGAGAGAATCAAAAGTTCCAGTAGTTGAATCTTTACTAACGTGTCACTTTGTAAAGGAGAAACACGTGTCATATATGAAGAGTAAGCAATGCCAATTTACTCGTATGAAATTATAAAAAAAAAAAAATTGAAAAAATGCTACAAAAAATATATATGGTTCATTGTGTAGCCGTGAATAAGCATAAGCGTCCATGCCGCATATCGCTTTCCATTCGTTGTTTATACACAATTAACCATTGA
Organism: Nasturtium officinale; assembly: GCA_963854855.1. Classification (NCBI taxonomy): domain Eukaryota; kingdom Viridiplantae; phylum Streptophyta; class Magnoliopsida; order Brassicales; family Brassicaceae; genus Nasturtium; species Nasturtium officinale. The sequence continues at coordinate 7,127,237 of OY978501.1, read as the reverse complement.
ATTGGCTCTAAAACAATCAAATTTATTGATTAAAGATACTATATGATTATATAATGATTAAAAAGTTATAACATATACTACTTGGCAAGTTGATTGAAGTCGCTGGATGTTGGCTTCTCCCTAATTAATTACTTGAAAACCGCTTGCTTAATTACTTACACCTTCATGTTTTAATTACTTATTTATTATCTCCTAAGTAACAATTAATTAGGACCAAAAATGAGAAAAAATTAGATGATATGTTAGGAGTTAGGAAATATTAATAACATTATGTTTGTTCATGCATACTTGTAGTTCATGGCTTAGTTCGCCCACAAGAAGCTCACCTATGATAATTCGTGGCAAATGACCGTCATTAGGACATGAACATCCGGAGGAAATAACCCGAATGCTTTTATTTTCTTCTTTCGAAAATTTATATCCATAATCCATGAAATTGGTGTCATTATATTTTAATGCACACATTTTAGTTTCACCAAATCTTGAAAATTTAACCTTAATTAAGTATCCTAAACCAGAAGAAGTGGTCGTAGCTGATATTTTTGTTGTTTACTGACTGAACTAGTTCCCATGCGTCTTTGCCATAGGGTTCTAATAGGTACTTTTTCAATATACTTTCAATACAACATTTATGAGAATTTGTTTCACTGACCTCCTCCACAATGACAAGAGAATAATGTATTACAGTGATGATTAATTGATTCATTTTTGTAAAAAGAAAAACTTAAGAGAGAACCTTGAACAATGAATTATCGAAGTGTAAGGCAAGTCAAGAAAACTCATGGATAATTAGCCTTTTCTTGAGCTCTGTACGAGAAACACAGATTTGCTTGATTCTTTTCTTGTTTCTTCCCATCCTAATTTCATAGTTTAGTTTATAAAACTAGAAAAGTGTTTTTCTCTTGAATCTTCTAATTACCCGGGTAATGCTTGGAGTTCTTCTCTATCCTATTCTATTTGTCAGCTACCTTCTTCTCTAGTTATTTCAGAAGCTCAACAGCTGTCCTCATCTTCCCTTTCCCCTCCTCATCTTCATAGCTTATTTTCTATCTTTCAAGGCAGCAATGATTCTTGCCAAATTTGCAGTTTAAAAGTAAGAAAATGACAAGCTTATCATACAAACACCATCAATCACCGGCTTAAGAAGAGCAACCGCAAGAAGCAGATCTGGAATTGCTGGAGCCAACAGAACCTGAAACATCAAAAATAAAATAAGATTTAGAGATTTAACTACTTGTTTTAAACCACAAAACCAATATTATCCAAAATATGTTGTAATTCGTATTAGGGCTGTCAAGTAATTATCCGCGGATCCCGCCCAGTTTGACCCGTAGTGGGGCGGTGCAGATTGAAAAATTTGAGTTTAATTTTTTGCGGGTTATGCGGGTTGCGCATGCGGGTAATGGATTTTTGCAATGCGGGTACCTGCCAGACCATCTAATTTTTTTTAATTAATTTTTTTTTAATTATTTTTTTTTTATATTTTTCATTATTGTTTTATAAATTTGTTTAAATATAATATATATTTTTAAAAAAATCTTTAATTTTTTTTAGCGGGTTTGTGGATAACCCGCAGGTTATCCGCTAAGTGATACGGAACAGATGCAGGTTACGTTTTGAATATTTGCGGATCAGGCAGGTAAAATTTTTTTGTTAATTTTTTTTGAAAACATGCGGCAGACTGGATCAGCAAATTGCAGATTAACCCGTTTGACAGGTCTACTTCGTATGCACACCATTTAGCATTGGTCAAGTGAGTATTACCATCAATTTTTTTAATCTCACATTGTTTGATACATACTATAATACCAACAAACAAATTTTAACTAGAACATCTATCTCTCTAACAGTACAATAACGATATATTTTAAGGAAACTGAAGTTTAAATAAAAATTTAAGTTACAAAGATATTATTTTTAAAATGTTTTGAGGAATAGTAATTGAGACAGTAGTTGGTAATAAATTATGATGAAGGAATAAATGCCATTAATTTATGACGTAATTCAGTCAATATAAACTATGATGTGTCATATTTTCTTTTATATTTGATTCATTCCTAGGATTTGTCTAAAATGTCGACATGTCTCTCGTTTACCCTTAATACCATTTGATACAATGTTTTATTCAACCATTGGTTCAGTTTTATATCTATTAGTCAGTTTCTATCTTAAAAATAAAATTACCTTATCAACTGAATGAATTTCTAGAATAATCTAATATATATAATGTTCCAATCAAATGTTTGTAAAAACTGAAAGCATGAGATAACATAATCATCATTGGCTACCTTTGTTTTTTTTTTTTTTTTTGTCTTTGTTAGTTATATCTAAATAATTGAATCTGATTTATGTACAATCAAAAATTAAGAAAAACATATAAATGGACACATCGACATTTTAGTTATGCGGGATTCAGTGGTCGTTTTATAATTTGTTTTTACCAAAATTATGATTATAATAAAACTGATATTTTCCTTTTAAACAATCATCACTTATAGAACTTACATATTAAAAAACCTTGTGTAAGTTTATAATTTATAGAAATTTCTATCTTTTTCTTGACTAGTTATTTTCTTTTATCATACAAACAAAATTATATAAAAATCTAATGTGAACAAGAAATAAACAATTAAAATGTCATTTAATAAGTTTAAATATGAGCTATGACCCAATAAAATAAAGTAGAAAGCTTACTGATATGGGTCAATATCTTGTCTTGGGAGTTAATGGAATTGTAATTTACTATATCAGCTCAATTTAAACTTAAGGTCACCTAACCTGCTAACCATACTCCATCTGCCCTGAGTTTGCCCTTGAACAAGAAAATCAAAAATAATGAAAAACTTCACAAAGATTTGGTCTATAATATTTTTTCTCTTACAAAACACATGTGATTGTGATTAAGCCAGGACTCATATTTTAATAGGTGAATTAGCAAAATTGACAGTTTTTCAAAAATAATATGTAATATTGACAGTTTACTATTTATAACTTGCTAAATAGACAATTTTATTATTCCACTAATAGAGATGTGTGTAATATAGATAGAATATATGTTATTATTCATTATTTTATATTATAATATAATGAATAATGACAAATCCTCTTTTAAATCTCCGAATAGATTTACTTTTTCCATTTTTTGATAGATTAGAAATCGACAAATCAAAAAGAAAAAGTGAGTGGACCTAACCCATCGAATTATGCTTCCTTCTTTGTAGACTAAGCTGATTCGGAATTGTTTTTCATTCAAAATCATAACTTGTATCCATACGCTTCATATTCGCATGGGGTTCGTTCCCAGAAATATAGCTACTCCGGTGAACAGCGGCCGTAACTATAACGGTCATAAAGTAGCGAAATTTTTTGTCGGGTAAGTTCCGATCCGTATGAGTGTACATATATAATCTGTACTCTTTGCGAGTGTACAAATTATGTTTTTACACTTTACGAATGTACAGATTATGTCCGTACACTTTGCGATTATGTTCCGTACACTTTTGACGGTAAATAGTTGGATAGTTTTATGAATAATGTAAAACAGTAAATGATGAATATTGTTGAATAGTAAAAATTGTCTATTTTATAAATTATAAATAGTAAACTGTCTACATTCCAAATTATTTTTTTAAAAACTGTCTAATTCTCCAATTTTCTCTATTTTAATATCAAACTATTAAAACAAGTCTTTTTCTGCCAAAATATTAAATCAAGTCATGCAAGGTACAAACCCATTTATTATATCCGTCTTAAAACTGCAAAATAATATGTCTACTAACATTAATTTGATTGGTACATTATACATATGATACACAATTTATCAAAAAAAAAGAATCCAATATCAAATTTGTCAGTTCTCACCATATCATTGTAGAAATAAATTAAAATATTAGTTTAAGTATAAACAAATTATACTGTTTATAACCTTTAAAAATATACTGTTTATAACAACAATACTTTGCAAGAAACTCAAATAACAACCGTTAAGTATAAATTTCTTTATTTTTTTGTAGGAAAATAAAATTAATTTGTAAAATTTAGAACTTAGGAAATTGAACTCGAGAGTCGCATCGACCGTGTGGCATAACAGGACAGTTGATGAAATTAGAGGCCGAAGTGTCAACACATAGATAAATCTGATAGAGTTGGCTATTATGTGACGAATCTTTGTTACATTCTAAGCCCGGAGAAAATCCAATTGCTTTCTTAATCGTACTTTCAATGTCTTTGATTTCATAAAATTTATCATCCGGTTTGATACCTACATAAGAATATCAAAAATATAGAAATAATAAAAATTGGGGAAAATTATCCAATTACACATAATTAGCAGGGGAATTAAAATTGAGAGGGTAAAAAAATGTTATACCAGCATTGGTAAGGGAATGAAGGAGATTAGCTTTCTGTTTGAGTTTGAGACCGGCTTCGAAGTAATCATGTTGGTCAAGCTCGGACTCGGCGCACGTGCCGTGTTTCTCCCATTCGTGTGTCCAAAACTTCATACCATCATTACTCGGACACGACAAAGTTGGCCATTCTCTTTGTAAATTGCTCATCAGATCAGACACCTTCATTTGTTTTCAATTTTCATTAATTGATTATTTAACAAAACTTTTTGAAGTTTTTAGTAATTTTTTTGCCATATCTAGATAAATAGCTTATAACGGTCCCAAAATAATATATTTTCTTAATTTATTTGTATGAATTATTTGTTTTTGTATACATAATGTGTTTATAAGTTAAAAACATACCCGTAAATCATCAAATTGACTGTCAGGATTACAGTTTTGAGGCCATCCACCAGTTTTATAGTTGGGCCAAAGACCGTGAATTCCAAAATCCGCAGCTGGTTTCCCGGTTTTTGGATAGCAACAACTATGTCTTGAATCACAATATGCTCCAGGCCACTGCATTGCACATACACATAAACATATATTTACATCTACAGTGATTATTGTTACAGGGACATGTATTAACTTTACCTGTAAAACAAAATAGAAAAAATCGAATTCTTGGGCTACACTTTGCAGGTACAGTTGTTGTAACGCTAGAATATAGATGAAGGATTTCATTTCCCCAAGAAACTAAATGTGGAAAAATTAATCAATTTGTTGGAATCGAAATTAGTCGGAAACCCAATAAAGGATGGAAGAGAGTTGAATAGCTTCGGTTTGTATATTTATACAAGTAAGATAACGTGACGTGTGATATTTTCTTTTGGATAGAGAGGGACATGACGTGTGGTTGGTATATGTAAAACGTAAGTTCTTAATAGTATAATCTTAGTATTTCGTGCAAGCATTTTATTTTCAGCTTCAACGTTTTATAAGTAATAACGTAATACAAACTTACATCTTGCTTAAAGTATAAAATTAAATTTAAAATTTATAAAATAAAAAACTTTCATCATGTTAAGGCTATTATAGAGGAAACTTTTCCAATAACGGATACAGCAAAAATCACACTTAACGTGTCCGAGTTTAATCTTACATTCGAAATACAATTCAATATTCCTGGTAAAGAGACTTTTTTTTTTAATAAATAAAACTTCATTAGAAAAATCAGCCCAAACGGGAATTACATATAAGAGACTTTGTTACTTCATTGGTAAAGAGACTTTTTGTTACATCTAAGAAGCATGACAGTGAGTTATCATAAGCTACATAATAAATTTGTTAATTAGCACAAACCTACACTACAACTAGTGTCCAATGAGATTTAATTTTCATTCTTCCAATAGGTATACTTATGCTGATGAAATATCTGCAACAGCAATAAGACAGTCACACACAAGAGACATGATCTTATATAAGTATTCCCAAGAAAAACAATGAGTAACCATACACAGAATCACCCACACTTTTATCCAAGAAATACAATTTATATATTTAAGTAAAATTAAATTTATACTTTTAATGATTGATAATTTTTATTTTGATAAAACAGAAATTTTTGGAAAACTAAAATATTTCTAGTTAAACAGGTTATAGTAGAACTAATTAATTTGCTAAGTTGTATAACTTATCTTTTTATAGTATTATGAAGCTTACGAATTCAAGTAAAGAAAAATTGGCAATAATTTTCATATATCAGTTCATACAATACTAATCTATTTTACGAGCAAATAGAATTGGTTTATAATTAATTAATTAATTATTAGTGGGAGAAAAATGAATCGATTTTATTATTATATGGGCCTGTAACAAAAAGCTTTAGTGAACAGCAAAATGAAATTAAATAAACGAGCGGCCCATATAGTTGAATCTAGTTTAGGGTTTGGAGTCTCTCCCTTATATTCTCCATCTCTAAAAGCAAAACAAAAACCCTAAGAGAAGCGAAGCGAAGAGAGGCGAAAAATGGTGCAGCGTCTTGTATACCGGTCGCGCCACAGCTACGCCACCAAATCGAACCAGCACCGTATCGTCAAGACTCCAGGTTCCTTTCTTCTTCGATATCCTCTGCTCTGAATTCGTAATTTTGTAAGTCACTCATCTATTCAGATTGTTACAATGAGTGTAGTGATTTTTACTTGCAGGAGGTAAATTGGTGTATCAAACTACAAAGAAGAGAGCTAATGGTCCCAAATGTCCTGTTACTGGCAAGCGGATTCAAGGAGTAAGTCTTTTGATTTCGATTCAGCTCTGTTTTTAGTGTTATTGAATTGATATATGTGTTTAAACTTTTAATTATTGGTTAGTCTTTAGATTTTAGCTTTGTTTTATAGTGTTCTTGAATTGATATCTGTGTGTTTTGGTATAATATGGAATCTAGATATGAGGTTTGGATAGAGTTGAAATGAGATTGTTAAGTATCTTATATGAATCAAATTAATCAGATATAAATGTTTTAGAACTTTTGATTATTGGTTAGTCTTTAGATTTTAGCTGTATTATATCAATTAGTTTGATAGTTCTGTGCTTATTGACGGTCTTGTGCTGATTAGATAAACCACATCAGTACATAACATAAATCATAAGCTAAATTGTTGGTGCCACTTCGTCTTTCAAGTTGTTCCTTTGATTACATAAGGGATTTACTATCCATCTGTGGCATAAATTTTTGATTTTTTCCAAAGATTTTTGTGTGATTTTGGTGATATGAATATAACTATGTTACTTTCTCTGTTTATTCAGATTCCTCACTTGAGGCCCTCTGAATACAAGAGGTCTAGATTATCAAGAAACAGGAGGACTGTTAACCGTGCTTATGGTGGAGTCTTGTCTGGTTCTGCAGTCAGGGAAAGGTTTGTTTTGTTTTGTTCAACTTAAGTCATTATCTATGTATTACTTAACTTTGGAGTTGCTTAAACTCAATGCTTTGTTTTGGGTTCTGGCAGGATCATCCGTGCGTTCCTTGTTGAAGAGCAAAAGATTGTGAAGAAAGTATTGAAACTCCAAAAGTCTAAGGAGAAAGCAGCCCCCAAGGCTTAAGCGTCTATGTTCTTTTCTTCTTTATTTTGGAATTGTGGCTATGTTCAAGTGATAGGACTTGGTCATGTGATCATCTATGTTACTCATCCCATTTTTAAGCTTTGTATTGTTTTTTTCCGGCTCTCAACTTTGTCGACAATTCTCTTCAGTTTTGGTTTCCGCTTTAATGAGTTCACCTTTAATGTCTGTTAAAGCAGATTCCTAATCTGTGGTTACATCATGGTTAAAAAGATGACCTTGCAGTTTTTAGTTGAGGTCCAAACTATATTCCAATCTCTTTTGCGATGTTTAATGGTTGTTCTATGTGCTTGCACTGAACAACCATTAACTAATACGAGCAAAATAAATGCTCGTAGTAAAAGTTTTCTTCCTTACATTTAGCTTGATTTAATCCTCTTCATTAAATAAAAACTACAGTTGAAGTAATTCCTTGGGTGAATAAAATGTCGACGAAGCATAATCTATAACGATGAAGTTTTCTTGCATTAATGAAAAAGAAAAGCCTACAAAAGGAAATATCAATCAACCATCAAACATCCCTAGCTTGGAAAATGCTACTATGCAAGCCGAGAAGGTAGAGATGGCAAATCTATCCACAACCATCAAGTTGTGGAGAAACAAGAAGGCAAATCTCCATTAATGGATGATAAAGAGGAATAATAACTATCCAGCAATGACATGTTCTGCTTCATGTCTAGATGTTCACAATATTTCTCATCAATCGTTGAAGCGAAATCACCAAACCGAAGTGCGCCACAGTGACTATGATGACCTTCATTGGAACCACGCATGTTCTTCATTACGCCATTTCCTTCGAACCCCTTTTCTTGATACTCCTGTGGTAGACTTACAAGCGCAGGACACTGCTCTTGGGCCAACACTGCGCTGAGGTCAATTTGGCTTGTATATTCTCCCAAGAAGGTTGAATCTGATGACGTATTTAGTAAAAACGATGGGATTTCGTTAGACGAGGCAAGCCTTGGAAACTGAGGTTGTGTTTCTTGTGTGGCAAGAAAGAGATTTGTGAGGTATTGTTGGTCTAAACATGAAACCGGATTAAAAACGTTGTTGGGTTTCTCGTATGAAGTTAAATCAAAGTAAGAGAAAGGGCTGATAGTGGCAACAGAAAGAGATGTACTATTACTAATTTTGGGAGTGTTCATACTCTCATTATGAAATTGGAAATGAGAGCTAGTTTTGAGGATCTTGTCTGAAGAAAAATGAGATGTGTTTGATGGCTTTTGGTCGGACATTGTGTCGGTGCTTGTTTCTGGAGGTAACGAGGAAACAAAGGAGTGAGAGAGAGTTCTTAGGGTCGTTGTGTTTGTCTTCTTGAAGATTCGGCATATAGCCCATGAATCCTGCAATGATTACATATAATTTAATATTAATAACATACGAGTTATGTAATCTATAACAAAATATAAAGTTCAATCACTTGAACAGAAAATGTGTGATAAAAAATAAAACAATATTCGTTATACTTAAAAAAAAAAGCCAAAAGAAGTACCTAACTTACATATATTAACATTTCTCGTATTGGTCAAATGTGTCTTCTACCAAAAACTAAAGACTTATTTTGCTCTCTCAAACAAATAAAAAATATGTTAATATGTTATTTTTAAATTATAACATTTTAGTATGGTATAGATAGATAGAGAGTTCAACTCACTAGTTTACAAAACAAATGCACGAAGTTTTTGGATAAAACTTCTAATTAAATGTTGCGATCTTAATAACTAGTAATAGCCCAAGTTGTCGTCCGGAAAACTTTCAATCCTATGTTCTGGCAAAATATTATATCTATATCTTATACTAGGTTGCCGACTTAAAGTGGGCTTACGTTGAGAGAGACGTGAGAATCAAAGAATCTCTTAGTAGAAGGAGATGGTTCATAGAGAGAAGGCAAACGAAACTCATGCATCATCCAATCAGTCTTAACTCCTTTCGCAGCTCTTCCTTTGTAGAACACTAATGACTTCTTTAAACCTATGCATTTATTTCCCTCCGACGAGTATATTGGCCGGTCCGTTCCCGTGGCTTTCCAAAAACCAGCTCCAGTCACTCGGTTCGGCCTCGAGCTGTTCCTATACTTCCTGTCCCTCGGACAGTAAAAGTACCACTCTTTTTCACCAGTCATCGCAAACTCTACAACATTTATCATCAAGAAAGGACACAAAAATTATTTAGACTTTTTTTGAATACATTGAATGCTTAGAAAGAAATGTTAGGATGTATAAAAGTAAGAAAATCATATATACTTGGAAGATCCCAGGGATCGTATTTGTAGATATCGAGCTGTCTTATGAGCTCAATGGAGAGAGGATTGCGTTGAACCTTCCGCTTCAGGTAAAAGCTTACGAGCTCTTCGTCGGTTGGATGAAACCTAAATCCCGGCAACAATACTTCCTCCATTTTCTGTTCCCCGTCGTCGTTACTATCTTCCATTGTCTCTAAAAAACAAAAGAGAGAAACCCTAATTGGAACAAGAGTGAGTTTAATAGAAAAGTGGAAGTGAAGTGGTTTATCTTAGGTTGAAATCAATATAAGCTTCCTTGTGAGGGGTCTAAATCCGAAGGATCAGCCGCCATTTCAGCTGAGTTTTTTTTTTTTTTCCTTTTTGAATTAATTTCTCAAGAAAGTTTGTTTGAAGCTTTTTCTCTGGTTATATTTATTAAACACTATTTTAAAAATGTAGCTGAAGGAAATTAAAGGTTGTAAACACGAGGACAAGCGCAAGACAAAATTAATTAAAAACGTACTATATAAACTCATTTATTTGTCTTCCCTATTTCTTCTTATCATGTAGAAATATATTTTATATATGTCGGTCGATAAATACTCATGAAGCTGCATTGTCATTGCTTCAAGAATCAGTGCTTAAGTTCCTAAATGCACTATTATCATTTGAAAAGAAATGAAAATTTTACCAAATGCAATATTATCATATCATGTACACATACATACACATGCGTATATCGTGCCATATGGTGAACATAGATACATATGGACGTGCATTAAATCTACGTATTTTGTATGTACTCAATGTATGTATAATTGTATACTCCATGAATGAAGACGCGAAACTGTTAAAGGCCAATTAAGAAACGTTTTTACTTTTGTCGCTTTGGTTTGAAGTTTTTAATTAATAGTTTTAAGGAAACCAGGGCTGATCGAGGCCAGCTGCCACTTCAAAAGATTTGAATTTAAATTCAATGGTATCCATTGATATATTACTAATCAATTGCCTTCAAGTTTCTTATTAAGATTAAACTACAAAAAGGGGGTTCTCAGAATCATAGTTTCTATTCCATTGCTCTTCGCAGTTTCTATTCCCACTGACCAATGTCAGAGAATTGAAAGCTGATTATAATGGCCAACGGGGGGCGATGAGATTATTATAGTTGATTATTTCACCCCTTAGTCTGATATACTAAATGCCTGAAAGAAACTTGTTCACTTTGACCTTTTTGGTGACTTAAGCACCGCGGATTTCCCAACTAATATTTCTCAAGTTTGACTCATATTTGGTCTTTTGTGGTAATTAGACTTAGAATTAGTTGATGGAATTCGACTTGTTAAACAGAAAAAAAGTTGATGGAGTTCGACTTTTACGTACAATATATTATTTAAGTCCATATATATATATATATATATATATTAACTTGGTTCATAAAAGTAATAACTTTTGACCCAGAGTAATTTTTTTAACTTCACAAATTCAGTCTCATCGCAATATATATATATATATCACTATGTTCGTGATATATATATCACTATAAAGATATAATACATATCACTATGTTCGTGAGAGTAGTTTGCGAGGCCCAATGTTGAGTCCTCTTTTGCATCTAACCTTTTTTTTTAGGTTTTCATGTTAAGAAGCATCTAAAAAAAGAAAAAACAATATCAAGAATTAACAAACTAAAATTCATTCCTTTTTCATTTTATTTTTTAACAAACTAAAATGGCTCTCACATTAGAATTATTCATATGAAATATTCAAAGACATTGAGTCATTGACTCTTTCACAAACCTATAAACGAAATTTTCCTCTCTCTCGCTCTCTGCCGCATTTTATTCCCAAAGCCACACAATAACATACAAATATGCATACTTCATATATTCAATTTTACGTCACTTGCTACAACAATATGTAAAATTATAATCGACGTGTGATAATTTCGCCTAACTCTAACCGTCACACTATCATCTTTATTTTTGAAAAACAAATCAATAAAAATTGATCAGGTGTTTGCTGTGTAACTCTGCTTCGGAAAACCAAGACCCTCCAATATTATTCTTATGCAGCTATACAGAAAACTTTGGTTGCTCATCTATCCCACATGTAAAGTATTTTTCATACTTAAATGTATGAACACAGTCGTAGAGTGGCGACAAAAAAAACAGTCGTAGAGAAAAATAAATAGCCATCTCCACACATAATCTTTTTTTTGGTAAAGGGTTTCTCCACACACAATCTTATGCTTTGCAGTACCATATTTTCATATATATTCATCAACATATTCTGTACAAGGTTTCATCTGTTTGGTCCAAGCACCAAAATCAAACGCAACATTTATGGTTTTGAAAACTTTCTTTCTTCTATATGTAGACTAGTCATGATGTGATACATGGTCCAATTTGGTTAATCGAAAAATCACTTGCAAGTTGCAACTATTAGAGAATAGTTTAACAAAAATTAAGAATAGAATTTTATCAATTATGAAAACATATATCTCTCTCGATTTTTTTTTTCGTTTTGTTGAAAACCAATTTTTGTATTTCTTATTTTTATCATCTAGACATAGAGAACTAAACGAATTCAAAATAATTCATATTTGTGTTTATTCCTTGAACTAGATTTCATAAAACTAAGAGTCTCGTTTACACTAATCCCAAGATCTACATCTACTAATATCGGCAGTTAGATGTAACTATTCCTCTACTTCCACTCGCGTAACCAAATCAAACAATTTGCAATAACTGCCAATAAGAATCACTTTTTGGTGTATAGAGTTTGCTATAATCCTATAACAATGACTTTAGTAAATTAATATTGATACTAATATTGATAGTAGAGCTGAATTCGTCTAGTGGTTAAAGTTTGTGTGATTAAAGTAATTATACGAGATATATATAAACGTAGGTAAATCAATATTGATATATATGCTACCTCGATATCAGTTCCTCTTCAAGAACGATAAACAAATCCCCAAATTTCGAAATAAAAGTTAAATTTTGAAAAGGCTTCGGGAATAATATGAGTTATGCAGTACAACGGTTGGTGAAAATACGTTATAGTAATGGAGTATCGGGTTTGCGGTTACTTACATCAGTAATAATGTAAAATATGAACATTGACAAGAGGTGTGCTCATTGCATTTATAAGGCAAAAGTCAAATTTAGTCGAATACCAAAGTATAGAATTTCACAACGATTTCTTGCTTTTATTAAAATCCAGTTGAATTTTTAAATTTTTTTTAATCCAAAACCTCTCCTCTCTTTAGTCGTTTTTGTGTAAGTACAAATATACCGTAAATTTTATCAATTCATTATTTACTACACCTACACCGTCAAATTGTAATTTATCGTTTTTCGAAAATCTGGTCAATAGAAGTTGGTCAAATAGAAGTATACATGAAATTGATGTTGATATATTACCTTAGCGGAATAGCATTGATTTACAAATGCACCATTCAAATAATGTTGACAAATTCTACTAAAACCTATTTGGTTGCATAAGTGAATGTCTAGATGAGAAAAATAGACAAAATAATTAAGATCGTTCGGGAGCAATATGTAGTCGTAGAAGTGTAGATGCGGATGAGAAAATGTCTAATTTCATGAAAATATATAAAATGGAGAATTCCACAAGAGAATAAGTTTGATTATACGTGAGATAACTAGCTATTTGTTTTACAATTTTCATGTTATAATTAATAAATACCTTAAATTTAAAACATGGTGTTCCCTACAACATGTAACTCGTCGCTAACGAAATATACTCGTCTTTTGCAAGAAAACCTAGTAGATATTAGTTAAACGGAACCTAGTCAACATAGTATATGTTATTGGATGTTGCATCGATTATTTTTTTATAACCTACATCTAAGTTATTTTGTGATTTGTACAGAAATTTTATAAATGTCTAAGAATGAGAAGTTCAACAAACACATCTAAGTCATACAAAATTACTTGTAGCTAGGAGGAGCCTACAATAAAAAAAATTACCTCAACGAAAATATTAAAAATTGAACGTCTGGAAAACTGGAAGAATAGAATGTAGATTGATGGTCCTGCTTCACCTGAGTTTGATTTTGGTACCGACTCCAAAACCAGATCGCACTATAGGCAAAAGTCTAGAGCCATAGCTAGGCATACGTCAACCCCAATGAAATTCCAAAAAGCCAAGTTTCCTCGGTTTATACCCATTTTGTCTCTCTCTCTCTTTTAGTTTTGACTCTTTTGGGTTTTTACTTCCCAAGCGTGTGCACTTGATATTAGAGCTCTATATATTTCTTGTTTCTATATAGTTGATTTATTTATTCACCGTACATAGTAAATATGGACAAAAAAATATTTAGACAAAACTTCAAAGTCTTCAAGCCCAAGCACCCATACCTCTGTCTTCGTGAACATAATTAACCATGTTCACCACAATCACGTGTTTGCGATCGAAACCATTTTTGGTTATCATTTGTAATTAAAATCCAAAACTTTGAAAAATATATATAGATATGTTCAATAATGATGGGGGGAAAACATTTAGTGACATTATTTGTGGAAATCTTGTTTATCCTAACGAGATAAGAATTAAATGTTGATAAACAAGATTCCCACAAATTAGAAATAGCTCCTAAATTATCTCATTATATGGCAATTATTATCTGTTCAAAATAATGTAATGTATTCTGCAAACGGATTCATCCGTATTGTCCAAAGTAACTTCAATTCGAAGGGGGTTATAATTCGTTAGTTTATTTTTCATAAGATAATCCATTATTTTCATCATATCTACTCGCATATATTTGTTAAAACTATAGATTTGATCATTATTGAATAGATGACTTCTAATTTCCATTTGGATTAAGACTCTGAGATTCTTAGCTGTTGTTATTATTATCATTATTATTGCATCAAGATACTCAGTTAAAATAAGAAAAATGTATATTGTCTACACACTCCCTCAATAAGAAAACTAATACTTGTCTGCTACGTCCACCCCTATTTATTTTTTTAAGAACGTTTGGATGAGTACACTATTCACGATAAAATCATACTGTTGCAAACAATATGGGCTTGTAATGGGCCAATGACTTAGCAGGTGCGACTTTCCGGGGCCAATGACTTAGAAGGTGCGAGTTTCCGAGAAGAATAATTGTTTAAATGCCATCAACTCAGAATTTTTAATCTGGCATGATATGTAAATTTATTTTAATTTAGTACAATTGGTTCCATATCAGTTATACTCATTCATTCAATTATACCAATTGTATTTGTTTACATCGATACCACATAATAATATATTATTATTATTAATAATACCAACTGGTATGTGTTGTACCAGTTGTATTACAAATCATATATTAAATCTGGTTGCGTGGTATTACCATATTTCTCTAGGTATAGATTACATTTATTTATATATATATATATATTATTTCCCACTTTAGTAATTTCATTAAGGTAAAATTATATTTTATTTATATATTTGGGAATAACTTTTCTCATTTAACATTTGAGAAATGCGCTATTTTCAAGACATGTATGTCTGTATTGGGCTTTGACCTTGTTAATTAACTATATGGGCCAACCTGATTATATTCGACTTGATATCGTTAATAATTTTAGAAAATTCACAAATCTGCCTTTTAAACTATAACAAAAAAAAATGTTACTGCCGACAACAAAAAGGCTGAGGCTTGTTTGTTTTCTATTATTATTCAGTTTGATTCAAAATTTAAATGTAGTTCTAGAGACCATCTGTACGATATAATAGGTAAGATGTTATTCCATATTTCAAATTTGAGTGTATAACTTGGAGTTTATATAAAAGTATAAAGTTTATAACTTATTAATCGCAGAACTACAATAAAAGTTCTAGAGGCTAAAGGATATTCATGATATAGTTCTTTGTTTGATTACGGTTTGTTTCCTCTAATTTTCACCCAATTCACAACATTCTACATTGCTAATAGTTTTTGATGGATATTTCCTAACAGATACAGTATCCAAAATAATAATAACAGCTTATGGCTTTTATTAGTATTAAAAAGAGTCGGCTATTGTTTTACTATACGAACATTAGCATTTAACTAAATTTAGAATTTTCGGATCAGATTTGGTTAATGTCACGTTTGGTTAATAACCCATATATCAAATTTGGTTTGGATTGAACATAATTAAATCTAAATTTATTTACTTTATTCTCAAACTTATAACTGTAATATGCAATTCCCCCACTTCGATCCTTCAAAATAATTACTAAATTCAAAAACTCAAAATTCATATACGATGTGTTTTTATAAAATACCGAATGTCTCCTCCCAACTTCTGATTGGATCTGTATTAGCTAAACCGCCTCATAATACTAATATAATCCATATTTTTCACTATGAAGTATTGATGGATGATAAGTATGTTTCTTACAAATGAGTGTGGTATGGGTGTCCTACACCGCCCTATTTATTTTCCTTGCCAATTACAAGATCTCACAACTGGTCTTATGAAAATTTAGAGCACTCAACTACCAGTATGTAGGGTTTTGGAAAATGATGAATTCTATTGATAATGAGAGAAGTATTTATACAAACTATATATTCCATAATCTACAAATATAGAGATATAGGAGATATTCTAAAATATTCACAAGGGATCCTAACACGCCCCCTCAAGATGGACTGCGTTTACGAAGTCCAATCTTGACAGCTAAGTCAGTGAAGCGAGCACGAGGCAAGGGTTTTGTGAGAGTATCGGCAAGCTGGTCCGCAGAACAAATGTGTGAGACTTGAAGAGTGCCTTCCTGTACCTGCTCACGAACAAAATGATAGTCCAAGGCTAGATGTTTCATCCGAGAATGAAAAACTGGGTTTGCCGAGAGATAGGTAGCACCAATGTTATCACAAAACAGAGTTGGTGTGGAGGTGGAAGGAACACCAAGTTCATGAAGAAGTGAAGTGATCCATTTGATCTCAGAGGCTGCCTCAGTAAGAGCTCGATACTCAGCCTCCGTTGAGGAGCGAGCTACTCCTTTTAGTTTCCGGGAGCACCAGGACACCGGCTGTGTGCCAAGATAAACGATGTATGCTCCGGTAGAAGTATAGTCATCCTTGTCACCTCCCCAGTCTGCGTCAGAGTATGCGTGAAGATGGAGAGTTGTCTTGGCGTAGAAAAACAAACCTTGAGTGACAGTCCCCGCAAGATAGCGTAGCACTCGTTTGACTGCTTCATCATGGGTCGTCGTTGGCGCATGCATGAATTGAGATAATCGGTTGACCGCGAAGGAGATATCTGGTCTGGTAAGCGCCAAGTATTGGAGACTTCCCACAGTAGCACGATAGGATGTGGGATCCAAGAGGGGCGTACCTGATGCAGTGAGAGAGGTGGTGGCCGACATTGGCGTAGACACAGGTTTGGCATGCACCATCTTTGTACGAACTAAGAGATCAGTAATGTACTTGGTTTGTGAGAGATGTAACCCTTCCTGTGTGCGTGTTGCTTCCATGCCAAGGAAATAAGATAATTCTCCGTGATCCTTAAGAGAAAAACGCTTAGACAGAGAGTGAATAACTTTATTTACTTCAGATAGACTAGATCCTGTGACCACAATATCGTCCACATATACCAGAACATAGAGAAGAACTGGAGCTTGATTGAGGATAAAGAGAGATGTGTCACCAAGTGAGTTTTTGAAACCAATCTGCAAAAGGAACAAACGGAGCTCATTGTACCATGCACGAGGGGCTTGTTTTAGTCCGTAGATAGCTTTGTAGAGACGACAAACATGCTGAGGTTTATCCGGATCAATGAATCCCACCGGTTGCTGCATATACACTTCTTCATTGAGTTTGCCTTGGAGAAAGGCGTTGTTGACATCAAGTTGTCTTAAAGGCCAGTTGCGAGCCGTGGCTATGCCAAGAACAAGGCGGATTGTTGCATGCTTGATGACAGGACTGAAAGTGTCATAGAAGTCAACCCCGGGTCTTTGATGAAAGCCTTTGGCGACTAGACGGGCTTTGTATTTGTCTATAGATCCATCCGGTAACCGCTTTATTCTAAACACCCATCTGTTACCAACAATATTCTGAGCCAAATCTAGTGGAACTAGATCCCATGTGTGATTGCGGTTTTGAGAATCAATCTCATCACTCATTGCTCGGCGCCACTTTTTGTCCTTAAGTGCTTGCGTGTGAGTGCTGGGTTCGATCTCTCCAAGTTGAGCTGTAAGTCCATACTTAGGGTTTGGTTTTTGAATACTGTTTTTGGACCGTGTGGTCATAGGGTGAATGTTTCCCAGCACAGTGGGGGACTCAGTTATCTCTGCAGTGTCTGGTTCTGGGGTCAGCTCTTGCTGTGTTGAAGATGTAGCCGAAGATGGTGGAGGTGTCGTCGATATTTCTGGAGAGAGATCCGTAGACGGGGGAGGAGATGATAAGAGTGGCGGCCGATACGTAGGAGCAAAAGATATCACCGGTGTCGACGATGAGGAATTGTTAGAGGAAAGCGACCTCAAGGTTTGAGATAGCTGAGAGAAAGGAAACACAGACTCATGGAAAATAACATGTCTTGAGATATATACACGGGAAGTGGAAAGATCTAAACAAATGTATGCACTTTGAGTTAAGGAATACCCGAGAAAAATACAGGGAGCAGACTTAGGACTGAATTTTGTTTGGCCATAAGGACGAAGCCACGGGTAGCACAAACATCCAAAGATTCGTAGCTTATTGTAGTTTGGATCATCACCGAACAGGCGTTGAAACGGCGACGAGTTATCAAGGATCGGAGTTGGCATCCTGTTGATTAGATAAACCGCTGCTGCAAAGGAATACATCCAATAGGATTGAGCAATTCCCGCATGTGTAAGCAGTGCTAATCCTGTTTCCACTATGTGACGATGTCGTCGTTCAGCCATCCCATTGTGCTCGGGAGTATGTGGCGGTGATGTCAGATGAGTGATACCATTGGTGGAGAGAAATGACGCCAATGCAATGTATTCACCGCCATTGTCTGAGTACAATGTAGTGATGCGTGTTTTGAATTGATTTTCAACAAGACTTTTGAACCTTGGGAATATTTGTGCCACCTGCGACTTCTGTTTCAATGGATAAAGCCAGACATATCGTGTGAAATGATCAACAAAAACAACATAATATTTGAAACCATCGATAGAATATATAGGAGATGTCCAAACATCAGAATAAATAATATCAAGAGGGGCACGAGAGGAAATATTTGAAACCGAGAAAGGTAGCTTGTGGCTTTTATTAGTAGAGCAAGAGTTGCAAATTGAAGATGACATAGAAGAGACAGGAAGAGAAAATTTAGAGAGCATGAAATTAAGAATCTTTAAAGACGGATGACCTAGACGAGCATGCCATTCCGAGAGAGATTTAGTGACAGCCGAGTTTGCAGTGAATGAAGAAGATAGCGTTGAAGTCGACGGCCACTCATAAACACCTCCTTTAGCCGCTCCGTTTAGGATTGGCACCCCCGTGTTGAGATCCCTCACCTGAAACTCACGAGGACAGA
Organism: Nasturtium officinale; assembly: GCA_963854855.1. Taxonomy (NCBI): domain Eukaryota; kingdom Viridiplantae; phylum Streptophyta; class Magnoliopsida; order Brassicales; family Brassicaceae; genus Nasturtium; species Nasturtium officinale. Next base: position 7,108,053 of record OY978501.1, on the reverse strand, counting down.
ATTGCACCATAACATTGTTAGTTTTGCATAATTTATTAACCGAGATGAGATTCTTGTTCATCGAGGGAACACGTAGAACATTATTAAGGATTAAAGGGCGAGAACCCGTAGAGAGATTTGTGGAACCAGTGTGAGTGATGCCAAGTCCATTTCCATCGCCAATCATGACTTCTTCAGTCCCTGCATATGGTGAATGAAGCGAGAGAGTGTTGAGATCAGATGCGATGTGATGTGAGGCTCCGCTGTCTAACAGCCATGGAGTTGAGTCCGCCGGCGTGGATGCAGTGTAGTGAGCTTGTGGCGTCCATTGAGATGGTGGCATAGGCGGATGCAATGGTCCGCGGTTTGAGATGGAGGATGAATGATATTGCGAAGCGGCCGAAGAGAGTTGAGAGCATCGCCGTGCGCTGTGACCAAAGGTACCACAAAGTTGGCACTTCCCTTGATAGCCACGACCACCACCTCGAAAGTTGCCACGAGAAGGAGCAGAGCTGCGATAGTTGCCACGGGTTGATGGTTGAGAGCGATAATGAGCTGAGTTTGCCGTGACTGGCTGAGACTGAGACACGAGTGGGTCAGTTATAAGAAGAGTATTTTCGCGATTGAGTAGCTTCTCATGGAGTTCTTGAAGTCCTATTGGGGTGTCACGTCCATTGACCATGTCAATGACCGGTCGAAAATCTTCATTGAGGCCGTCAATGATTATGTCAAGAAGATCTTCGTGTTCCACCGGAGATCCGATAAGTGCTAACTGATCGGCTTTGGCGATGATATTCCTCATGTATTCTTCAATTGTTTGAGTTCCTTTGGTGATATGTTTGAGTTGGGTCTTTAGCGTTTTTACGTGAGCACGGGATGCCTTGCCGAAAGTGTTTGCAAGACTCGTCCAGAGATCAAGAGAGTTGGTGGTGCGTGCTACCAGTGACTGCACAGGTAGTGATAACGTGCCAAGGAGGGCACTGTAGAGAAGACGATCCTGTCGTTTCCAGTGTTGAAATAGAGGATTAGGAGCAGAGACACCGTTTGATTCCACTATCGGATCTGGTGCCGTGCCGTTTTCAATGAAAACGTGAAGTTCGTGCCCTTCGAGAAGAGCACGTACTTGGAGTTGCCATGTGAGATAGTTGGCCGAAGTTAGCTTCGTGATGCAGGAGAGATTGAGTGAGATGAGAGAGGCTTTGACATCTGAGCCGTTGAAGATGAGTGAAGATTCTGCTGTGGTTATAGCCATGGTGGCGACGAAAAAAAAAAAAAAAAAAAAAAAAAAAAAGTGTGAAGAAAGGGGAAGGGATGTCGTGAAGAAGAAGGAAGAAGAGAAAGTAGGCGGCTAGGTTTTTTTTTTTAAAAGATGATTAAACCTGCTCTGATACCATGTAGGGTTTTGGAAAAGGATGAATTCTATTGATAATGAAAGAAGTATTTATACAAACTATATATTCCATAATCTACAAATATAGAGATATATGAGATATTCTAGAATATTCACAAGGGATCCTAACACAGTACACAATACTTTAAGTCGGTGGTTTTGAAGATATAGTGGGTCTAACCAAACTTAAAGACTATTTTTCCATTGGTAGTCAAACATAATTGATTATTGGATAGAACATAGAAGTAATCCAAACACAAATGCCTCACATAATTTACATGCACATACCCCATTTTTTGTAGGGTTCTTATATGGATATTATTAACCATACGAAAATCTAACTGAAACTTGCTATACATAATGTTTTCGCTCTGAAGAGTCTTTTAGCTTCCAAGTTCCAAGCGCAAGAAAATCTTGTATTTGTTGCCTTTTCGTTGTGTTCCAAATCTAAATGATGTAAACTACGTGCTACCTAATAACTTAATACTTCTTTCTTTTAGTTGTGTACTTCTTCAATTTAAATTACCAACACAAACTACTGTCTCCAATCTCCAACATACATTATCATTTATAAATGTAGATTTAAAAAAAAAAAATACTAGAAAACTATTAAAATTCATATCATACCTTTCTACTAATACAATATATAAATAAACTAAGTAATTAATCGATAGATAATAAAAAACGGATGAAGTATCCTCTTTATAATCTCTCATTTTCATTATTCGGTAGATGATTATTTATTAATAGTTGCTCCTTAAAACAGTACAATTATTCCTTTATTAACATTAAAATCATCCATAATTCCATAGTAGTAGCAAGAATACAAAAGAACCAGTATAAATTAAGATACGTCTACAGCCGTTGGATCCAAAACACTAATCATAGCCCGACTACGCGGTTTTGCAACCTCGCATGCTTTTCAATGGTAGGTACTAGGTCCCATTTTCAGAGGTATGTTCTTCTCTAATCTCTTTTTATATCAGCTAGTCCATAATTTTTCATACACCTAAATGATACAAGTAAAACAATATACTCTACTCCTATTTACTAACTCTTGATTTTTGTCTTGTCTTAATATATATTGGTACGAAAAATCTACTACTAAGAAACAGTGTCAACATATTGTGAAACTATTATAAATTTAAAGTATAAATTTAATCAAGTAAAGATCTTTCTTCTCGATTTTAATTTTATTTTCTCAAACTTATAATTCGTCCGCCGATTTAAGGTCAATAAGTGATACAATTTTTCCAAATAAAATATTAACAATATCAAACGTCGTCGATTGTTCTCTTCTCTCTCTCTCTCTCACACACACAATGTCTCTGTTTTAAAAAGGGCAAGCAAGTACATATCTCCACAAATACAAAATCGCCAGCTTTATCCCTTTTTCTTACATTCCCATGGCCATATGATGATGATTCACATAAACTAGGGTTTCTCACACGTTATCTTACACGTTTCAATTCATTTTCTTCCATCTCCATCTCCATCATCATATTATCATCTCCACCGACAACAATCTCAAAGCCTTGGGATTATTGCTTCTAATCAACCAGTGGATCTCCCAGATTCGTTTTATCTCTGTATGTTCTTATTTATTTATTCTGACAAATCTACTTGTAGTTTTTCGTCTCTGTGTTTTTACCAGATCGGGCTTACTTTTTTTTTGTTGTTTTTATTTTATAATTGCTTAATCTGGTTAATATTCCTTAGTAATTTATATACTAGTAGTGTTTTGGTGTAGCTCATTGGATCTCTTTAAGGTTTTCGTTAATCTTACGGATCTTTGTTAGTTACCTTTACAAAGATTCATTGCGTCTTCCTGAAGACAGTACCAAGTTTATATTTTTACGAAACGTGCTTAAGTCTCTGATCTAGTTTAAAATAGTTTTAGTATAATTGTCTTGATTTCGATCTGTTGTGTTATGTCTCTATTTTCTTATCGAAGTCTAAAGCTTCAAGCTTTATGCCTCTTGATCTGATTTTTTTTTTTTGTGTACTTTTGATTTCATTTGGAGCTGATCTGTGAGTTTTTTTTGGTTAGGTCAATCATGGCGTTGAAGTCTCATTCTGCTGATGGTAAAACTAGAAGCTCTGTTCAGATCTTCATTGTGTTTAGTTTATGTTGCTTCTTTTATATTCTTGGAGCATGGCAAAGAAGTGGATTTGGTAAAGGAGATAGTATTGCTCTTGAGATGACTAACAGTGGAGCTGATTGCAACATTGTTCCAAGCTTGAATTTTGAGACTCATCACGCTGGGGAATCGAGTATTGTTGGTGCATCACAAAAGGTCAAGGCCTTTGAGCCTTGTGATGCTCGTTACACGGATTACACTCCTTGTCAAGATCAGAGGCGTGCCATGACTTTCCCGAGAGATAGTATGATTTACCGAGAAAGGCATTGCGCTCCCGAGAATGAGAAATTGCATTGCCTTATACCAGCTCCTAAAGGATATGTAACGCCGTTCTCTTGGCCGAAGAGTAGAGATTATGTGCCTTATGCTAATGCCCCGTATAAAGCCTTGACTGTTGAGAAGGCTATTCAGAATTGGATTCAGTATGAGGGTGATGTTTTTAGATTTCCCGGTGGTGGAACTCAGTTTCCTCAAGGTGCTGATAAGTATATTGATCAGCTTGCTTCTGTGATACCTATGGAGAATGGAACTGTTAGGACTGCTTTGGACACTGGTTGTGGGGTAATGTTCTGTCCTGGATTCTCATTTTTAAAGTTTCTGAATTTAGAATTTGCATTGTGAATTGAGTTGAAACATTTTCATTAGGTTGCAAGTTGGGGAGCGTACTTATGGAGCAGAAATGTACGTGCAATGTCTTTTGCACCAAGAGATTCACACGAGGCTCAGGTCCAGTTTGCTTTAGAGAGAGGTGTTCCTGCGGTTATTGGTGTTCTTGGAACCATTAAGTTACCATACCCAACACGGGCTTTCGACATGGCTCATTGCTCTCGGTGTTTGATTCCATGGGGAGCAAATGGTTAAAACTGTTTCTGATCTTATATCGATTTGATTTTCACTCCGTCTAAAAAAATATCAATTACTTTTGTGTTTGTGTGTTTAACAGATGGGATGTACTTAATGGAAGTAGACCGTGTTCTTAGACCTGGTGGCTACTGGATTCTATCTGGTCCTCCAATCAACTGGAAAATCAACTACAAGGCATGGCAACGTCCCAAGGAGGATCTTCAAGAGGAACAAAGAAAGATTGAGGAAGCTGCTAAGCTTCTTTGTTGGGAGAAGAAGTATGAACACGGCGAGATCGCCATCTGGCAGAAGAGAGTCAACGATGATGCATGCCGATCAAGACAAGATGACCCTAGAGCCAATTTCTGCAAAACTGACGATACGGATGATGTCTGGTATGTGATAACCATCATTATGTTTCTTGCTAGAAACATTAATCTTTCACCATAAAGTTTAGTTTTTGGCTCTAATAATCCATCTTATTTAGGTACAAGAAAATGGAGGCATGTATTACACCGTATCCCGAGACAAGCAGCTCAGATGAGGTAGCTGGAGGAGAACTTCAGGTTTTCCCAGATAGGCTCAATGCAGTGCCGCCTAGGATCTCTAGCGGTTTGATCTCTGGTGTTACTGTTGATGCCTATGAAGATGATAACCGACAGTGGAAAAAACATGTGAAGGCCTACAAGAGAATCAACAGTCTACTTGACACAGGAAGGTACCGTAACATCATGGACATGAATGCAGGCTTTGGCGGATTTGCTGCTGCTATAGAATCACCAAAGCTTTGGGTTATGAATGTTGTTCCCACGATTGCCGAAAAGAATAGACTTGGAGTTGTATATGAACGAGGACTCATTGGTATCTACCACGACTGGTAAGTAAACGATAATTCATTCTTCTTCTCACAACTTGTCAAAGCTCATTGTTTCTGGTTTGATAGTCTCTGTTGTGATGTAAATGGTTTTCAGGTGTGAGGCTTTCTCTACATACCCAAGAACATACGACTTAATCCACGCAAACCACCTTTTCAGTCTGTACAAGAACAAGTATGTATTTCTGTTTTGTTCAACTAAACACACTTTTAAAGGTTTTTGGAGATTGCTAATGTGTGCAAGTGAAACTCTTTAGGTGCAATGCGGATGACATTCTTCTGGAGATGGATCGAATTCTCCGTCCAGAAGGAGCTGTTATTATCCGGGATGATGTGGACACATTGATCAAGGTGAAGAGAATCATCGCTGGAATGAGGTGGGATTCGAAGCTGGTTGATCATGAGGATGGTCCTTTGGTTTCTGAGAAGGTTTTGATTGCTGTGAAGCAGTATTGGGTGACCAATTCAACCTCCACTCACTGAAGTTTCTTATTTCCAGTGTGACATGACATTTTGATCAAATGATAGAGCTTTCGTCCTTAAGGGAATGTGAGAGAGCTACAATCTCGTCTTCAAACACCTAAAAGTATCTTATTTATTAATGTAATAGTTTTTATATTTGTTTCCCAATCCAAAAACTTGGAACTTTGAGGTGTATCATTGAATTTTCAACTTGATAGTCTGTATAAGCCAGATAAGTTTTTGCACTTAAAAAATCCAATTTGAATAGTTAACGTATATGATTCAATGACAGCACAATGTATTACGTCAATATACATATCTCAAACTCAAGGCTAATGCAGCCCTAGAGAGAAGCACAATCAGCTCATCTTCAACTTAAAAGGCAAGTCTTCTACGTGTTCCAAAACCTCAGGCTCTCAACTCAATCAGTCTTGTTTGGTTGGACGAGCTTCAAACCCGCCGTCTTTCCTCTTCTCAAGCGTGTAAGGCATGTAAGTACCGAGAATCCGATCCCACATGACAAAGAAAGGCTGAGAGAAGTTGAATTTGTTTCCATAAAGCTGATGATGCACATCATGATACGCGCTGTTGTTCTTAAACAAGATATGGAAGAGATTTCCGGGGAGGCAGAGTCCGCAATGGTCATCCACGGTCTTGATGGTTGCAAAGGAGAAGAAGAAAATCGAAGTTCTTGGAGACATACCCGAGATGAGGAAAGATAAAGCTCCACCAACTGTATCGAGGAGAAGTCCTTCTATTGGATGGTTGTATAAAGCTCCATAAGCGTAAGGAACAACAAGCCTGTGGTGCTGAGAATGTATATGTTTGTATAAGAACTTGTTGTGATGCATATACCGATGCATGAAGTATTGCCATGTGTCGAGGACTAACATGGCGATTACACACTGGCCAGCTAGAACCAATAGGGAAAATTGTTGCGTGTTGCTTGTATCATCATCACTTCCTGTCACCTGCAGATAAACACACAAGATATTCAAAAAGGTTAAATGCAAGAAAAGGTGAAAAAACTTTAGACATAGAACATACAGAGCAACACCGTCGAATAATTCATCCTAATATACAGAGTTCAATACATCGGACATACAGAACATGTACAAGAAACTGATGTGGACAAAAAATTGCATCAAGATCTATCAAATGGTTCAGCAACAGAATGGAAAAATTTACTACACAGAGGTACAGAGATGTTTTGATCCATGAGAGACACATTTTGCACAATCTACAATCTTAGACATTTACAAGAGTGTATGAAACATTTCAACTGACACTCACGTTTTCTTATAAACAACATTCGACTCAGGACAACAAATCATATAACAACCAATGCAAAAAAAAAAAAGAGGCCACTCCACTGATAAAGATCATGCCTTTATATATTGAGCAAAATCCCAAACTATCCAGTCTAATTCACAGCTCATGAAAGATTCAAAGATAGATGTTTTGAATTAAAATTGAGCTGATAAGAAAAGCCAATTAATGGGTTGTTTCGCGTTGTAAGCATTTACTTTAATTCCAACAAGTAAACATTTTATTACTAATCATTCATACCAAAGCAAATTGACAATAATTGGATCATAAGGTAAAAATGGGATACCGTGAACAGAAGGATAGCGACAGTGGCCTGAACAAGCTGTTGAAGAAGAACACCTTTGACAACATTGGACTTGGAGACAAGATTCTTCTCTTCTTCTTCAACCTTTGAATATAATCTATAACTCTCCAACGATGAGAGCGCTACGTAGATCCCAGAATAAACCCAATACACTAGAATTGGAGCGAAGGCTCCTAGCAATTCGTCAGATATAACAAAACCCATCTTCCTATTTCAGCTTCAGATCCTTGCAAAAGCACATACAACTTTCTGGAAAAATGCGGAATTGGAACGCAGCCAAAAAAAATTGGAAATTTGAAAATTGGAGAAATGAGAAATTTTGAAATTGGATAATTATTTAGTAAAAGAATAAATTAGGACCTTCAATGATTGGGGAAAAGTGAGGTTTTTTTTAGGGTTTATAGTTTTGATTTTGCCAAATCGATCAATGGCACTAAAATACAAAAAAAAAAATGGAGCTAAAATAGCCAAGCTATATCTGTGTACGCGGCAAACGATAAAGCGGTCAAGTTTTAGATGAGTCATTACAGACCGTTCGATCTCGATGTTCCTTTATCGTGTTCGTGAGCGTACATGATTATGTTCTTCCCGCGTTTTTGCTGTTTATTTTTTGAAGTTGTTTTGTAGTATCAATTATTCAAATTCTTTTGTGAGTACAAGTAAACGACGAACAGTACTTGATAAGCTGGAAGTTTAGATTGGTCTTCCTCCTAGGGTCACTTGGTCAATTACGATCAAAAACTACTAAACCGAATCCAACCGATGCTTACCAGTTGATTTACGATATAGTACACTATCACTATTTATAAAATTATAATCATTACTCAATCACTATTCACTTTTAAAATCTCTTACATTCATAATCTAATCTTCTAGACTACTTTTTTTTTCTTTCTGGTTTTATGTTTGACATTTGCATAGAAAGAAACAAAATTCTTTATTTAACAACTAACCAAAATGGTTGGGAAAAAAAGAGTTTTGAATCATAATTGTTATTTTCAAGGTTTGTCATTAACAGCTATATCATGAGGATAAAATATGCACAAGGCTACGAATCAACTTGCAACTCTTTTGTCTCAGCCTTCTTTGGGAAATTGAGACTAGTTTGTATAGCTCTCTTAGGTGCTGAAAAGAACACAAGACCCATAAACATCAGAAACACAGAAAAAAAAAACATAAGATGAATCAGTACTTGCAAGTTAAAAGAGAATGTATAAGCAGCACCTTTCTCTGGCTTCTGCTTGATTGAATTAACAACAGTAGATTTCCAGTCCTCATACTTAGTTTCCTCCATCTTCTTGTGTCTTTTGTAACATGAAGACTGCTGAAACTCCAATTCAGAATGTAGTGTGAATCAGCAAGTTTGGGAAAAAGTATGTATATTTGATAATCACAAGTCACAATGTGAGTGATCTAAACGGAATTGCTTTGAAAATACCTCATCATCAGATGAATATCCACCATCCTCTAGTCTCCTCTTTCCAGGTAACACATCAAGCAACTCTGAGGAAATTTTTGCACATAATCAATCAGTCAAGACTAGTAGAGACCATATAGGAGAAGAATGGTTTAATCAACCGTACCTCGGTTTCCTTTCACATCTTTTGCATCTTTCTTTTCCTTTGAGACTCCAACACAGTCAAAGCAAAGATCTGTCATGGAGGTCGAGACCTGTTTGATGAATCCATGTGGCTCTAAAATCAGTACTTGGGCAATAGAGTCACACATTAGAGAAGTATAACGTGTCAGATTAAAACAACAATGTTACTCACACAAGAGAATTCAGATTCTGATGTTCCACAAACCTCAATCACCCTAAGCTTATCTACCTTAAGCTGCAAATTAGATAACAAATCTAAAATTCAGAAACTTTAAGCAATCAAAAGATATTCTGAACATCCTTCAAAAAGGAAAAAAAAAATCTGAAGTATTACCTTCTGCTTTTTGGCACACAAATAGAAAGCCGCAGCTGTAAATACAGGTCTAGTAAAGTCAGCATTCGCCCGCCTCGATGCTGGTAGCGATGCAAGAAACCGCTCCTTATACCTACATAGCAACAAACACCACACAAAAAAAAACAATTGATTGAATATAAAGAATGCAAACATGACCAACAATTCCATATGAGACATTTTAATAAACATATGGCAAGCAAAATCATCGTATACTCGGATTATAATCAATAATGAAGATAGAGATCCCACAAAGGCGAAAGAGGACTTACGAAGACAACACATTTTGCACAGATTTGATTATCCTAACGCAACCAAACTGAACTGCTAATTCCTTTATGTTGAGCTTAATCCTGAAATGTCAATTAATAAACACACACATTAATCAAAATAACTCCACCACCCAGATTAATTAAATTAATTTATATGAAGAAGAATTAAAAAGGAAACTCACTTAATCCCAATAACATTTTGCAAGCTATTGAATGATTTAGAGTAAGCCTTTTCCGACAGACCACTCAATTTAATCGCTGTTTGTCTATCGAAAATAATCTGCAATCTATCAATAGATTCGAATTGATGTAAGTAAGAGTAAGCAACTGAGATCAACCACTATTGGATTGGAAATTGAAATCGATATGATTAATCACGAAAATTACCTAGATGCTGCGATTTCTATACATATCACAGCTTTACAGATCTCACCCTGCAATCAAAAAAAGCAAATAATACTCTGAATTTAATTATAAGTAATGAGTAAAATTAAAGTGCCGATTGGATTCAGAATCGAATATCTTACAACGCCGATGATGGATGAATCGAACTGAGCATCACAGAGTCGCCTGATCTCTGCAGCTTTTCGAATAAGAAGCTTGTTGTTAGCCAGACCAAGCTTCCTTGCTATGTCGGAAGTATCCATATCCTAATTTCTGACGATTTATTGAGATAAAAAAGAATCGAAGCACTGTGAGAGGTTTCTCAATATATGTCAATGAAATATCTTCTTTGGCAAACGCTTTTATAAAAACGTTGCCAACGTTTGGCTCGAAAACGGAGTTTGGCGGCATTTTTTGTTGACTAATTGAAATTTTAGCCGCGAATGCAATTTTTTGATGAGGCCTAAAAGGGCCTTACCCCGGCCCATTACATACTAAATAAAAATAAATAGTATCCGATCAAAGAGAGGAAAAGACGAAGAAAAGGAAACAAATGTATAATTTGAAGTAATGGCAGTTCAGAAGCTTTTACACAAAACATAAAACAAAGTAAAGAGCACAGAGAAGGAAAGCCTTATTAGGCTAGATAACGGTAAAGTTTCCGGTCGGTACTATCCCGTTCCAAGAAATCACGTTCAATGAGCGATTCGATTCTCTTCTTTATCTCCGTTGGATTAGCCAGGAACCGTGGCTGCAACTGTTTTGTTACCTCTGCGATTATGTTGTTGTGGTCCAGTATTTTTCTTGACTTCATGATCCTCACAATGGCTGCTTCTATCTGTGGTTTCCTGTCTTCCTCCACTCTTTGTCTTGTCTCTTGCTTCTCTGGTTCTGTCTCCTTTTGAGCCACCACTGTTCCAATCTTCACTTTGTAAAACTTGCTGGTGAACTTGTCGTTCACAACAAACGAATCCTCCTCTCCTATTTCTTTGCTCATGGGTTCTTTCTTTATGACGTTCTTCCCTTTCACGCACGCTAGAGACTGCAAACAGCGTTTCAGATCTGATGCTGGGATTTCAGTAGCCTGTTCGATCTCTTTGTAGGTGAGCCGATCGGAGTTGTTAAACAACATGAGAACACACATCTGGAAAGTTGATACATTCAGTTCATGCTTCTGACCCTTTCCAAAGATAGCTTTGATATCAGCTGTGCCCATGTTAGTTTGCCAGGACAATCTTCTACCGGTATGGGTCCCAAGGTAATAAGAACGGAACTTCTCACAGAGAACCGAAACTTCAGCTGGGAGATTACATGGTACTGCAGGCTGTGTCGGCCAAGAACCAGTTGTAAGAACCTGAACAATAAGTGTCGGTCCTTCTGAAAGCTCAGGGTGACTGCCATAAAACCCGCGCATTGTGTCCTCTGAAGTCTTCATGTCAGTGAACATACCTTCTAATTTTGAAGTGAACTGATACCCACATTCTGTCTTCAGTTTCACTATTAAACTTCTCTCTGCGTCATCCGACACTGTTTTGCCTGAGAGAAGCCTTTTAGCCAAATGCTGCTTGTAGTACTTCTCAAACACATCTTTCTCTTGTAAGTAGCGGAACAGCATCATAACTTTGTCGAGGATAACTTCCACATCCGCATCGGCAATACCCTTAAGTCCTTTCCGTAGCTTGTCATCAACAAACAGGGAGATAAACTCAGGAGAACGAGCATTCAAGTTGATGAAAAACTCAAACGAAGAATTCAGTGCGTTCTGAAATGTTTTATCATTTCCAAAAGCCGTAGTGATGATTTTGTCATATTTATCCCGCTCATCCAACAGACGCTGCACAAATTCTACTGGATCCTTTGACTTTTCCGGATCAGTAACCAGTTGTTTTCCCATCTCCCTAAGATGCGAAGTCATAACGTCTCTGACAGTAATAAGACCATTTGTAACCCTGCGGAACAAGTTGTACATTCTACCCAAATCCTCATACTTATCATTCAGAAGCATATTAACCAAACCTGAATCCTCCATGTGAACCAGTCTCTGCATGTGGTTAGCAATCATCTCTTTCTCAACCACACTAGTAATCTTGTCTTCGCTCTTGGCATCCAAGTAGTGTCCTACCCTATCAATTTCTTCAGTTAGGCGTTTCTCTGCTTTCTTTAGGTAATCCCCACAATCACAAGATTCAATAAACTCCTGAGACTCAACCTTATAAAACTCAGAAGACGCTTCCAGAAAAGGCTTCTCAAAATCTTCCTGATACACAGATTCGCCCAAATCCATAAACATCTTAATCACATTCCTCATCAAGCCCCTGTCAATGACTTGACCAGTCCTTTCCTTCTGCACTAGATCAAGAAGAGTGTTAAGAAGCCTTGTATGTATCTTAGTGAAATGCACAACATTATCCCTCCACAAATTAAGCCCCATGGGATGAACATGAGTTTTTTTGGTGCTCTCAATGTAAGTTCTATCCATATACATGAGAATGTCCCGTATCATTTCTAACGCTTTGTTGTGCTCGTTCCATTTCTTATTAAGCTCCTGAAGAAACGATCCTCCTTGAGCTGCCTCAATCAGCTTGGATTTTTCTTTGAGATGAGCAGTCATAGTGGTAATAAACCCATTATAAAGCTTCTCACCAAACTTGTGCAGGACCATATTGTAAGCGTTTCTGAGCCAATATACACAAGACAAATAGCTAATCAGTTTGCATAAGACCAGAGGAAAGGAAATGAGAATCATTATAACATTCACCAGCCAACAAAATTAACACAAAAAAAATCTCACACCAACAGAGAAAGTGCAAGCTTATCGAAGAAATTAACAGATATATATACAAGTATTGGTTCCAGAGACATTAACCAAATTGTACAGGATTCAAAAGAGCAAATATATATATATATATAGAGAAGGACCTGTAAAGCTCTTCGAAACTAAGACCGCTAGCATCTTGATTGTAAATCTGATGAATCGCACGCTCAAGAATCTGCCAAGTTTTATCAGCATATTTGGGATCTACAACGACACGATGCTTAAACGCCTCTATCTGAAAATTCCTCTTCTTCTGATTACTCATATTGACACCTGAATCCAAAAAGCAATCGACTCAAAATCAATCTAAATTTCAAAAAAAAAAAAAGCGAAAATTGAAACAGTAGAATCATGAAACTGAATAAATAAAAACCAGGTGGATCGAGAAATCGGAAACTGACCGGAGAAGAATTGGGGAATGATGGATGATCGGGATTAGGGTTTGGAATGTATTTTTCGCTTCTGAGAATAGATTTGGGAAAAAAATAGGAAAAAAATTAAAGGAGGGGCATAAGGATATATTGTTTGCAGCTGTGTAGAAATATAGATAGATATAGAGATATCGGAGATGAGATTTTGAAGCTGTTGTGTTGAGAAGATGATAGAAATGGAGCCGAAGATATAAGAATGCACACTTTGTCTCTTTGGTTTCGGAACTATTATTTATATACATATTTTATTTTTAATGTTTCTTTTACTATTATCAACAATAATTTATAAAATTATAGAGATTATCCTTAAAAATCAAATTTTACTAATATGTTATTTATTTATTTTTTAAATATATACACAAACTCACTATATTAACTTTGCAAATTTCACATATCTTATTTTGTGGTTTAGTGGTCTAGCGATATTGCTACTCTTCCAGTTTCCAAATATCGAGTCTTCATTTACCCGTTCATTTTTTCTTATCATCCACATTTTAAAATTTACAAATTGGTTGTTTGGTTGATTTGAAAAGTTAAATTTTTGAGATTTAAGTAGTTATATCTTGTGGAGAAAATGAATTTTGACATTGAGTTTAATGTTTGTATATGTCTATATGCATGCAAATAAATCACCTTCAAATCAACTCTGACAGTTTTTATGGCTGAAATTAGATATTTGTATATCTTTTAATTAAGGTGTGTTGTGTAAATGGACAAGAAAATCCTACAAGTCTTTCAAAACATAAAAATTGTTGGGTAAAAAAATTTCAAAGCGTAATTAGTAAAGAAGATAACAGAAATGGTATTGATTTGGTTAAAGAAAAAAAAATTGGCATGCTTGATTAGATAATTACTGATTCAGTACAATTTGATTATATAAGCTCTTATCATAATTAATAACATATTAAGTTGATAAAAAAGGTTCTACTTTATGTAGAAAAAATTTCAAGTTTTTGATTATAATTATTTTTGACTCGGGTTCGGTTTGAGATCGGACAAAAAATAATAAAAACACAAGTAGTCAATTAATATTAAGGATTTTGGTATGTTTCAATGTACAGCTTTTATATATTTAGTTTAAAATTATTACTTTAATAATTTTTTGGTAAATTCAGTTTAGTTCTATAAAATTTGGATTTGATTTGGAAAATTCGGTTTAAATAAGTGTATACTGCTCAAGTTATTATAAACGTTAGTGTGGGATTTTTTTTTTTTTTTTTTTTGGTTTTTGATATAAGTGTGGTTGTTGATTTTTGTGTTTTTTCACTTCATTTTGGTAGATAAGGTGGTGCTTTAACCATTGTTCCACTAAAGATTCAATTACCAAAAAACAGTCGATTAAATACATAATATAATTCACGTTGAGTAAAAAATGGAGGCAAGAGATTTAAGAGTTGGTCAAATATCCATCGTAACTGTTTAATGAAAATTAACTCAATCTTTTTATTATATACTTACACGTGTAACTTTTCTAGAACGGATTGGATATTCGAAAATTTTAGAGTATTCATATCCGAATCTAAAAATTAGTTTTCTGAATACGTGAAAATAGCTAAAATTTTAATATAATAATATATTAAATTTGGAAATAAAAATTAATTAATTTTGACAAACATTTTAAAACATATCTGCCTTGTTAGATTTTAAAATCCACAAAAATTTCATATAAACTTTTAATTTTATCATATTTAATGTAAAATTTTATTTATTATAATATATACCTAAGTATTATACATATAATCAAATAAAGTTATACATAAAATCAAATCTAGATATCTGAGTTTTCTAAACAAAATATCAAGATCTGGATTCGGTTCCGAACACCTAAAATATCCTATTTGGATCGGATCGTATCTCGAATCCGGCATATTATGGCTATACGTACTTGTAACAAATACATACAGGGTTTGACCTTATTGCTGCATTATGAACATCAATTGCTGACACTATTCTATTTCAATGGCACTGTATCCAACTTCTTTTTTCTCTTTAAAAAACTCATTATATAAAGATTTTTCTTGACCTTGTGAATTCCCTGCAGCAGCATGTGTTCCAGCTAGAAGAATTGCATCAGCCGGATGTGTCTCACCCATTTCATTCAATCTTATAATCACAAGCTCTCCCAAAGCTGTTTTCCCAAAAACTCTACAAGCAGCTAGCAAAGCACGCCAAGCTGTTGAATCGCTTGTGATAGGTAAGTTCCTTATTAACTCATACGCTTCTTCTAACTGACCTGCTCGACCTAAAAGATCAACCACACAACCATAATGTTCAACTTTGGGCGTGAAACCGTATGCCTCAACCATCCTCTTAAAGCATCTGATTCCTTCTATTACCAAACCTCCATGGCTACAAGAATTCAGCACAACCAAGAAAGTAATCTCATTGGGTTTCAATTTGTAGTTCTCTTCCTCCATCTTATTGAATAGTGTTATTGCTTCTCTTGCTAGTCCATGAGCTCCGTAACCCGAAATCATTGCGGTCCAGGACTTTACATCCTTATCCTTCATTCTATCAAAAATTTCAACAGCTTTTTCAAGCATCCCTAGTTTTGCATACATATCAACAAGTGCGGTTCCGAGTATTGCATCCAAAGCTAGTCTTTCCTTTTCCACTAAGTCTCCAACACTTCGTCCTACGCTTGCTGCATCATAGTTCGCACAAGAAGACAAGAGCCCAACAAATGTAGATGAATTTGGTCTCGTTTGTTCATACTTCATCTGCCTCAGTAGCCATAAACACTCTTCAAGAAGACCTATTTTAGAATATTGGTCAATCATACAATTCCATGTAACAACATCCTTTCGTCTAACGCCATTAAATATCCTGCGTGCTGAACCGATATCCCCGACTTTGGCATACATACCTATCAAAGCTGTGATCAAATGCAAGTCTAAATCAAGACCAATCTTAATACACAACCCATAAGAAGATTCTGCTACAGACAAGTCTCCTAAATCACCAATAGCCGAAAGAAAACTAAGCAACGTACTGACAGTAACAGTCACCTCATTTTTCCGCATATCCCTAAACAAATCCAAAGCCAACACTTGCTTAGAAACCTGAACATACCCATTCATCAATATACTAAACGAAACAGCATCAATCCTCTGCGGCATTTCATCGAACACTTTCTGAGCATCCTTCACCCTCCCACAAACACAATAAAAATGTAGCAGAGCATTCCTCAAATCAGTAAACGACATGAACCCAGATCTCAAAACAATCCCATGAACTCCTTCGCCAATTGTAATACACAATTCACGAGCACATGATTTAAGAGTTGTGATAAACGAGAAGCGGTCCAAGGTGAAACCTTTAGCTCTCAATTGGTTAAACACACGAAAGGCATGATTAGGCTCATCGCTAATCGAGTAACCGCGTAGCATAGTGTTGAACATATAGAGATTAGTAGTGGAGACATGTTGAAAGATCGACGAAGCGTATCGAATATCTTGTACAGAGGAGAAAGCTATAAGCTTGCTCACTGCGAAATCGTCCTTGTCTATCCCTGTTTTCACCATGTAGCCATGAATTCGAGAAACTTCGATTACGTCTCTGCAAGTTCTTAGTTCGTCGATAAGTTTCTGACATCGTTGAGACAATAGAGAATCAAGATTTTCACGACGGAGCAGGAAATTGCGACTGAGGCGTGACGTAAACGCCGATGTCATCAGAATAAATGCCCCCGCGCCAACTTAACAGCTAAATCGGAATAACCACGCCTTTTTATTTTGACTTTTTAGAATCAAAAAGGTCAAATTGGGCCTTAGTTATCTAATGGGCCTAATTTTTGTTTATGTTTAAATCAAATCAAGTTACGTAACGTAACGACAATTAGGGTTATATAAATAAATAAAAAGTCACGCCGTCATCTTCTTCATTTCTAGGATTCGAAAACACCAACAGAGGAGCCAAACCATCGCGATGGGGCGAAGTAAGGATTCCTAAATCTGAATTATTGTTTTGAATTTCTCAGAATTGAATTGTTTATTAGACTTTCCTAAGCTAGGAATTTACACCAAGATTAAGTTTTCGTTTGCTAGGTTCTGTGGTGGAAATGAATTTACACTTAAACAAGGGTTTTGTTTGATTTTAGGGTTTTGTTTGATTTGCATAATCAGAAATTATGAATCTTTTCTATCAGAATTGGATTGAATAATCAATCACTCGAATCACTTATTAGATTTGCTTAAGCTCGGAATCAAATGTGGATATAAGCTTTAGTTTTGGTTTGCATAATGAGAAATGATGAAGCTTTTTTTTTTACTGAAAATGTAAATTGTAGGACCTGCGAGATGTTACCGTCAGATTAAGGGAAAGCCATACCCAAAATCAAGATACTGTCGAGGTGTTCCTGATCCTAAAATCAGGATTTATGATGTTGGTATGAAGAAGAAAGGAGTTGATGAATTCCCTTACTGTGTTCATTTGGTTTCATGGGAGAAAGAAAACGTTTCAAGTGAAGCTCTTGAAGCTGCTCGTATCGCTTGCAACAAGTACATGGTGAAATCTGCTGGGAAAGATGCATTTCATTTGAGGATTAGGGTTCATCCCTTTCATGTTCTTAGGATCAATAAGATGCTTTCTTGTGCTGGTGCTGATAGACTCCAGACTGGAATGAGAGGTGCTTTTGGTAAAGCTCTTGGTACTTGTGCTAGGGTCGCCATTGGACAGGTTTTGTTGTCTGTTAGGTGTAAAGATGCTCATGGACATCATGCTCAAGAGGCTCTTCGACGTGCTAAGTTTAAGTTCCCTGGTCGTCAAAAGATCATTGTTAGCAGGAAATGGTATGATTGGGTTTGTTTCTTTGTTTTTTTTTTGTGAAATGCTTCTTGTTGATGTTGTTAAGTTTGAATTTTTGCAGGGGATTCACCAAGTTTAATCGTGCTGATTACACAAAGCTAAGGCAAGAGAAGAGGGTTGTTCCTGATGGTGTTAACGCTAAGTTTCTATCTTGTCATGGTCCCTTGGCTAACCGTCAGCCCGGAAGTGCCTTTTTGTCAGCTGGTGCACAATGATGTGGATGAGCTAGTTTTGGCAGATAGTTTATGTTTTTGGTTAATCATTGTTGCAAACTACTCTATCATCTTGTGGTTCTATCCAAGTGTTATGAGACTTGTTTTGTTCACTTTCATTTACTAAACTTGGAAAAAGAAAACTATAAAAAAGAAAACTATAATCGTTGCCATCTCATTTGCAGTTACAGTTTCCACAATTCAGTGTTTCAATTACTGTAAAGCTTATGTGTAGAGAGAATCTGTACAATAGTTTCTGAACCTATCAGGGGTTTTCCAGCAAATCTCTTTGTATATGATGTAAATCAAAACTAGCGTGATTCTGTTGACGTATTTAGCAAGCTAACAGAGGAGACAAAAATATACAAATGTTCTTAATATTTAAAGAGAATGGCAATATCAAAACATCTATAATACCTTAGAAAAAATTTATCTCCACCTTTTCAATATAGCTTAAAGTTGGTCTATACACATTAATTTTTGTGAAATGATTGTTACCACAAAAAAAAAAAATTGAAACGGTATGTTCATGACCGAATCTGCTTCCTCGTCTCATAGTATGTCTACAATTTTATTATCCGGAGAGAAAATACTCTTAAAAATCTATGGTATTGAACTCACCCATACATCAACAAAGATTATATATTGTTCATCAGACGTGAAAAAACGAAAACAATACTTTGAAAGATCATTCCATACACCCCTCACAAATAGATTGATTTGCCGGCTCAAGCACTTTGATATGTGAATAGATTGATTTGCCGGGTCAAGCACGTTGATATGTGAATAGATTGATATGCCGGGTCAAGCACTTTGATATGTGCCTAAATGATCAACGCCCTATTAAAAGTCACTTGGTCACAAGTTGGCCACCGCACCAATATGTGACCATTTTAGGCACGAATTTAAATGTGGGGCCAGAGACTCCCAAATTAAACATTTTCAAAATAGTGGGGCCAGTTCGTGACTTTAGAAAACCTTTTAACCCAAAAAAAAATATAAAATCGTGACATTTGTATGGCCACGCTTTTGCATGTCACGGCAGTGGCTAAATTGTTTGTAATAAACCTAAACTGTATATATATATATATAATTAAAGGCAGATGGATAGAGGATAGCGGACATGGCATGACGCTTTGCCTTTGGTTGTCATTTTGCTTTTTATTTCTATAAACCCCTAAAATAAAAAATTCGTTACCGTTTTTATGTTTATTAGGCTCAACTCTAATCAACCAAACATAACCAGGCTGTCTTAATCATGACTTTTATCATCCCACTCAAATATAGACCCACTTGATTTTCTTCTATTATTACAGCACCACAACAATATCTTAGGAAATTTTTATATGATTGTTCGTGCTCAAATATTCTTTTACCGACTTGTGACTTATTTACTTTATCGACTTTAATTATTATAGTTTTGTGGTTAATAAATATCATATCTGAAAATGGGAATTTTAATACTTATAATATCTTAGTATTTAAAAATTATGACATGGCTATGTCTCCGACTTTAATTGTTAACTAACTGAATAAATTGGAAAATGTTTTTTTGTTATTGATGGAAGTGGTCCAAAGTGTTTGATTCGGAACTTGTCGACGCCACCATTAACATGGCATATTCTTTCTTTTGTTTATGGTAAAATGACATATTTCATTAGCAAACATAAGCCTTTACTAGATATCCTTAAGGATATGAGTCATTTGACTAATAAATGAATTATCAATGTCACGCACAGGTGGAACATCGCATAAGTGGACCGACCACTTCAATAATTTAGATCGACGGTGACACTATATAATAATGCGTATATATTACGATGCATTATGATACGATAATGGCGTATATCATGACCATTCAACCACTATGCACATGCCACCTCCCACCATGGTAGACCAACCAATGGCCCAAACATTCTGGTTGTTTCAATTATCGAAAGTTTTGTTCCAATCAGCTATTTGTATTTTAGACTGGTATATAAGTATTTTATTATAACCTGTAACATTTACGTAATGTTATAATAGTAAAGGTGACTAATATTCACTTACTAATAATATCATTTTTACTAAATTTTAAAGGTGACCGTAAAAATGTTAACATTTGATTATTAAAATTCAATATATGTTAAAAATTTGATAATTACTATATCAAAAGTGCATTCATCACATAGTTTTCATTTCATTAATTTCTATCTTCTGCAAGTCTGTGACTGTGCCATTTGTTTTGTTTTAATCACATTTGTTTCACTCGATTTGTTAATTACGTTTAGTTTGCACTAGTTGTTCTATTATTATCTTTAATAATTTTGAACTAAATTTAATTAACAGCACCTACATATATGGTTACATATATCATACATCCAGGGTGAGATATATTTACCATGATTCGTGAGTTGTGTGCTCATCATGGAATAGAAAGAAACTGCAACCTAACTAATAATTAAAATAAGATCAAAGTACACGTGGCGTGGGATATGGAAGAAAGCTGTGTAACGAAAAAGATGGAGTTTGATGAAAAATATCTATAAAGCTTGATATATTCTTTCTGAAATAAATTAGAAACTAAAAATATGGAAGATGTTTAAAAAATATATTGTCAAGAAGATGCAGTATACATGTTTAGTTTGAATGATATGTACATGTTTATTATATACAATGATACAGAAATCATATATGATTGACTCTAAATTATTAGACTATATGTTTTAGCCAATACACATGTTTAATTGACCAAAACAATAGACATTAATCTTCGTAGAAAGGCGTTCAGTGGTATAGAAGAACCTTCTTAGAAAGGCTTTCAAAATCCCCCACTCCACATCCAACCCAGCTGATACTTTGGACCAGCATTACGCACCCTCTCCTTAAATAGTGACGTTTATTTTAAGTAAATAAAATTTATCAACTAACTTTTGTATTTCTTTTATATATCATAGAGTTTTGTTATATTTCACTTGACAAATAAAACACTTTTAAGACAACTCTCATAATCTAGTTATGGATTCCACTAAATTTGAGGCAGCTTGAAGAAGACTTGGGTGAAAAAGAACGCGTCAAAAATATTAGATTTAGTTTCTATAAAAGCATTGGATTATTATTTTTTTTTACATGTTAACAATTATTTTTGTACCTTATGTTGGGAACCTTATATACATAATTTAACCGGGTGAAATATCATTACTTTTTAAAAAATGGCAAGCAGGCCAATAAAGTAAAGCAGAATAATGAAAAGTAAAGATTT
This sequence comes from Nasturtium officinale, assembly GCA_963854855.1. NCBI lineage: Eukaryota > Viridiplantae > Streptophyta > Magnoliopsida > Brassicales > Brassicaceae > Nasturtium > Nasturtium officinale. The sequence goes on along the minus strand of OY978501.1, from coordinate 7,086,618 downwards.
GAAGAAGTACTTTGAAAGAAAGAGAACAAAAACCGACTCCAACCCTACCTCGAAGGCTCGAACCATATAATTCATTACTCCACCTTATTTTATATTTTTAAATTTAAGGTTTCGGTATAAGTCCATAGTAAAAAATAGGGATGTCAATTAGAATCGAAAACCTACGGATTACCCTAAACCCACATTACTAAGGGGTGAGTTAGGGTTCATGTTTTGATTGTCCAAAAAAAAGCGGACATTGCGGGTTGACCCGTCATAATCTATGGTCTTTGATGGACAAATCTGCATGGGTTACGGATTAATCCGCGGACTGATAGAGTTACACGTTAAAAACAAAAAATAGTAAAAAAGCCCTTTCATATTGGTTTTATTTTAGAAATTTTGAAAAATACATTTTGTTTTCTTTTGTCTTAATAAGTTGGAGACGTTGACAATAATTAAATCAATTTCATATTTGAATCTTTGAAAATTTATTGATTTAATTATGCATTTTATGACTTTTATTACTATTTTCTTTTTGATTTGTGATAGATATAATATACATTTATTTTATTATCGATAAATTTACATTATAAAACTTTAATTTTTTAGTTGTTAATTTGATTTTAAATTCTGTAGACCAATCCGCTTAACCTGCGATTATAGTGCGGAACAAGTTAGGGTTATTAGTTTAGAACCCATAAATTAGCGGATCAATCTGCTATAATCTGCAAATTAATTCAACCCGCAATAGAATAGGCTAAACGGGTCAAGTTATCCCATTTTGTCATCCCTAATAACAATGGATTAAGAATTAAAAAAAAATTTAGCCATCTCTCCATAATCGGATTCGGGTACATCTCTTTCTTTATTGCCATTTGTCATTTTTTGTGCAACTTGTATAATATTTCCTCGTATTCTATTTCTTTACTTGTATTCTGTCCTCCTAGCCGCATAATACGTTAGGATTTTTTTTTTTAATTTCTTTGAGATGAAACCAGCCCTGATAATTAAACAATTGAAAAATATCATAGAGCTAGCGAATAATAATTTTAAATTTTCCAACAGTTTTTTACTACAATAATTTATACTTAGTTTACTATTTCGGAGGCTAATCTAACTTTGGCGATATTATGAAGAGAGATTATAACTTGTAAAATAGTTTAAAATATGGTCAAGTGAGTAATGAGAACCTGACTCTTTCCATGTGCAATCCAAAGACGTGAAACGACAGGTGACAGCCGTCCGATTTACCTCGTAATCTACCTGCTCGTTTTGGAAGGCTAATCCTACGGCTGATACAACACAAAGATAATGCCAAATCTCCATGACAACAATAGTTTATTTTTCTTTTCTCTCTCTCTTACAATAATAAAATAAATGAAAATTGAAAAATGGAGCATCCTTAACCTCATTGATATTCTCGAGTCCATAAAAATATTGATATTTTTTTTTATATTCTCGAGTCCATAAAAAAAAACTCATTGATATATTTTTAAAAATAAAAATATTTGTCAAAAATAGCTACTCCATTTAAAGTCCATACACAATATGATCTTTATTTAGAATCTTGTAGATCTGAACAAAATATCCAAAATTCAAAGTATTCATCCGATCTTGATTTAAAAATTAGAACTAAACACAAATCCAAATTAAGAAAATACTTGAACGGATTCTAAATTTTTATATCCGAATCCGAACCGAACCAAAAATTGAATGAATATCCGAAGTACCCGAAATATAATTATATAACTAAAAATATAAATTATATTAATTATATGTATATTGTATATAACATAATTATCCAAAATTACAATTATAAATTCAAAGTATAAATTATTTTAGATCATAAATACCAAAATAACCAAAATATTTTAAAGTTATAACTAGTACAAACTTTATTACAAACCGAACCATATGTCAAATACTTTGGATAAAAAGATGACAATATATCTATTTTTAATGTGATAATAAAGAACTTACTCACCTGATTTACAACAAATAATAACAAATTGAACTAAAAATATGTTGAAAGATATTCGTTATTAGATATATAAACTTCATCGATTATCATTATTTTATATATATATAGAAGAAGTAAGCTAGCGAAAAAAACATTTTAAGAAAAATATGATTTGAATATTTATTTGATAGCATCATTTTGGTTAATTTAATATTTATATGAACTATTTATAATTTAATTAAATCAGATATTAAAAATCAATATATTCTAAGGTTTTTAAGTTATATTTATGAAAATTAAAAAAAATTATAATATTTCGGGTACCCGAATCTGAACCGAAAATTATCAATACCCAAAAAGTATAAAAATCTTTAAATCCGAAATACCTGATCCGAAAAACTCGATCCAAAACCGAACAGATATCCGAACACCCAAAACTAGAATCTAGATATTTTTTGGACACTTGATCCATATTCCGAAGTTTATTTGACTTTATTATTGTGTATATCGAGTTAAAAATTTATTTGCGAATAAATCATGGCCATAGTTTCCCTGCCATTATGCTTTATGTAACAACTAACAAAGCTTACATACATGCCCAAGGATCCATAATTTACCCTGCAAATCAGAAGTTTTTATATTTTTGACCAAATATTTTTAGATTTATTTCCGAGAAATGCGAAATAATTGAAAAAGCATTCAAATGTTTTCTACCTTCTGACGTGCACGAAGCAATTTAAAATAATACTAAATCTTATTATTATTTTAATACCAATAAAAAAGCTATTTTGACCAAATAATCTCTATATATATATACATTTCAGACTCTCCATCTCGCTTATCACCCTCACAATTTTCTCTCTGACGTTTTTATAAGCCTATCTCTCTTGAATAAAATGGCTGAAATATCTGATGTATCGCCATTGAAGCGTGATAGAGAACAAGAAACCCTAGCCGAAGAAGAATCATCTAAACGAAAAAAGCTCTCTTCATCATCTTGTTCCTCGTACGACCAGATTCTCTGTCTCCTCAACGATTCAGACGAACAAAACCAACCCAACAATGACTTAACTTCCTTCATAAACGCTCTTCAGCAAGAAATTTCATCAGATGACCAAAACGTTGTCGTTTCAGGGAACTCTAACGTCGGAGATTCGTCGACTTCGTGCGTTTCCTCAAAGGAAAAAGAAGTTGAAGATGATACCAAGAAGAAAGTGATGCAACACCTTTTGGAAGCTTCCGATGACGAACTAGGGATCCCTAATACTGAATTTGGTGGGAGTAACTATGAAATTTTTAATGAGGATTACGTGTATGGAGATAATTTGTTAGATGGGTTTGGTGTTGCATTTTGGGAGCTTGAAGATGAAGCTGCTAATTATTACACGCTGCTGCAGTCTGAGCTGTTCATGTAGAAATCCTAAGGGTAAAACAAATTTGAAAAAAGTAAATGTTAAAGATAATAACCAATTAGAAAGAAGAAAAATAGTGGGTCTCTTTTTTTTATATGGAATTAATTTCATTTTTAAGGCACACTTTTTTTTGGGCAGAGCTGCGAAATTTCATTTTAATCTATTGTTTGATTAATTGTAGTGGGACAAGAAATAATGATATTTTTATTTATCTTTGGATTCTTCCAGTTTTTTTTTTTTTTTTGATTGAAAAATCCAGTTATTTGTTGCGTCGAAAGATGGTAAAAATACTAATCCGTGGGTTTTCAAGTATGTTTCGTGTGAATAAGAAAAAGTGGCGTGTTCATGGAAGTAATGCATATAATTAAGTAAGGGATAAACTTGATTAAAGAGTAAGAATCGTTTCTCGTTAACATTATTCTAAGCGAGATAAGAAAAAGGCGAAGAGGTTTCGCGCAGGCCACACTCTAAATTATTGCGTTTTCAAGTTTGTTTTCGATTACTTGTTTACGTTTAGTTTACTTTCACGTTTACATGTAATACTAATATAGCTTTCATCAACTGAAATTATAACGTCTAATATTCTAGTCAAAATATACTTTCTTTTTACATTTACAATTTATAAATTATTTTCTAAATATATATAGACTCTTAAAATTTATATGTACACTCTAAATTTCAAGTGTTTGTAGAAAGGATAGATGGTTGGTTGGCGTCTCCTCTGACAGAGATGGGATTGATCTTCGGGTCTTTTGAACACATCGGGCGGTTAAGGCTTTCCACCTTCGGGTGGATTTAAACCATTTTTTTTATCTTTAGCAAAGAAACCCCAAAATTGGTAAAACTTGCTTTTAGAAGTTGAGAAGAACATGCCAAACACTTGGGAGTTAAATCTTTCACCAATGACACCATGTTACAAAATGATACATACAAAAATTCCCTAAGAGATTTTATAAGTATATCTTCTCAAAAATTCACTGTTTTAGTATCTAGTTACCTTAGCTAGCTTTCCGCTTCCATTCCACGGAGTATGTAGTAATCTCGCTTAACTCCAAGTCTTTGGCATGTTCTGCTCAACTTCTCGTCTTATTGTCTGAAAGTTGTTTTAACTATATGGGATTTTTTTAGCGAGAGTACAGTAAGAATGACCTCCACCTAGAACTCCCCTCTTTACTTTGTATTTAACCAAACAATCATGGGCCTTAATCCATCTTGAATTAGATATTTGAGCAAAGTTAAGTACTTTCCCCGCTACTAGAAGGATTCAAATCCAAGACTCCATGCTCCTCTCTAGAGGTCTCTTCAAAAGTAACCGGTTTAGCTAATGACACCAGATCCAAATTTGTTTCTCGTTTTGCTTGATTTTCATGGGTTTCCAGAAAAATGTTAAGCTTTGTTATTTTAGGAAGAACTACTGCTTCTAATCTATAAATATTCACAAAGAATTTTCTGAAGAATAAAGAAAATTTAACAATGAAAAACAAAGTTATGGTTTCAATCTAACCATTGATCGGTGTAACTCTTGTATCATATTATTAGGTGGTGAATAATTATTAGTGGGGCATAACATTTTGATGGTAGCTGGATACCTCTACTGAACTATACTGTTCTTTAAGCATTTGATATTTTTCTCGACAAAATATATGCGGAGTATGATTATAAAATATAGGTGTTGGAAAATAAATTATGTAATGTAATAGAAATCGAATACGAATGCGCGTCGGTGCGTCATATTTAACCGACCAAGTAATGATGCATTTGCATTAGTAACGTACTCTGCCCAACAATGATTACGATGAGTGGACCAACCAAACGATGTGTTGGTTATGCAAATAATTTCATTCTCATGTGACGATCAAATTATTTGCATCAATAGTATAATCTATATAATGTTTTTAGTCGGATCTAACAAATCCTTAAATACGAAAGATACATCCTGGGTGCTTCAAATATTATTTTTTAGCTAATATAATATGTTTCACACGACAAACGTCATATATATGATTATAACAAGATATTTCTTAAATAAACGTCAAATTGCACCAATTAAAAGTCGTGTTTAACGAACTTTACTGGTTAAAAACAGTTTTAAAGTATAAAACGAAAATTACTCGTGTTTGCTTTGGCCCTGTATAGTTCTCACACGTCATTAGTATATCAGTTCATATTTCATAGCCGATTAAAAAAGGAATTAAACCTTTTGGAACATTTTCTCCATTTTTTAAGTTTTAGTTCCCGAAATATATATTGATAAACTATATTTTATTAAAATTGCAACGAAGAGTTTACATGATGGTGAAAATATTGAAGAAAAAACTTATACTAATTAGAGAATAATTTATGCATAATTAAGTTGAGTAGAAAGATACTGAGGATATTTGTTGTCGAACCTTCACTTAGTGGTCCTCGAGACCCAAGAATATAATCAAAAGTATATTTATCCTTGTCTTGAATTGGCCGCTAAAGCAATGCAAATAGCGAATTTTAATCCTAAAAGTTGTCATGAGAGGCTAGTCGAACCATATCAAAGAAATTGAAAAGGAGTTTGATTTCCAAATTAGTTTTGTGTTAGTGGAAACAAAGGTCTGAAAATTTATAACTATTATTAATCAATTGAAAACCGTAATGAAACCCCGAATGTGTCAAAATCGAAATTGATAACCTGTAGAAACAAAATATCCAAAATGGAAGGTCCAGACATAAAGTTGAAAAATGATTCATCACAAAAGCGAATATTTAGACAAATAAGAAATGTCCACAAAACAATGTGAAATTTTACTTTGAATGAGTTAATATAAGACGAATGAGTCAGATGAATCCGCTTTATGAGATAATAATAATGCATGTATATTGGCCATAATATGAAATATATCTTAGGTAATAACGACAAAAGGTTCATACAAACTATTTTTGGACAGTTATATTGTTCATCTATATATGTATGTTCATGACCACATCAACAAAGTTTGAGAAAAGTTAATTTTGTAAACGAATTGAATACTTTCAAACTCAAACTACGTATTTATTTTGTAGTTTCAAATCTAGAAATGGTGTTTTACTTTAGAGTAATGGTCAGTGGAGGCAATGACATAATGAATACTAATAGTATAATCACATGCAAATAAATGTTTTATAAGGCAAATCAATATTCTGTCTTTTAAAATATTACTTCTGTAACCTGATGTTGCATTAGTGGAGTAAACATTTAGGGAATCAACAAAGTAATATAATTTTTATTAGATTTTAACAGTTGTATTAGAGGACAAAATAACAGATTTAATTATGTTATGAAATGAAAATGCCCTAAATGGGCTACTAGTCTAATCCTCCACCAAGACTAATCTTACTTTACTTTTTATGCCTCAATCATGGGCTCATTTTTTCCCCACTGCACAAAAAGTAAATTTGTAAATTAAAAAATTGTCATTGTATCGAATCAAAGTTCTCTCCTCGAATATGATCCTCCTGCCAAAACATAATTCTCATAAAATTGAAAGATAAATAAATATATTGATATTTAAAAGAGAAATTCATCATATTTATACATTGGTACTTTAGCATAATCAAATAGTTGAAGATTCGACTCAAGTAAATATGCTTTTAAAGTCGATGCAGGTGCTAGTGAATGTGAATAAATTCGTCACAGACTTTGGACTTAAAGTACTCGATTGAATCAATAGCTTTCATATTTCCTTTCTTTTTCTAACTAGTTTATTAATAAATGGGCCATAAATGAACGCACAACACGACAAAACTAACTTATTGCAAATTAGATGTGATAAAAACACAGCTAAACAACTTTAAGCTGTAATATAATTGTTTAAAAGAGATTGGAATCTTTAGAGCAAGCGAAAGAGGTAAAGACTAATGTAACAAATGAAAAGAAGAAACATCCATTAAAGTGTAGGAACAAAAGATAGAATTCAGTAGGAAACATGAAGCTTACACAAATTACAACAAGTCACAGAACAAAGATCTCCATGAATCTTATAGATTTACTAAACTAATAAGGTTGTGTTTTTATACCCTGTTAAAGACAGATGAATCCAACATCTTCAAACCGGTAAAATTATCTATTCAAACACCGGTTTTTTCGCGGTTTTATTTCACTTTCTTCAACAGCTCATCACCGCGCAGTTATAAACGAAATTAACCGATTGTTTCTTACCAAGTAAATGCCATTCCGGTGTTGCATTACTTGGCACCCATGAGTTAAGCTCGATGAACCCTTCACCTGGAGCCTTTGGTCCACCGATCACTATAACCTGATCTCCACACGCCTTAAACGCTAAACCCCAACCATTCATCGACCCCGCTTGCTCAGGCAAATTCCCAACTTGCATCCAAACTCTTGCTTCCTTATCATACTTCCTAACAGCCATACCCGCATGATCAGCCGCGTAAAGCTGACCATTCACAACCGCTACAAGCGGTGGAGCCATCGCTGCTGCAGACATTCCATTCCCTTGGTTAGACCTCGGTGGACACATCTCAGGAATCTCACTCCATTTCCTAGTCTTCAAATCAAACTCTTCCCCACAAGTTAAAACCTTTAGCTCATTCCCTTCACCAACACCAATCCCACCAATGACATAAAACTTCCCATCCATAAACACACCAGAACACATTTTCCTACGTTTGTTCATCCCTGGTAACACAGACCAAGTCTGATCCTCATAGTTATACATCTCTGCAGTATCAAGAATCCTACCGCTCGAATCGCAACCACCCGCTAAAACTGCAATCTCACCATTACTAGCAGAGCCAAACAAACATCTAGGCATGTTCATACTCTTCCCAGTAGACCAAGAATTAGTCAAAAGACTGTATCTATAGATTACATACGAACTCACTTCCCAACCAAACACAAGCAAATCAGTTCCTACAGCCAAAGATTCTTTATCAGCGTACCTGAAACATTCGTTCTGAGGCATGCTCGGCAAATGCATCCACTGTTTCGATCTTGGATCAAAAGCTTCCCATTCATTGAGATGGCAAGAGAAATAAACCCAATGCTCAAGCGTCCCTTGAAGTCTCCTGAGTCTATAAATCTCTCCAGTTCGAATCAGAGCTCGTAAGCTTCGATTCACTGAAGCAATGGAGCAGTAATCAGCTCTAGAGCAACGAATCAAACAGCTGATTGAATCATCTTTGTTCATCCCTGGGATAAGTGTTCCTGAATCTGAAGATCCATTGTCTTCTTGGCTTGAATCAGTGAGTTTATACATCTCCTTGAGTTGAAGATCGGTTTCATCGTTGTTGAGAAAAGGTCGTTTCCCAGAAATCAAAAAGCTCCATTTCGTTTCTTTATGGCTTGGCATGGTGAAAAGAGTTGAAACTAAACAAGAATCTCGAGGTCGACCTTCAAACATCTTTCTTGAAGATATCCAAATTCGTACTCTCTCTCTCAATGGAGAAGAAACATAAAAGATGAAACTTTGTTTCCTTCTTCAGATTGGATCCAAGCTTTTAACCCAGAAGAAGCTCAAAATTGATTCCATTTGCTGAAATCTGGAACACAAATAAGTCAAAATCTTAACTTTCTTGAAACAAAAATATCACACCAACCAAAAAAAAAAAAAAACTCAGAATGATAATCAGATGGAGAAGGAGAGTTTGATTGGATGATGAGAAAAATAATTTTAATTTTTTTGTGTATATTTCAAAGTTTAATTAAACTAATCTTCTCTCTCTTTTCTTCTTTTACATTTGTCTATACATACCTTAAATGCGTAAGCTCCTCTGCAAATCAGAAGAAGCAAAACAGACTTTGTAGACAAAAAATTCTCAGTGTTGTGCACATTTTTTTTAATCTGTTTTTTTTAATAATTTACTAATGTGTTTATTATTCTGTGTGCTTTGTGTTTTACTGTTTTAGTCTTTTAAAATATTTATTAATTAAAAAAAGAAGAGATTAAAGCATAAGACGACGTTTCAAGTGCTTACTGAACACACAAGCGTGTAATCCAATACCTTGAATCTAACTAAGCTATTGCTTCAATCGTACAATATTATTGTTAATAAAATTTAAAGTACAACTTTAGATTTCATCATATTTATCTTTTTATATATTATCGTCAAAAAAAAGTTTATAAATTGCAGTTGCACTCTTTCCTTTCTTGGGACATGGTGGTACTGGTGCCTGAAATGTGGGTGAATTTTTTTTTTTATTGCAGTAAATTTTTTTCGAAAAAAATTGGATAAGGACGAATAAGCGTTTTAATCGGACGGTTATAAATTTTCCGGTGGTTCTGCGTCGGAGCCGCCAAGATTTGCCGTAAAGTAAAGATCCGATTTGACACGTGTCATCACCCCCCTCCACAAGGGTGGTAGAAGTCTGACGAAGTCAGTTTATAAACTTTTTTTTTTAACTTTTGACTCCATTTGTTAAGAACTGTGGGTGGAATAGCCTACGGGCGAGAGTACGGTGTATCTGATTTGTGTCTGCGGGGTCCACTTATATTTTCTTATTTTAATATCGAAGGACATTTGGTATTTGAATACAGCGGGATATGTATGATGCAATGTATGGACTCTATTTAATTAACGATTGGTCAAGACTCAACTCTCAAGAGTCATCATGGTTGTCGTTTTACACCAAACCATTGACTTTTTGTTGAACCCACCAAACATGGATCAATGGTTTGATTGTAAAAGAAAGTACTAAAACACTATTTTCATGTTGAAAAATATTCCGAAATTTGACTAGTGATGTGTTCTCATGCTAATGACGATTTCTTATTATTTAAAATATGATATAACTGGCTCGTTTTCAACAAACACGAATTTAGTCCAGACAAATTAACTATTATTACATGTGCGTGTGTGTTCTTTTTGTTAAGCAATTGTTACATGTGTTCATTCATCAACTCAAATTCAACATTTAGAACGACAGATTTCACAAACCCACGTTCCGAATTATGTTTTAGATTTCAACATTAGTATGTTTGAATATGACGAGTTCATCTATGATTTCATGTTCTCTAGTTATGTCAATTAATAATTGAGTGATTTTCACAATTAGCAGCCAGCAATTTCGTCCGTGTACATTTATGTTCACTTTTGGATGATGACGATGGTAGCATCGTATTGTCAAAACCTTTTCCAACTGTTTTATTAAGAGTTTCGGATTTGAATGAAGTTGCTGATCTTTTAGTTTTGGGTATAAAATTAACATTAGTATTTAACTATTTATGATTTTAGTTACCATGTTTTTATCACTTTGCGTCTTTGACCTATCTAGTACTTCTAGAGTCGACTTTTCATCTAGAAGAAAAGGAGCAACAATGATGTAGAGTCATAGACTAACAAACTAAAATTAAATAAAAGAATAGAATTTATATTGGAGAAGCAAAGACTTTCTTTATAGCTTATCACAAATTAAAGTGTGTTCACTATACTTTAAATCGTCGGTTACAGAATAATGGATGGCAATTTGTACGTAAATAGAATTAAACGTTTTTGTAGCAAATTTAGGAAATTGCTTATTCGTTTCAACACGCATGGGAGTGAAAAGCTATAATGAAATTCTTGAACAAAAATAGTGGTATTAGGAAGCAGAAAAAAAAGAGAAAATTAATACGATATTTAGGGAAAATTGTCCAAAAAGAAACAAAAGTAAAAAAAAAAAAATGAGACTCTTGGTTTTAGTCACATGTCTGACTCAGCATCTGACCGGATTAGACTCGACGCTTAAGTTGGTGGTGACCCCATCTCCTTCATCTGTTTTTAAGTTTGGAGAAATGTAAGGACAGAAATCACTAATATTCCTTACGAAAATAGCAAAATAATTGATACCAATTGTGCTGAGAATTCCATTTACGATAACTTTGGGTTTCGAAGTTGCTTTGGTTCACTAGGCGTAGAATGAAGCTAGAACTAGTGTGTTTTTTTTGTTACAACGTATAAGTTTTAAACACTGAAAAATCAGAGGATTGTATTCACCTTCTTTTTCCTCTCAGTTTTTTTTATCTTCTAAAAACTTTTATAGTTCGTAAAACGCGTAGAGATTCGATTAGTATTGTCAAACCAAGAATAAACTTCAATTAGTAGGTGATTTTGTTGGAGAAGCTTGTCAAGAAAAACTCTCGATTACATTGTGATCAAGGAAAACTTGTCAATATTTGTATCTTGTTTCTCTCAGCTACCAAGAGTTATGTATATTTTTGTGTGTGGTGGTGGTAATCCAGTTTACACCGAGGTTATATTTTAAAAATAACAAGTATGTTATTAGAGCCAAGTTTAATGAAAAGAATTCAACCTTATCAGCTTACAAATGATGCTTATTATGCAGTAAATAAACCTTAGAACCATTAATGATTTCTCATCGTTCCTACAATAAATACTATACGCTAACACTATTTTTGTCCCACAGTATTTCCACCAGCACTCCAATCTTGTTTTTTTACAACCACGCATATCTACTTACTTGCTTATCTAAAATTCTAAATGTATTAGGCAATATCCTTCTTGCTCTTTCTTTGAACAACGTTCATGATTATATACAACTAAGTAAAGTCATATATGATATATGTAGAGTCGATATGGTTAATAATAATAATAATATTGGAAAATAAGATGAGACGTGAGAGAGAATTACATTGTAAAAAAAAAAGTAAAAACTAATTAGTAATTAATTACCTTTCCTCCTCACTAATTGCGGCTCAACGCACATTTCGCCTAAAAGCAATGGTTTACTAATCAAAAACTTGACTTTTTCCTCTTTCTCTTGCTCTTTTCGTTTTATTTTGTACACATTTTATTTCATTCCTAAAAATAATGGTATTTTAGGTGTCGACTAATTTTTTTATGTATGTTTTAGCCTTTAGGCTTGTCAACTTTTCAAAAAATATATTTTATGTTGATAGATACTAACTGACTAAAAACTTGCTTTCGTGGGGCTGTAGCTAAACACTACTATAATTTTTCTTTTGTTTGTTTTGCTTAACACTACTATTTCTCTGTCAATTGATGAAATAAAGATACATTTTTTCTTTTCTTTTTTCTGTTATCAAAAGATATTAATTTCTCAGGGACTCGATGTACGTTATTATGACACGTTAATTTGTGAGGAAATTAAAGAGTTACCAAATGTTCACTCACATCAAATGTAATAGTGTAGATAAACTCTATTACGTGTCACGGTGTCAGGTCTTTGGTTATATTCTTATCCAACTCGCATGTTTATAACATCAATAGACACACGTCACATACTGCTATGCGTATACAAATATACGTTATCTGCGGTCTATGTATATATGTTCTCTCGGATGCTTAACACAGAAAGTGAGAAACAGCTAATCATTGTTACTTCACACTGACACAAATAAATACACACGTACATACACATATGCACTAGTATACAAGAATGTAAAAAGCATAATGTAATGACGTATATACGTGTTTTCTAGAAAATCAGAAATTTGGAAGAATGAGTTGGCATTTGGCAACCCAATTGATGAGAAGAACGAGAGTGGGCATCTTTTGTAAGAAAATGTAAGATGGCGACAAAAAAGAAAATGTAGGCAGCCTTCATTCGTTTACCATTTTAGTATTATTATTATATTAACAAATGGTAACGCCTTAATTTAACTGAATAACTCCTTGTCACTCATAAAATTAATTTATTATTTTTCAAGTATCATCGGGGATTTTGAAATTTCAAACAACAATATAAAATGTTGAAATGTACACTCGACTTGTCTAAAGGCCAAGAAAACTAACTATATATATAGAGTAACGTGTTTTAAAATAAAGAGTAATATAATTTTTTCTACCAAAAAAGAAAAGAAAGAGTAATACAATTATACAAAAAAAACATTTTTCGTAAAGAGTAACTCAAAAATGTCTCAAAAGTTAAATGAAAACGGTACTTATCAGATATTCAAAAGTTAAAATATAGGACTAATTTCAGGGTTTTGCAACGAAGAAGACAAATTTCCGTATTCACAGTCGTAAACTCGTATGAATACCATTAGGCCATATCCAACATATATAATTAACATGCATGCGTTTTTTTATCTTGTTCTAAGGCAAATAATATGAATCTATTAATTTTTAAAGTGGAAGGATATTTTTAATTTATATTTAGTATTTAGTTTCTGTAATAATGACGCATATCAAATGCATACTATTATTGCTAAATTTTTTGTTTGGTCAAGCATACTATTACCAACTATATGTTTATATCTGAGCAAAATATGAAAAAGGGTCTCAGTGTAATTAGTTGGACGTCATTTTCATAAACCACGTTTAATCCCTCTTTTATACGTAGATGGAAAAAATGGAATTCTAAACAGGATTTCTTTATAAAATCATATTTTAGAAAGACGTGTTGCAGTGGATATTACTTGTGTGATTAATTAAAAAGCAAATATTTCCTAATAAAAGTACCCTTTAATTTTTGAATGTTTAATCTGTGATTCTGTGCTTGAAAGCGTCTTAATATTGACAGATAAGGTTGAGTCGAATTAAATACATAAAAGAAAGCTATTTGCATTTCTTTTAGCTTTTCGAAGTCGATCTGTTTCCGTTGCACCGTGGATATGTCGGGAATCGTATTCTTCGAGGGAGCATTAACTCTAGATGTTGACTGATGTAACTGAAACCTAAAATTAAAGCATGAATCTTCCCTAACCAAATTTCCAAATACACACACAACAAAATAAAAGTAGAAGACGAACAAATGCTTTTGCCCAAAGTTAGACTCATCCAACACCCACACGCCGTCATATTAAAGCCTTTTACTCAGTTTTTAACACCCAACCCAAAGAGCAAATACTTGCCTGAATAAAATAAAGTAAAAACAAAGAACAGTTATTTTTTTATTATTATTATAATTCAAAATTCGAAGTGTTTTCCAAATTTAAACTATTTAATAAATTATCATAAACATTGACTTAAATGAAAAAAAAAAGAAGCTAATTAAATGTGATCGGACCATAGTAGTAGTTGGTCCTTTAGACCGGATCACATAATTCTTTTTTAGTACACGACCATACTTAGCCCACACCAGCATAAAATATGCACAAGGGATATTACTTCGAATGAGGCTTACATAAAAGTATGGGCCTTACTCAAAGAGTACAAGAAACAACATGGTTGGGCCTTAATTTAGGAAACATTAGGCCCAACAAAAAGAAACTAAAAAAATCTTCACTATGCTTCCGAGACGACGGAACAGAAAAATTTCTGCCGGTGTTGACTTCAAATTCTCGTTGATCAGATCGGCGCCAAAATATAAACGAGAAATGGGAAACACAGGTCTCATGATCTTCAGGTTGGCGTGCTTAGCCATTGTCTCCGTTGTGAAAGCTCTTTCTCATGAACCAGAACTTGGTTCTGCTCGAGTCGTCTTCCATGTTTATTTTCCCTTCTCCTCTTCTTTGCTACTTAGTGTTCTACACCAAAATTGGATATGATTTTAATCAAAAAACTTCATTGGGTGATTCGTATTTAGTGGTTTGGGTGTTTCAGATACATTTTTCAGGATACGAATTTCTCAGTTTTGAATTTTTTGTTATAGTTCATGATTCAGGAAGTTGTAATTTCTCAATGGGATGTTAATATGATGAAAATGTGTGTGCAGACTAGTTATGGAGTTATTGAATTTGGGTTTTATCATTATGTTGCACCCAAGACAGTGGACCATATCTTCAAGCTTGTTCGTTTAGAAGGTTACAATACCAATCATTTTTTTCCGGGTAAATTTACTTAAAGACTCAAGCTTTGATGTGATTTTGCATATTTGGTAAAGAAGGGGCTGAGTGTGAGTTACTTTGCAGGTTGATAAAGGTTTTGTTGCTCAAGTTGCAGATGTGGCGAATGGACGTTCAGCTCCGATGAATGAGGAGCAAAGGAAAGAAGCTGAGAAGAAAATTTTGGGAGAGTTTGGTGATGTTAAGCATGTGAGAGGTACTCTTTCTATTTTTTCGATATCGTGTAGCTCGGTTTGTTTCTGTTTTTTTTCCTGTGAATGTCATTTTTTGTTTGTGTTTAAAGTCTTTGTGATGATTATGATTGTAAGGTGATGTTTTGCCTTGATGTAGTTTTGTTATTATTCGATAGATATGATGATCCAAACAGTGCATAATCGTCATTTCGATGCTTCTTGGTGATGCTCCTCATCTTGATCGCCAGGTCAATTAGCTAATTCAGCACAGACTATTCATTTTATATCTCATTTTCAAGATGACTAGTATTAAGACTGGCGATGTTCAACAGTATGCTGTGTTTGGTAAAGTTACTAAAGGAGATGAAACATTGAGTAAGCTAGAAGAAATTCCTACTCGCCGTGAGGGAATTTCGTTATGGTATGTCTCCAAGACAACTAGGCTTTCAAACCGTTTTTTTTTTTTTTCACTGGCACAGTAAATACCTCCTCTTTTGCAGCCAAAAGAGCGGATCACGATTTTGTCGACATACTATTACGGTGCATATAGTCAAATCTCATCAATTTGTTTGTTAGCTAAAGTATTTCTGATAACTTGTTCTCCTGACGTTTGTTGCTGACATGAGACACTTTAATTATGGTTAACTACAGTCCATAAAGAGATGTGGCTGAAGCCTGAATTGCTTTAAATCAGGTCATTTCCTATGTCCTAGGTGATAAGACTCAAGTTTTAGCCTTTTGAACAATTGGTTCTGTTCCGGATTACAAGAGAGTTGATGCTGTATTAGTACTCTTTAACTCTCTACAAGGAATTCACGGGTTTACTTCTGATAATCTTGTTCTCAGACACTAAAATGGAGAGCTGTGAAGAGGAGAGATCTGTCCTGAAAAGAAGACTTCAAACATCTTTGTGGAGGTGGAAAGACAGGTGATTGAAATGTCTATAGATGAGGTTTTTGATGAGAAAGCTCAACACTGTTAATGAAACCGTAACATTTATGGTCCCTTGTGTTTTGACAGATAATGAAGTGCTTCCCGTGAATCCATGTCAACGAGCCTGAAACGCCAGGGAACAACACAAAGGTAAAGTAAAATGTGTGTCGAGTCAAACAAAGCCGACATATTTGTTTCTTCTGCTGTTAAAAAAACTCAGAGTAATGGAAAAATTCATTAGTTTTTGAAGTTTAATCAGTGCTGAGACATTGATTCATGATTTGTTTCTTTGAAGGTCTGCAAAATCTGATTCAATCGGGGACAAAATTCCAGGTTCTGAGCACCAAATAGTCAAATTCTTGTTTCAGTGAAAATAAGCTTCGTAGGAAATAATAACAACACATGTGCTCTGCTTTGCTCATCCTCCAAAAAAACAAGGCATGTCTCTAAGACTAAACTCAATTCACACAATGAGTCTTTTCACTTTCGTTGACTTTTGTCTCTTCCTTTTAATTTTTATCAACCTTCCTTTATTTTCTGTTTTTTTCCTGGTCTGAAAATACAAACATTATTACCTCTTCTGCATTAAAGGAGATGGCTTGTTATGTCTGTTGTTTAGGGTTTATAAAGGGTTCTTAAAAAACTCAAATTAGACCAAAATCTTAGGAAGGGGTCATTATGAATATTAATTAGAGCCTATGGGGGAGAGAGGCTTTGTAGTGGTGTGACAACTTTAGGTGACCCACACTACTTGTTTAGCCCATTGGTTGCTGCAACTAACAAAAATTCATATCCGTGATTTATTATAAAATTCGATTCTGTTACAAAATAAAATAAAAAATAGGACACGTGATTTGATTCAGATATATACACTTTTGTAATCGGAGTCACATCGTAATCGATTCCTTCACCAATGCATTTGCGGTGTCTAGTTCCATGAGTGAACTGGTTTTTTATTGTTCATATGATCTGAGAAACTAACCACATGAGAATATAATAAGTTAATAACAATATTCATATCGTTCCAAAATGAAAATCATAAACTTTCAGTGAAAATAATTAAACTTGAACTATACTTTCTACACAATTTTACCATTTAGTTATAATTCTTTCGTGTGTTGAAATGAAATTTTTATATTTGTTAGATCAGAACAATGGAGACATTCTAAAAGATATCATTTTATATTTAGTTTTCCAAAATGCCATAACTTTAAAATAGGGGAATGAATATATCAATTTGGGATCCTTCATACGAAGATTTGTTTTGGGTTCAAGACTTACCCATCATCTATTAATGGCTAATCAACTCAACTATGAATACCTTTATAATTTTTTTAAACGATGTCATGATAAAAACAGTGTTTTAGTGCCCAAACACACTCTTTAAACAAGAAGCTATTGAAATAAATCTAATCGTCCCTTTTAAGTTTATAAAATCAAATATTTCACAAAAAACGCTATTGAAAACAGACAGCGAAACTACTAACTACTAAGCAGCTTAAAGGATGATAAATTTATAATAATTTATAATTAGTCAGTGCTTAAGATTTAAAGTGAAAGGATATAATCTGGTCTGGATATAAATTTATGTATTACATATGTAGTTGAAAAATTCCAACAATTAATATTGCATTGCAATGTGTAGCCATCACAATATCAATTTTTTTCGACAGAAATTGGGTTTTGTGAGAGGACAACAGTGGCAGAACATCACATGAGGCTTCATATTTGGATCCGTCAGATAAATTTGTAAACAGGTTAATATTTGCACAGATCACCATATGTTGAAATTTGGTAAGAGTTGATCGGTTTGGGTCAGGTTCAAATGTACTCTTTTACTTCAAATTCTTCATCTGCATCAAATTTATTAAAGTAATACATAATATGGGACCAATTAAGTAAGTTGTTTTCTTCCATTTTGCTTAATTGTATTCAATATCATGGAATCATAATTAATTCACAGTTTAAACTTTAAACTAATTCAAAAGTGTACAAACTAATACATTGGTAACTTGCTTCTATAACTGTACTAGAATTCTTAGTTTTAAAGTATGCCACACATTAGCAGGTGTCTTTCTCAATTATAGCGATTGTAGAAGGATAAATTCATGATTGAGAATTTAGAAGATATCGAAAATAGTATAAAATTGTATCATACATTTTAGAGTAATACATGTATATATATTACTGTGATTTACTTGGTTCGGAAACTAGGTTAAATGTCATTTATATAATTAGTATTATTTTTAATCATGAGAGTAAATATGGTTCTATCTTATACACACCTCTCATCAATCTATCAGCAATATGTTATTGGTTTTTTAAGCCGGACTCAACATGCCGACAAATTTAAAATACATATGTATAACTGTTGAACTAATTGTGTTTTAGTAGTGTATGATATGAATCTGAGTTATATAAAAAAAAATCCCTTGATATATGTGGTTTAGTGTAGAGTCAAGCTCTTGCGAGATCATTTGATTTTGTGAGATCAATTATTATTATAGATCTCATTTAATCTAATCATACTAACAAGAAGCAATCGGATTCGATCTTAAGGAATCCTGATCCTACCTACATCCAAACTAGTAATATGTAGGCCAGGAAGATGCCACACACACATACACACGTATTCGTACAATAATTAAAGAGTTAATTAATAATATTTAAACAAAATTAGGGAGATTCTCTGCTTGACCCGAACTCCAAGAACGTTGTTTATTAATAATTATTGGAAAATCTTTGGAACATCGTCTTTACACTGTTCAACAGGTAATTATATATAGGGAGACTTACATAACTACTCCATATTTTATAAATTTTTTGAAAATTATATCTAAATTTTCTTTGAAAAATAATCTTATTTATTAATTATTTAATTTTTAAAAATATAACTAATATTTTAATTTATATTTCAATGATATAAATATAATTATCATTAATTTATGCTTCTATCAATGTATATGCATTTATGATCTTCTTTTTTCTCTTATCTTTTTTTTTGTAAATGAAAAAGAAAACAGATATTGCGAGACAACACATGCCATGTTTTAAAATCTCGGGGATGGGTTGGTTTTATCGTTATATGTCTTTGACCGTCAACAATGTTTGGCTCCTCGGTCGTTTTTAACATTTTAACCCATACCATGAAATGTCCGCAACTACTATTTACTTGTGACTTGATAGGCATCTTCTCATCAAAATCTTGATATTGGTCGGTCTAGGGCTTGCCACAAACAGATACCTAGTTTACAAACACGACACTTGTTTTAAGAAATAATATATATAGAGTAAAGTACTACATATAGCTGAGTACTAGCTAGCTAGTAGTAGTCAGTTAACTAACTTTATTTATTCATATTTATTTGAATTTTTATAAATATAAATATTGTATATCGAGGAGAAAAGGCCTAGAATTTGTGGGGTTTTTATCCACGAAAAATCTGTGAATTTTAATTATGTAATTTAAGTCAGAGAAAACGGGATCAAATTAAGAGATGGGGTTCCTTAATTAATAGGAAAGCTACTGATCTCGGACTGCGTGTAAGGGTAGGTCTCATTAATAGCATTGCATGTTGTATTCACTCCGCCGGAATTAACCGCATTATTCTTTCAGCTTCTTATTCCAATTAAACCAACTCGTTTTTGAATTCTGACTTGGACAATCAAATAGTCAAGTCTATGTATTTAGTTTCTGTTGTTCTTTTCTATGTCTTTAAATGTTTAGTTCATCAATGTATTTCACTTCCGGTTACATGTGTATGTCAATGTATATCCGAATCTGAACCAAAATGGTCGCTTCCAATTGGATGTTTCTTTTCATATTGACCCAATAGGTTGATTTAGTTTTTGGTGTAATAGCATATCCATGGTATATCTTCTTACCATAAACTATTATTTTAATATAATTTATTTAATTAATTGAATATTAAAAAAAAGAGTTAATCTACTACTAAATTGACAGTTGTACTAGTAATTTTTAACTGTTTATGATAATTTCTTAAACGAGATACGTCTTTCTCTATTTTATTTTCATTTTTATTTTATTTTATTATTTGTTAGTGAGATAGGACCTGTTAAACCAAAGATTTACACTAGACACGCTAATGTTCGTGATAGAAAACATTGGAGTGAAATAGCATGTTTTCTCAAGGTATCCCACGCTACTTGTTGTGGGCTGTGGGTGAGTCACTACGTAAAAATGAACTAAAAAATCGTTTACTTCCATTGATGTATTTCGACGGCAATCTGAAGACCAAACATCCAAAAGTTGGATATACTAGCTAGAAATTATAGGTTAGTTTTAGACCACCAGCAAATCAGAAGTTGGTCTAGCTGAGGAGCCATGTTCGGATCTTATCCACAAATAAGGTCATAATCAATTCTCGACATGGTAATCGTCATAATAGGCAGGTCACTGACTGATAACCCTATTTCTGCGGCCCTTAGTCCTAGTAAATTCTTCTCACATCCTGTAGCAATAACCATAGACTTGGCCACATCTATGCCCAAAACATACATAGTTGCAAACTTACTGAAGATATCCAAAGCACTATTCAATGAACCAACCAACAGTTGCAGTAGTCAACAAAAAAAAGTCATATGCAAAGCTTAATTAATTAGATGAGTGAAATTTAAAGATTGACAAGAAGGATGATAACCAATGTTACCATCAGTTGCTACAAGGTTCAACATTCTAGAGATGATACTGTTTACAAGAACTGAGATATAAGGAGAAATAGACAAAAAAAATCTCTATTTCTCGCATGACTGGAGAAAAGCCATCCAAATAACCATTACTAGATACTATGAATGCAATAGTCAATGGACACTTTTAAATCCAATTGACAAATTGCTGCGGAAATTTCATGATTCTTAATATTTGAATAATAGAGGACCAATGAAAACTAGCAAAATATATTTTAAAAAATATATATATGGGTTTCCACTTTACAGGTTTTGATGGAAGGCATTTAAAAAAAAAATTAGAGTTGTTAATTGTAATATCCAAAACATGATCCGTAAGTTGGCGTCAACAATTTTTGGTCTTTTCATGTAACACAGGTCCTACACTCTTTTCATGATATCGACCACCACGCTAAATAAAGTGAGAAAAAAAAATTAAATAGATTAATCTTATAAAACACCGTAAAAAGATCATGTGTTTTCTTAACTTATATACATTATAAAAATCACAAACATATGGATATATAATTCTTCAGGTCTTTTGGATGTAACATAAAAATATATGAAGAACGTATTTATACAAGTTCCAAAAACCATAGAAATTCCAAAAAAAATGTAAAAATTTCAAATGGCCAAAAATGTAGAAAGACTGGAGAATGGATTAAAAAAAAAAAAAGAGGGACAAGGAAGTAATACATATAACGTGGGGATGCTATGGTGAGACTGACAGAGAGAGAAGGCAAAGAGGGACAGTTTAGTTTGGCGATAAACACACAGTTTGCCATTTAAAACCCCACTTGATCCCTTCTTCTTATTTCCATGGCCCTCCCTCCTTTTCTACGTCACTTTCCCTTCTTATTTTTGTTCTTTGTTTTCTTCTCATTTGTTTATTCTACTTGGATGCGTTGAGCCAAAAATGTTGCAATGAGTTTATTCTACTTGGCCCCGTTTTGGAAGCCACTGTAGCACCGTGGACGGATCCTTATTTGGTCTTTTATTTTAGAGAGTGTAGTCATCAGTATAGGGGTTGGGGGGGGGGGGGGGGGGTTAACATTAAATACACAAAACTTCTGATTCCTCTTTATTAAAAAACAAAAATACGCAAAAATAAGAGTGTTGGAAACCAAACGGAATCACGTAATATGGGAAAATGTTATTTGTCCACCCCTAGTCATAGCCCATAACCTCGACACCTCAACCATATCCCTTTAGAAAGGTTTTAGTCGTCGTATAAGATGAACACTCTTTGGTAATTAACGAGCTTATTATCATAAAACATATATAATACGATATAAATTGATAGATAAAAGAATGGTTATATAGTTTAACTACATACATTCAATGAGACTAGTAGCCTTATATATATATATATATATATATATATATATACATAACTGCATTAATTCTTACCCACATATTGGTTACTCCATGTGTTCAATATTGAGAAAAAGGAATCATGTAGCTTTGAATATGTATCCAATAATGGTTGTTAAGTTGAAGTTGATACTACACCATGTGAATAGCTCAATAGAAAGAAGGTTAAGTGGAACAGGAATAAGAAAAATAAAATCTCGACGTGATTGAGTTTGACACATGTAACAATCAAGACGTTGGTCTCGTATGAAAGTAAGTTTAGAAGCTTACCCAAAATAAACAGTATCTCTTTGTACTAACGATATTGAAAAAAAAAACTGAAAACAAATAATAATAAATAGTTGAAGGCTAATTAAATACACTCTTATTAAAGAAACATAACCCACACCCTTCCTCCATGCACTTGTCTCGTCTCCTTTCTTCTTCCTCTACTTCTCCTTCGACTTCTTCACCTTCTCTCTCTTCATAAATTGGCATTATAAAAACACATCCACTTTGCTCCTCACTCTTCAACACCTTCTCCACTCTCATTCTCTCTCTGACACATTAATTACTTATCCTTCCTGCGTTTTTCTATCTCTCACTTTCTCTATACAAACAAAACATACATTTATAATATATCCGAAAGAAGATGTCGAACAGAAGATCATCACGATCAAGAGAGTCAGGAAGCTCAAGAATATCTGATGATCAGATTTCTGATCTTGTTTCTAAGCTTCAACACCTCATCCCTGAACTCCGCCGCCGCCGTTCTGACAAGGTATATACCTCAAAAAAACATTTTAAAAATATATACATACTTATTTTGTATACATGTATAATTAAGCCTGCACATGGACTTAGAAAGTTCAAATGAATAGGAACCATATATATATATATACTAATTAATATATATATATATATGCATGGTGAAATCCAACGGCATGTAGTGTAAAGACATGTGGCCTACAGTTAACTACCCGTAGATAAAGTGACATTAATTCACAGCCTCATTTATGCATATTTCTTTAATTTTGTTCTTTGAATGTTTTTTTCTTTGCATTTTAATTCACAAGTTGGTGGTGTGGGACTTAGTTTGTTCCCTTCCTACTTCCACGTACCTTAACTCCATGTCTCCTCATAACTCTTCTCTACATATATACTCACCGTAATTCTATATATAGTTGAGAAATATGATGAATAAATAGTGGCCGTTTATACCGTTGTGCACATTGAAGTGTTAATGATGAGAATTTTTTTTCCCCTGTTAAAGTTTGAAGATATATATGAAATTGTTGCAAAGAAAGAAAGAAAGCAGTATCACATGTTGTCACGTACTCTTTTTAACTCTTTTTACAGATCCAATTGATCTTTATTTTGAACTCTTTAATAACAATTTACTTAAATAAATGGACAGGTGTCAGCATCTAAGGTACTACAAGAGACTTGCAACTACATCAGGAACTTACACAGAGAAGTTGATGACCTCAGCGACCGTTTGTCGGAACTCTTGGCCTCGACGGACGACAACAGCGCCGAGGCAGCCATCATTAGGAGCTTGCTTAATTATTAAATTCTCATTAATTAATCCGAGAGCTATTAATCATCGATTTCTGCCACCATATTTATCTTATTATGGTTATCTGTTTACTTCTACTTCATATATTATGAGATATAGCTAGGGTTTCTGGTCATTGTTAGGCCAATTCATATATTATATATAATATATGGTTATGTATGTATGCATCTTAATTGTACGTGAGGGTCCAGACCTGGCCGTATAGTAGCCTGTGTATCATGAGATCCTCTAATATTTATGATGAATTACACATTCCGTTTCCTCTTTTACTAATGATCTACTGTTATATAAGTTTCGCACTTTCGTTCATACTTTCTCTGTTGTGTTATATAAGATGTTTTACAATTTTTATGCAAATCTTAAATGTATTTAATACTTACGGTCATTTATATTCTGCAACCTTTTTTATTGGTTAAATTATTTGTAACCAAATATTAAATAATAATTTTTAAGAAATGAGACGGATGGAGTTATATTTTTCTATAATTTTAACATGATGAGGGTCGGTGATCTCTAGCCTCCGATCCGGATTATGGTTAGATTTTATGCAAATAAATATAGTTCTGCTTGGAAATATGTACAATTTTTAAAACGTGGAGAAGTTGTGACCGAATTAAAATTGTTTAAAATATGATAGAAACAGACGAATACCTCGATGTTTTCGAGGTCGTTTAGTTTGGATTATCCTTTAAAAAAATATTATTTATGTTGTATGGTATGGTCGTGCCTCTTTATTTAAAGCTTCTTCCATGTGATCATTAATGCGTGATCCTCTTCGTGTATACACGTATTGATTGACTCGATAGTTACGAACTTACGGTAATAGCGTGGTGTAGTTTTAGATAATTATGTTTATCAACTATTATAATTATCTAAAATTGGTTTATAAATCTAAACCGAGATATATATTTACAAATATATTCTAACATTATGCAGGGACGGAAGTAGGTAATGATGAAGAGGGGTCATTTGACATCCATAAATTTTTGAAATATAGTGTATTTTAGAAATTTTTTGTTATATTATTATATTAATTTCAGCTAAATTCACATATTTGATTCTTATAAAATTAAAAAATTTAAATTTAACCCCCCTTAAAATCAATTTCTACCTCCGCCACTGACACTATGTACTAATATATATAGTTTATAGTTTAAATTGCATATAATATATGAAAAAGCAAAAACAAAATTTGATGCTCACAATATAAGCGTTTATAATTTCAAATATATACATATATAAGCGTTTCTAATTTTAGATAACTTATTTTAAAACTGTAAATATATTTAAATAAATTAAATAAATATATTTCATCTCTTCAAAATTACGAAATTCAGTTTCTCATATTTTCATACGGTATATATATATATTCTTGCTTGAAAAGAAAAATTATGGGAATGCAAGAATTTCATATGCTTTTACGTACATGTCAAAGTAATGCGTCTGAGGGTTAAATATAATAATTTATTAGTTCTCTTTTCTGTTTTCTTGTCACTTATTATGAGCACAAAAGATACGTGCTGCTGTGCATATCTTTTTTCTTAGAAGAATTCAAAACATGATGAAAACTGAAAAGTGAGAATGACTTGAGGAAATGTGATACACGTTCAAGAGAGATGTAAGCACGTATTAAATGATAATATCTCAATATTTATTTGTTAAAAATACTAGAAGAAATATAAATATTTTGCACTTTAACTGAAAAAATCTAATTTTAGCTATCATCAATCCCACATGAAACCCATCTCAACTCTCAAATATAAATAAATTTGGAGCAAGACTCCGGAACACCACCCTTTACAGTTATATACCTGAAATCATTGACTAATGAGCCTTGGCCTAATGATGTTGACAAAAGAGCCTTGGCCCAACTTCTAGCTAGACTTCTTTTCCTTTTCTGTTGTTGTAAATTTGTAATGTAAATTGCTTTTTTTTTATAATGTAAATTGTTTTTGTGGCAACAATATAATAAATATCGTCCTGCTAAGCCTTTTGAAAAATTAATTCATTTCATTTCATTTTTTTTAGAATATATAGGAAACATTTTCAAATAATAAGAGAATGAGATCTCTAAATAGTAAGAAACAAATAAACAGAGAGAAGCTCATTGTTTTGCACTTGGGATGTTACAAATGGAGGGCCAATGTGCCAAGTCGAGTATTAGGAGTAGGGAGAAGACTAATAACCCCAGCTCTAATCTCATGTCCCAGAACATTAAGGGTCCAGACTTAGAACCTGTTGAACAAACAAAAAAAAAAAGACTATGAGAGAACAAGCAGATAATAAGACACTTAACTAAGGGAAAAAAACTCGACTTCAGAACTACATGCCGTATGTTCAGATTGTTTGATTAATTGGTGAGTGTACACTGGTAAATGGAAATATGTATGTTCCCACTTCCGATGGTTTTTTTTTCTTGTTTTGCTTGCCTTTAGGTTTGCATTTACGTTTCTGTTATGATGATTAAAATATTATTATGAGCACAAAAGTTAAAAACAAAAACTTAAACGTAAAGAATCAACTTGAGCCGTAAATTGATTTTAATTTTAGTCTTAACTTAGACATTTCCATATGTACATCTATCAGTACATGTATAATTCGGAAAAATGCAATTTTCATATCTCATGGAACATGAAAATTCATAGAAGAAACAGTTTCTCTGTTATGCTTGTTCCCCCGAAATTATGTTTTGTCAAAAAAAGTTTGTTTACCTACCATACTAAAAAAGTCATGTTCTTTTGTAAAAAGATTAAAAAAAGAAAAAAGTCTAATCATGTCAGAGCCTTGAGGGTTGCCATGGTAGTAGCCAATTGACCACGATACATTGTGGCCATCTCAGTATATTATAATCTGTGACCTTCCATTATTACTACGTTACAAGCCATTTTCCCATTCGTGGTTATACGTGTGAGCAGTGACCACTGATTAAACCTTAACCATTTTCATAGATATGTTGTAGCCATTGAAGTGATGGAGTAAATAGCCAACAGATTCATGGCAAAATTGATCCCACAAAAACAGTCACTATTTACTGGGTACCCTCATTTTCTCTTTGTTAACTTCTAAACTGTGTTTTAAAAAGAAAAATGATCACCTACCAATTTTGGTAGTGTTTTTATATTTCTAAGAAACGAGATAAAAGAATTAAAATTTTCAAAAAATGACAAAAGAAACGTAAACTCATTCTTATTTTCACTTCAATAACTTACAGAAAGTTGCTTTATTCTTTTCCTTTTTTGTTAAATACAGAAACTAGCTAGCTTTAAAATATAAATTAAGTTCTTATAACTATACCCTAATTAACGCGAGTTTTTTTTTTAATTCACATTAAACCTATAATATAGATTTCGTGGAATACCCTACCAGCACACACAAGCTACTCAATAGTTTTTTTTTGTTTATCCTTCACAGCTGTTGGTTTCATAGTAAACTACTAAACTGGATTCCACCAACCTTTTGGAAGCCAAAGATAAATACAGTTAGTTTTTTCTTGTTTTCAATGAGAAAGGGTGAATAAAAAAATGCAAGAAACTATGTGCTTTTTATAAAGAGAAGTAAATAACTAAAATTTAGGTTGGAAATTTATTCTCGTTTTTTTCATGTCAACGTTTTATCCTTTTTAACTCGTTATTACTTTGGTATCTACATATATGAGGTATCCGTAATCTTTCAAGTTGGGTATAAGGTCGTATTTATATTTAATATATATGATTATAATATTCTAGACTTCTAGACTTAATTATAGTAGGAAATGCACGCCTAGATTTATTTTACTAAGCTGAAAATATTTCTACCGGAACTAATTAAAGTACTAGTTGCTCTTGTATAAATATATTTGACATAAATAAAAATATCTTCGCAGGTACCAGGAAAATTAAAAATATATTGGTACCATATATTGATACATTGGAATATATGATCCAAATTACTCAAATGCCGGTTTCCAAAAAATTTAAGTATCCAATATAAAACACCCAAATTACATGATAAAAATATTAAGATCCTGAACATAATTTATGATAAAAAAATCAACCAATTTTGATGGTCTACTGGCTGAAAATTTTACTTTGGATTGAAAGATTATTATTTAAAATATTTGGTTATGATTTAAATTTTCACTGAAAACTATCATAAAAACAAATAACAAGAGTATCCCCGGCTTTTACAGCCTTATTTTCATTCAATAATCTCTGGTTATTAGAAAATACTCAAATAAATAATATAATATAATTTTCGTAAAATAAACTATATCACAAATAAAAATAAACTTAAAACTTGGCATCCGAAACTGCATATACGCGTAATCTTACAAATCGGATACAAATAGTGAAATTATGGGTTTTCAGAAATACAGAAGCCCATTTATATCCACCCCTCGAAAAACTAATTAGAGTCATAGGTTCATTCATCTCTCTCCTTCTTATCGGCTTCGAGTCTTGTCTCCTTTTTTTTCCCGTCAGTCTTGTCTCCTATTTTATATACTCATATATGTTTTTAAAATAATGCCATATTTCTAGGCTAGCTAGCTATTAGCCTATAAGTGGTGTATAGTCTTACCCGATTCATTTCACCACCATCCTTCTTCTTCTCCGAGTTACCAAGATTCTTGTTTCTCTACTCTAAACTTAGACAAGGTGGAGAAGAAGAAGAAACACAATCAACAAGAGATAATATGTCTTGTAATAATAGTTTAGCTTTCTTCCCTGCAAATTTCACTCTCCAAAACCATCTTCAAGAAGAAGAAAATCATCCCCAATCTCTTCAAGACTTCCATGGTACATCACATTAAAACTTTTCCAAAATTCTCAATCCTGTGTTTTACTTCTCACGATCTTCTCTGTTTTCAGGGTTTGTAGATAAGAGATCTTCAATGACGATGAACAACGTACAAGGGTTTTGCAATTTAGAGATGAACGGAGAAGAAGAATATTCAGATGATGGATCTAAGATGGGAGAGAAGAAGAGGAGATTGAACATAGAGCAACTGAAGACATTAGAGAAGAACTTCGAGCTTGGTAATAAACTCGAATCAGATCGAAAATTAGACCTTGCTCGTGCCTTGGGATTACAGCCTAGACAAATCGCTATTTGGTTTCAAAACAGAAGGGCTCGGTCCAAAACCAAACAGCTTGAGAAAGACTATGATACGCTTAAGCGTCAATACGAGAGTCTCAAAGATGAGAACGAAGTTCTTCAAACTCAAAATCAAAAACTTCAAGCTCAGGTAAAAAGAAACTTCACTGCACATAAATATATGCTTTTTCAGTTTCGAGTTCCATAAAAATTGAATCTTTACAAATTCTCTGCACAATTTAAAGTACTATGTTTTTGTGCTCTTTCGGTTTGAAATTTCAAGGAAAGTTATAATCTTTGTGGTCTTTCTTAAAATGGTATTATTAAAATATGCAGGTAATGGCATTAAAAAGCAGAGAACCAATAGAATCAATAATAAATCTGAACAAAGAAACAGAAGGATCATGTAGTGACAGAAGTGAGAACATCTCCGGTGACATCAGACCACCAGAGATCGATGGCAAATTCGCCATAGGCCATCCACCGACAACAACAACGATGCAGTTCTTTCATAACTCATCGTCAGAACAGAAAATGGTGAAAGAAGAGAACATCATCAGCAACATGTTCTGTGGAATTGATGACCAGTCTGGGTTTTGGCCATGGCTTGACCAGCAAAATTACAATTGAATATGGTTTTTTTTTTTTTTTTTTTTTTGTTGGTACTAAGTTAAATTATAAATTTTCGTTTTTTTTTCAAATGAACCAATTCATGTTTCAAGAATCTGTAATAAATCCATATGCACCAAATAAGCGACATACATATCACACTAGTTTTCTTTTTTCGGGTAATGAGATGTAAAAAAAAAGGGGAATATTTTTCATATGATATAATAATTAATCAATCATATGGGCCATATGATTAGGCATTAAAATAAGTATGAACCATGTGATTGTATATCGTACAACTCATTTCCAGAAACGCTAAGAAAATAAAAAAATTAAAACCCCATCTAAAAAGACTTTTCCATGAAACAAAATTACGCATATGTCATAAATCAGTATATTGGGTGAAAACAAAACACAACTGAAAATCAAGGACAGAATCTTAAAATAGATAATGAATAATCACGAGACGTTACATAAACGGTACAATATTGTCTTCTGAAGACGTAGACCATGAATTCCATAGTAAGGTTTTTTTACTGTCCCCATCAACAAGGTTTTCCCCACTTTTTATGGTTATAGTTTACTTTTTAACTGTCCCCAGTCTGTATACTGTTTCTTAATAAACTGTAGAAAGATATGAAATGGTACGGTTTAGAGTAAATGTGAAAAAGAGTGAAGGGAAAGAGCATCAATTTACAGATTCCGAGGAGAGGATGCGGACAAATAGGGTTGGAAAGTGGTCATTCTCTTTTCTGAATATGGACCAAACACTTTTTACCCTTTCATCGACACTGACATTGCCCGACGACTCCCTAAATTGTTATTCAAAATAAAACATCTCTTACAAAAATTTCGAACCGCCGAACTTTGTACCACTTCTGTTTACCACCATGTCTTTCCTTGGCGGCAGTGCAATGTGAAGCGATACAATAAAGTAGAAGAGCCTTAATTACTTTGATTTTCTTTTCTAGTACGTGTAAAAAGACCTAATTTGACACGTAAATAAAAACTGAAAAGAGTATTAACAATGACTAATCATATAAAAGTGCGAGTTAAATTGAGATTGCATGGCATCGACAACTTGTGGAAAATGTAAATGTTAATGAGATTCATGAATAATAAGGTTACGAGATGGGAGAAAAAAAGTTGATTGGGAAACAAGAAAGCGACAGAATCCGAAAGACAAGAGGATTATCTTCGTATTTTTAACGTTGACAACTAAACGCCGAGGGATATGAAGCTTGTAAAATGCACCATCTTGGATTAAATTATTCAAGAATCTTCATGGGATCATGTGCATTTCCTTAATCTAATACTTTATTGCTAGTTTCTAAAGATATATTTCTAATATTAAAATTTCAAATCTTTGGCATGAAGGGTGACAGTTCTGCCAACACGCACTTCCACTCTTCTAAGAACAATTATTTTAAAATGTAACACAGAATTATTTATTGATTCTAACCAAATTAATAACTATCTGTAAAGAAGAACTATGTATGTGGCCATGTGCATGGAATTTTAGTTCCCTAATTAAGTACTCACTTCTAATGGACAAGCCGAACATACATACATGACCGGCAGGAACATTATACGGAAAGTATTAACTAATTCGAATGTAATTTATATTTCATTTGCTAACTACAATCTGAACCAACAATTATTACATAACCTTGATTCTCAAAATGGATTTTGGCATTGTAATAGCGTCAAGAAATTTGCAAGCATGTATATAATTTAGTGGCTCGAGTTAATAGTAACACTCGGGATACTATATAGTTGTATCATTAAAAAAAAACTATAGATTTATGTTTAAGATATGCATGCAATAAATTTTCTTGTAGTGTTTTAAATAGAGAGCGTGTTAATTAAATGAAAAAGTAATCTTTAACAACGATTAACGACGTTAATTAAATAGATAACGACGAGTAACAAATCGAATACCACTAGACTGTTACATCGCAGCAGATTCTGGAAGGTTTTAAGAAGAAGATGCAAGACCAAGCGATTATCGGGGTAGTAACTAGTACGCTATAACCGATTAGTGTCATATTAATTTTCATTTAGTCTCATTTTCACCAACATGGAGCATTTCTTGTAAAGTTTACCTAGTTTCCGCTGATAGTTAATATGTAGAATTAAAAATAACAGAGAGAGAGAGAGAGAGAGAGAGAGAGAGAATATTGGGATGCATGTGACTGGCAATGAGGCTCGATGTTTTGGACTTTCTTTAAAGAGTTGGCAAATGATCATTCGTTTCCACTGTACAATTCAACGAACTTTAATAGTATTTTTTTTCTTAGTGAACAAAAAGTAATATTATTTCTTTTGTCAATGGTCGAATTATAATTAACTTTTTGGTCTATATATGTATTGTTATACACACATGCAGGAACCAAGTTGGACTTTAGAAAACCGACTTGTGCGAGGATTCTTCTCATTTAGCGAGTATATACATAGTCTATCCTTAATATTTCACCGCCACACAACAACTTCGAGTAAGTTTTTTTTTTTTTTAAGATTTCTAGAATAGCTAGATGCATGCATATGATAAGTAAATGTTTAATAACCGGAAGATGGATCCAGGATTATAGAATGAGTGGAATAAAACAAAGCTTATAGAGAAAATTAATATTGCTATAATGTGTAATCGAGAGACAATTTTTTAGAAGATTAATTATTTTGGCAATATAATCAACGGCAACACCTCTTCATAAAATAAAATAAATTCTGCTGATGTATTCAGTTCCGGAATTTAACCAACCAAAGGAACCAAATTTTTATATCTCAATGAAATGTATATGTAATATGTGCAATCGAGCTCCAAGATGACTTCAGAAATAATGCTTCTCTGCACAGAGTACGAGCTGGAAATCTCTTTGCGATATTTTGAACAATAAAAGCCTTGACTAGTGCATTTTAAACTATTACGTGTATGTTCTTTTTTATTTAAAAACAATACTTTTAACCCACACATAAACAGGAATGAAAAAACATATAAATAAAAGTCTATACGATATATAGTGTACAATACTACTTTCTTTAGTCTATACAAATACTATAAATATATACCATGTATTATCAACGCCAAATTCTATCGATCCACATTATATTTTGCTTACCCTGCATTGCATGGGAGATTAAATGGTCTAATCATCTTTGATCGGAGCTTATGTTAGGGACTTAGTCAATAATTAGTGACAAAACAAAAAAAATTAAGAGGGAGAAAAGACATATCAGAGGAAAAGTTTATGCAAAAATATTTCAAGCAAATTAAGAGAAAAAATAAAATAATTTCGGTGTAAACTCTAACTAGACCTGAAAAGTCGACTCGGTTCATTTTTCAAAATTTGACACGTTCTTTTACCTTTTGATTCGAATATATAATTTATGGTCCCGTTATGAAAATTCTAATTGATAAAAGAAGGAAGAGTTGGAGACTCTTTGCAATGGTATATAAATAGGCATGCAATTGTCAAGGACTCAAGAGATAGAAGAAGAGAGCCAAATGTCCTCATGAGTTTCCTTTAACGCTTCATTGTGAATACTCAAAACTACATTTATTTCCTTAAATGTTTTATCGATTTGTATATAACACTGACGTGTTTGGGGGGGGACTCTTGGTGCCATTCTGGCGTTATAGTGGCGTCTGTTGCACCGTTTTGATGGTCTCTTTTAAATTAGTAAGCAGTATATTCCAAATGTTTTTTTACCATTCAATCGCTCTACATTGCTATAAGCATATAACTAATACATGGAATGGACAAAGAACATTACCCCCAAAAATAAACCGAATCGAACTGTTCTTAAGTGATTCGTTTTGGTTTCCGTTCCACTTAAAAAATAAATCATTTAGTTAATCATTAAACCGGTCAGATTTCTAAGTTTTTTTTAACATTTTAGAAGATTTACAAGGTATTAAATTGATTCTGAGATAGTTTATTGGTTTAAGTTTGGTTTGCTAATCCACTCTGAAAAATTGCCTCCAACGTTCTTAATATATTTTCATTAACTGCAAGCTCTGATATTTTCTTCTCTTCGACTATGTCGTCGTTTCCTGAATCCTTCCTTTGCACTATGTTTTCTTTATTCCCTAACTCACAGATAAACTAAGATATACATTATATATATATATGTTTATTTATTTATTTATTATGTTTTATGTACTCAAATTATCCTAATTCCAAAATTTTAGTAGTGTTGATTCTTAGTCCGATCTATA
This sequence comes from Nasturtium officinale, assembly GCA_963854855.1. Lineage (NCBI taxonomy): Eukaryota > Viridiplantae > Streptophyta > Magnoliopsida > Brassicales > Brassicaceae > Nasturtium > Nasturtium officinale. The sequence continues at coordinate 7,052,922 of OY978501.1, read as the reverse complement.
TATATTGTTTATTTGTGGACCACAAAATCTTATGTAACGTCCATTTAATTACTAGTCTAATTTTGTTCCAGAGTATTTCGAATTTGCATATACTTCTGCTTGTTCTCATCATTGAACAAATACACAACCTCTGCGAAGAATTTTGGAGTTGAAGAACGAGGCGTATGATCGATACAAAACATTATCGAATTCAGACACTAAAAACATGAAATTCATAAAAAATACGTTTTTAAAAAAACTTGTAACCTAACTGGACTGTTAATAGAACCATATATCTACCGGTCCGATTGACACTACACGCTAAACACAAGTTATCCAACAGACTTATGTTGGATAGTCATATTATGTTGCAACTTTTAAGATAATGCGAAATCAAGCTATTAAAATTAGATACGCTTTAGTTTATATTACTAAGAAAATAATGATCTGATATGCTGGAAGTTTGGTTAATTATTTTGTAGAAAAGAAGAAAATTGTATTTTTATAATTATTATTATTTTGTTCAAGAAGAAAGAACTAATATTTTATCTTTAGTTCAATATTTTTGTTTTATGTTGAATAGTGATGTCATACGAATTGAGATAAATATTTAAACACTTCTTCGGATCTCCATTCCATAAAGATGACTCTGATAAAGAAAGAAAAAATGTACATCGATCATAATATCTTAAGAGCTTAAAATCCGTTAAATGGCTCTGGTAGTTCCCCCAAACACTTCAATAGGTAATCATCACACCAAGTTGGGTATATCCCCAATGAATTGCTCAGGGAAGCTCTAGAGACATCCAATCAAGAATGTAGATTCAAGTTAATATGTACACACTAGCATTGCATGTACAAATGGGTGGAAATATGATTATTATAAGTCTTACGAAGATGGAACTATTACATTTTTGTATATAATGAAAGTATTAGAGGATAATCCCCATATTCTATGAGACAGAGATAGAAAGAGATCACTGATGATAGACAGGAAAGCATTTTGAATATAGACGCAAATTGGGATTAAAGGAAAATGAAAAGAAATCGAATATGAATTCTGAAGAAAAAGTCCTTATGGCTTTTCACAAGATAGAAAGGAGATTCTGCTTTATGTATTGTATGCTTATGGAAATCAAATTAAAATTATATGTGTTTAATAGTAAAAATTGTAACAAAAACACAACTTCTTATTATAAATTTATTTTCAACATTCAACACCAATGAAGTTTCTTGTTCTTACAATCAATTTCATTCTAGAAAAACATGCAAAATTATTATGAAAATGATTATTTCATTTACGTTTTGCTTTTGCATCTACAGTTTTAAATGATATTTGATTATAGAAAATACTAGATGTATATATTATCTTTCGATGTAAGCACAATATTATTCTAGTAAGCATAAATGCAAATACAAGCAAAAAATATAGATTATGCCACTTAGTTTTCAATCTAAAATTTCAACTATCTCACATTCTCTATTGTGTATGCATGTAATTAACAGCTGAGAACATTCAATGCATGCATGGGGAATATTTTTAAGAGCATTGATGTGGTAATTGGCAAAGAAGATGAAGGAAAAAGACATATTTGAGGAAAGAGTCCATGCGGAAGAATACTTTTCAGAACTTTTCATGCAAATTGAGGGACAATATAGTTATTCGGTCAAATATCTAATAAGTTACAAAATTTCGACTCGATTCATCTCTCAAATTTTCGCACGTTCTTTGATTGTATATGTGATTCGAATAAATAATTACTGGTCCCATGCTCCCATTATGAAAATTCTCATAGAAAAAGGAGACCATTTGCAATGGTGTATATAAATGGACATGAAGTTAGTGTTGTTTATGATTAGGACAGAGCAAGAAGAAGAGAGTCGAAAACCAAAAAAGAAGAGAGTCAAATGTCCCCATGAGTTCCCTTTAACGCTTCATTGTTAATACTCAAGACCACATTTATTTTCTTAAATGTTTGAATGTTTTGTATATGACACTGAAGTGTTTGGGGGGACTCTTGGTGACATTCTGGCGTCGAGGTGGTAACTCGTGCAGCTGTTTTATAGATTTAATTTTATGCAAGTGAGTTCTTCCTACTCTAATTTTTTTGCATGAGTTTTGTCTTTTCAATGTTGTGGTGTAGCCATAATGTGATGGTAGATACGATTTAATGCAATTTTTTCACTGAATCCACATGAGAATTGTGTTTAAACGTCCATAAAGAATTTACCTCAAAGTTGAACCAAGAAGAGTTTCGTCCACATGCCTTCAAAATCCTGCTTCCATTTTACAATTTTTGCCAAGAATTTACCGGAAAATACTTCTCAGAAGAATTGAAACAGCTAACAGAAGAGGTAAGAGATAGTATAAGAGAAAAGAGCTTGGGCAGCCAAATGTTTCATGCAAGTTTACAGCAAAGTTAAAAAGAGTTTGGAAGCAAAAAGAGAGAAGAGGAAACGAGAGGTCAAGCTAATGACTGTAATAAACCCTTAGTGAAACGCAAAGAAGAAACTCAAATTAGCTGCAAAGATCAAGACTAACAAGAAAAGAAGGAGTATGAGCAATGCAATGTTTAGATGGGCACGCTCTTGAGCTCACACACAATTATAGCTATTGTTTGTTAAGTTTATCATAGACAATATTAGAGATTTAGTTTATGTTGTGATGATTTATCTAGCATTGATGATCCAAGTTTTATCAGCCACAATCCAAATCATTGCTATGTATTAATTTGTTTCTTACCTGAACAATTTTTAACATTTATTTTATCTCAAAACTCAGCAAATTTACGTACACTCACAAGTGAAATAATTAGTTACACACAAATGCAAAAGTAATTTCAAACCAATGTAGAAGTGATGGCCATCCAATTTGCAATTTGAATTTGAATCTGGTTTGATTAAAAAAAATAATTTAACGTATTTAATAGATATGAACTCCATAAAAGGACTCAGAAGAAACAGAGTTTGATAATACAAAGCAGAGCCTAACCGGGGTTTTTAATCAGTCTTAGAGAAATTAAAACCAAATACTAATAAATGCTGTACTCTATTTGTAATTAGGTTTGATGTATTACCGGTTTAGTGTTTGGTTTAAGGTTTTAGAAGAAAAAAAAAAAAGAATCGTCCTACGTGGCGACACCAGATCTTTTGGTTGAACCTATTGCTCAAGGCATACCACGACAATGCGGCTTTTCTCGCCGCGAGTTGAGGCGGCTGAAACTGAGCTTGAGACGACGTCGTTTACAAGTAAACTGTAGCAGCACGTTTTTTTCCCCCAAAATAAAAAAAATTGCAATAAGCAATGGACCAGTTCCTTCTTCTGATTAATACCTAACATTAAATTTTGATTCTGAGACAAGCCGGCGGCGTTGTGAAAAAAACTAATCGGAGCTATGGCGATGCAAGCCGGAGTTGGTTTTTCCAGGATCTTGCTCTTAGCTGGAGCAGGTATTTTTCACTCGACTTCTCTCTGCTCATTTGACTCGCTCCTTTGCTTCCTGCTAATTTTGGGGATTTGTTGAATCAAAGGTTATACTGGTACGATCATGATGAAGAACGGCAAATTGTCTGACATATTGGGTGAATTGCAGGTATTTATACTTTATTTGATTCGATTTTGTGCTTATTTTTCTCTCGTTGAATTTTCGATTAATTGTTGGGAATGATTTGTTCTTTCGATAGGCTCTGGTGAAGGGAATGGAGAAATCTGGAGAAGGATCTGAAGGAGATTCTGATGTTTCTGATGCCATAGCTTCCCAGGTACTTTACTAGTTTCTTCTTCCATTGATTTTATGAGGAATGTTGTTGATATATTTTGAATTGGGGATGATTTGAAGGTTCGTCGATTGGCTATGGAACTTCGACAGCTATCTTCATCGCGCCAGATTACTGTTATGAATGGAGTTTCTGGTGGTATGTAAAGATTAAGGAATTGTAATTCTTCTAAAATAGATATGCTTAGTGTTGGTTTCTCTGTGGAGAATCTTTCTGTTCTTCATTTTTTCTTGTTTTTGTTGTTGTTGTTAGCAAATTTGCAATCCCTTGTTGTTCCTGCTGCTGCATTGGGAGCTCTTGGATATGGTTATATGTGGTGGAAGGTAAGTTTCCAATATTTTTTCTTGCGATTTCTCTACACTATTTCGGTCTTGTAAGCAACTCAAGGTAACTAAAATGTTTGTGTTTGTTCACTGATTAGGGACTTTCGTTCACTGACCTTATGTATGTGACTAAAGCCAACATGGCTAATGCCGTGGCTAACTTAACAAAAAATCTGGAGCAAGTTTCTGAGACTCTTGCAGTGAGTTTTGTCTTTTTGCTTGACCTATGGTGTTTCTGGTGATATATTAAGCTGCAGGGTTAAAATTGGATCATAATCGTTTCATTCTCAGGCTGCAAAAAGGCATTTGACGCAAAAGATTCAGAATGTGGATGATAAGGTAGAAAAGCAGATTGATCTCTCCAAGGAAATCAATAACCAGGTATGCATTGCATTTACCTCGTCTTTTGTTCTTATGACTAAAACGATGGGCTTTCATTGTTGTGTATTGTAGTATGTTGAACAGTCTTGGACCAACTAAATATGCTTGTGGTTATTATGAATAGGTCACTTTGGCTCGTCAGGATATCAGCGCACTTGAGATGGATTTGGAATCATTGCATAATTTGATTACTGGACTGGTGAGTCCTAGTATCATTATCTTAAGCCATATATTAACAATGCTGAAGATCAATAGTTTTTACTCTTTCGAGTTATAAGCTCATGATTTGCTTCATCTGTTGTAATCTAAAGAAATTGCAGCTGTGAATCATTTGGTCACTAAAATTAGATCATGAATCAGGATTCACCTTTAGGTCTTTTCATTTCTTTTAGTATCTCTCCTAATTGTTTTGGCATTTAACCTCTTTTGCAGGATGGGAAGTTGGACACACTGGAGTACAAGCAGGTACGTTAATCTTTTTCCACTCTCTCAGCTATAACCCTCATGAACTCTTTAGTAGCAGGGATCGTTAGCCTAAATATAATATCATAATCATGGTTTTGGTTAACTGAATCACCACCAATTGGTAACTCAGTACTGATTCTATTTCTGTTTCTGGTGGCAGGATGTCACAAATGTTTTTATGCTAAATTTGTATAACTATTTTGGAGGCAAGAGCACAAAACTGCCTGAAATGGTAATGCAGGTAGGGGATTTCTTGAATGGAATTGATCTCCCTATATCTCTGTATATGTATCCATATTTTCGTTCTAGAACTTAAAATTTTTCTATTCGCTTTTTCTGATCAAATCTATTTTTTGGAGTGCAAATATATTGTATGGATGTTTATCTCACAAAGACTTATTTCATGTTACAGGAAAAGGAACAGCTTCAACTACCTGTAAACCAGAGGGCTCGTAATTTGCTTGCAGAAGTTGAAACCAAGGTAAGTTGTCTTTTTTATTTTATTTGAGAATTCATTTCAACTTGTATCTAACGAGCTTATACGCATTATTCCAATGATTTCAAAGGAATAATCTCTTATTCTGATGACAATATATCGTCCAAACTGTTGTCAGGGGCTGAAAAACTTGGCAGAAGAACTGTTTGAAAGCAATGGCGCAGTGAAACGAATTGGTATGACTAAGGTCAATGCGAATTCAAGGCCATTGTTAAGGTTTGATCAATTGTCAAAGCAATTTCGTTCTCTATCTCTCTCTTGCGAGTTTGTTATATGTAGAGGCGTGACAAATGGAATGTGATTGCAGGGCTGCTTCAGCTAGGACTTGATGTCGAAGTTTCCTGATGGCTTGCGGGATGTATATAACAAGACACTTACTAATACAAATGTTCTCGTGAGCCGTAGAAAGCTCTCATATTATTTACTCGTTTGGCTGGTTTGTTTTCCCCCAAACTTGGATCTTACTGATTATTTTGGTTTGCACTTTGGGGTATTTTCTTGAATTTGGAGTTTGTTTATGGACTGTCCACTTTTGGACTTTTCATGCAATTAAAAATAAAGTTTGTGGGGGTTATATAATTTTCTAAACATGCGATGCAGGTGCGTGGGCACGGATTAGTTTTGATATATTAGATGTAAAATAGGTAAGTCAAGTCTAATCCAAATAATACTCGGAGTATATGTGTAATATTTTCGTAATTTAGTATTGCCATTCAGAAACTAAAATTCCATTGAACTTATCCTAGATTGGACTAATTTAATCCTAACCCGCCCCTTCAGTTGATCTGCAAGCTTTTTAAAAAATATTATTTTCAGAATCTTGTTGAATAATTCTGAAAACCTATCAACACATATATATATATATATTTACTATATTTAATATATTAACAAAAGATAATTCATTGAGTAAATATTCCGTTTAGAATTTTAAATACTCTAAAGATTTGGTTGCCTGATCATACCTGAAAATCGTTGAAATTTTGTTTGTGTATTTCAATCATTAAAAAAATCAAGCCTGCTTAAATATTATATATTAGGTTGATAAAAAAATTTAAATCATTAATGATAGTCTATAATCCTAGTCCTAGCTATTCTTGTATCAATACACTTAAACGTGGTGTTAAATAATTGGTCTGATGAACGATCGGGATGCTGCGGCAAGAAGGACACGTGGAACCTAACTGAAACCACTTATCGATGCAGTCAGCATGGAACTCATGTCCACACTGTGGCAACACACGCACCACGTCACCTGCCACGAAATCCTCAAGACATATCACACACCTACAAGCCCGTAAACTCATTACACACTCTTGTGACAATGTCAATTTCGGGAGAGACTTCAATATCTCTTTCTTCAAGGGTTTTGGTTCCTGCTTGATCATGCGGTCGTAGAATCTGAATTTGACAACGCAAACGATTATCACGATTAAGATACAGAGTGGGAACAGATTAGGCAAATTTTCTGGTGTGGCGGCTGGCGTAACGGTGAAGACCGAAGGAGGAGAAGTCATGAGTAAGAGTCTTCAAAGAGATTGATCGAAGAAGCTTCTGATCAAGAGAAGAATTAGATGTTATTATGGCCTACGTGTGTTCGATCTTTTATTGTTACAGTCTAATTACCATAAGATTATAGGGATTTATGAATACTTTGTATTTCTTAGTGTAGACATTCTTCGTGTATGGAGTTTTATATATATATATATATATAGGAGTTTAATTCCAAACCAACTTCAAAAGGAATTATGAATCCTATTCCTATTCCTATTAACTTAATGAAAACAATGAATTTTCATTCATATTCGGATTATGCATAAAACACAATTTATCTATTTAAATAACGTAAACAATTAGACTAAGAGATTATAGGCCTATATAAACTTTAAAAATTTAATCTTTAATCTTATTTGAGTTTTAACAAAAAAAAAAAAAACTTATTTGAGTTCGTGTTCACATTAACAGTTTGTTTTTATATAAATCGGTTACAAATTTAGGAAACCAACACAAGTTTATAAATATTTGTTTATACTGTTATTTTAAAAAAGGTTAGCTTACAATTTTGTAATTTATAGGATGTAAATATACATAAATACAAAATAAATTTAGAATTTTATGAATATTAAATTTAGAATTAGTTATAAATTACAATGAAAATATGAAAGCAATATGGTTAAATTTTTATAAATTAATAATATTATAACCAATATATTTTTTATTTTTTATTAATTTATTGATGTAGTTAATTTATATATATGATATTTAGGTCAAATATCAATTTGAGATTGGAAAATTTATTAGTTTAGCAAAATATTAATTTATCGAATATTAATTTACAGAGATTTAACTATATTTTTATTTTATTTTTCTTTAAAAAAACGATATGTTTTTCAAAGCACAAATTCAACTTTTGCAAATCAGAAAGAGTAGTGATAGCCACGGTTGATTGAATTTTTGGATTTAACTCTTAAACTATCACCATCGCGAAATCTAAATATAGATATCTAAAACAAATCTAATAAAATTGGATATTAATAATCATAATTTTATTTATTTTGTTAGATGCGGTTCTAAAACTAGAACCTTTGAATACGTATCTAAATGTGATTTGACAAAAATTGATTGGATAAATTTCTATGGAGAGAAAAATCATTATATCTTTTGTTTCTTTCTCGTCTTCTTCGCTTTCTCTCATATAAATATGACATTGTAAAATTAATCTCACATAATTATTTTTTCATTAAAAAGTTAATTAAAATCTTTAGTGGGTATCTAAGCAATGTAGATGCTCTTACATCGGTTTGGGTATTTGAAGAATATGTTTTAGGTAAGTGTGTGACGATCTTTCATTTTGAATTATTTTGATATATGAGTCAGACCCATACTTTGGTGGTTGTATAATAACATAACTAAACCGGATTTTTGGTATACAGGTGTCAATGGATATGTTAAGTTCTACAAATTTTACGCTTTAGATGTCCATATTAGTTCACGTTTTCGTAATGACATAAACACATACAAAAAGAAAACAATGCAACTATTCTATGTGATTAAACAAAAGCACGCAAAAACTTTATTAGCACCGGACATTCACAAATTTCAGAAAATCAAACCAAAAGAATCTGATGTTTACAGGACAACCAAAGAATGGGTCACTTTTAAAATTTCTTCTTTTTCGTCAAGTGTAGTACATATTGATTGTTTGTGTCACATAAGGAAATATTGTACCCACTTGCAATATAAATAGAGACAACAAATGTGACTAGAACGCATTTTCAATCCAACTTGTGAAATCAATTACACTAGTATGTTTTTAATTTATTTATTTCTGAAACAAATTGCATTCCATTTTGTACATTTGAGTAGTTTTTTTTAAGAAAAGAGACCTATTGATTGGAAAAAATGTAAATCAAATTGGTTTATTTGTACTCAGCTAATTATAAACCACAAGTATAATTCTTCTTATGGCAAAACAGCACCTTCGTCTGCCTCTTCTTACCAGACACTTAAACCTGCAAAAGGAATCGTTTTTGCTCTACCTTGTAACTTTTATTTTTCATCATTCTCCAACTTCTTCTCTTATAAAAAGTGACTCTTAAGAGTCCCAACATTTGCAGTAATTGACTCAACGTTTCAGTTTGTAACAGTTACAAATGGAAAACTCAGACATTGATTCACAAGTTTTCTTTTGGTTTCAGAACCAACGCCATAACCCTAAGTTTCATTTCTCTTGCTTTCATCCGACCTCTCACTCTGCTTTTAATGTTACTCCTTGGTGTTCCACCGCTCTTGACTTTGGTTTTTGTATTGTCGGTTTTCTGAAATGCATATTTTTTTACCGAAAGTTTTCACCTTAATTTGACGAATCTTCATCCCCAAACTTAGCCACTCAGAACAAAACACTGTCCTTTTAGTTTAAAAGAGTTTGAAGAACCTTACGCAACATTATATAGATCAGATTCTCTTCTAAAATATTCGTGTCATTTCGAATTCCTCATTCCGTTTTTTTGGTTATCTTTGATTCAGGATCAAGCTCGATGAGCAACACAGAGACTAACACCGTGGACGAAGAAGACGTCTCTGAGAGCTACATGATGCATGAGATAACCAGGAAACGGAAGCTATCTCCACTCCAGTTGCGTTTACTGGAAGAAAGTTTTGAAGAAGAGAAAAAACTCGAACCAGACAGGAAACTCTTGCTGGACGAGATGCTAGGGCTGCAGCCCAGCCAAGTCGCTGTCTGGTTCCAAAACAGGAGGGCTAGGTTCAAGACAAAACAGCTCGAGAACGACTGTGACTATCTTAAAGCTAGCTATGCTAAGCTCAAGACTGATCGAGACGTTCTCTTTATACAAAACAAAACCCTTAAAAACAAGGTAATTTTTTTTCTAAATTAACAAACCAATATTGTCGAGACTCTGTTCAACATATTGGTCAAACATTTAAACAGGTTGATGTTCTCAAAGAGAAGCTGCGTTCTATGGAGGGGACAAAGTTTGGGGAAGAAGGTAGCTCAGTGAAGAGCGATAACACACATTATAACACTGAAGAAGAGGGCATGGGGAATCAATACAGTTTCCCGGAGCTTGCAGTTCTGGGATTTTATTATGATCCAACCTTGAATGCTTCTAATCTAAGGTTGTGATAGTATAAGGCTACGTTCCGTGTGCCTCAAGTTATCTCTTCTCTGTTTGGTTTTTTTTTTCTTAGGGTTCATACTCTGAGAAAAAGTTGAAAATATTTTAATGGATGGTAATAAAAATCCGATAAATAAACATCATCTGTCATGTAAGTTACTTAAATATTGTTCTGTCGAATTAATAAGAACTTTATGGAACAGAACAAGATCTTATCATCTCATATCAAAAAGATCCTATATTTTCTATGACTAAGAGAAATGAAAAGTTAACGATCTTTTGACTGTCAAAATAGATATTATATCGTACTAAAACCAAGTGAAAATTTTCCACTTACTCAATAATTCAGCAAGTGGTAAGAATGGAGAATAGATTCACTTGAAAAGGAGAGGCATTATTTGGTACAATAATTAGACCTTGTGTTGTTAAACTGAAATAGACACAAACTCTTATCCGAACCATCACCAATGGAAAATGTTCAATAACTGACAAGCTGTGAAAGCCACGTACGTGTGAGGATGAACTGACTCAGATCCAAATATGTCCGCCATTGACGTTAGTCGGTGACCTACAAACACTGCGATAAAGATTTTCTCGCATTCAGAGAGACACATGGCAATATATGAGTGGAAGACAGACGCACACGGATGGAAAGTCCAGACTTCAGATTGGAAAGTGAAATTACCATATGGGCTTTAAGCCCATTTAGTTTAAGCCCAATCTGTTCATTAGATTTTTTTCGCTCCCATAAACATAAAGAGGGGAAAAATAAGAATTGGAGGAGTCAGTGGCAAATATGAGTCGCAAGAGAGACAAGCCCTACCCTTGCCGCCAAATCCCGGCGCGAATTTCGAAACAGCGAAGACCATGGGCGCCTCCGTCATCAGAACACGATGAGATCATCGACAAACCAACCACCAAACCTCAGCCGCCACCGGCCCTATTCGTTATGGGACTTTCCGGCAACTGTTCAGTACTGGAGCTGAAATTCCGATTCGAGATCTACGGTTCAATCTCCCGAATCCGAATCGACAAAGACGGGTTTGGCTCCATCTCGTACCGCACCGCTGAGTCAGCTGAAGCTGCCATTGGTGAAGTGGAAGGAAGGTGTGACGGTGGATAAAGCGACGCCTTGTTTGTCAATCCTCTTCCTCGAAGCTTCTCCGACCTGTGATGCCATTAAGAAAACATGGGAGAAACAATAGGCTAGCATCAGCCATTGTCAACCCTAGAAGTAACATTGCCGACGCAGAGATCAGCGGTGGAGGTGGAAAGGCATCTCCGGCAACGACAAGGGAAATTAAACAGAGAGTTATTGTAGTCTACGACGATATTCTTTAACTGCATATTGCCACTTTTTTTTTATTCATTTACATTTTTTTTTTCTTTTTATCATGTCTAGGTTTCAGATAATTTGAGTGGGTTAAGTTTGGTTCATTCTCTTGTTAGAAATTCCACAAATTATGAATTTTGAAGATTGTAATCTATCAAATGCTAATGGGAATGAGTTGAGTTTTGTAATAAGACAAAACAACTCGAAACTGCTTTACTTATTTATTCGAACTCGAAATAACGAAATCTTTATAAACTGTGGTGTAAATTCAACAAAGAAAATTCGAGAAGAAGAAAAAATCCGCGGTAGATTCAATCAAGTTGAAGTCTGTGTCTCCTTGATTATAACAACTCGGTGATAGATTCCTCTGGTAAAAAAAAAAAAGTCTAAATTCCCAAAACCCTATTAAACTCCAACAGAAGCCCAGATTTATTCCATCCAAAAACCCATCAACATGGCCGAACACGGTGACACTCAAGCTGATGAAGAAGAACAAGTATGGAGCTGGGGCGCTGGTACTGACGCCCAGTTAGGGACGGCCAAGCTACAAGACGAGCATCTCCCACAGCTTCTCTCGCTTACGTCACTTGCTTCTATATCTATGCTCGCCTGTGGCGGCGCTCACGTCATCGCCTTGACTTCTGGTAAATAAAAACCCAAACTCTCTGGTTAAAAGAATGTGTCTATTTTGTCTTCTGATCCAACATTGAAAGTATGCTTTTTGTAGTTGGTAAGGTCTTGACATGGGGAAGAGGAAGCTCTGGTCAATTAGGACATGGTGACAACCTAAACACATCTTTGCCTAAACCTGTATCTTTCTTCAACGACTATGTTATAACTCAAGCTGCAGCTGGATGGAGTCACTCTGGTTTTGTTTCAGGTATACATGATGAGTTTTTGCTACTGCTTTAGGACCAAGAGGATTGATCTGATGAGCTCCCTTCTGTTTTGTGTGCGAATGTAGATTCCGGTTGTATTTTTACATGTGGTAATGGCTCATTTGGTCAGCTTGGTCATGGTGATAACATGTCACTAAGCACTCCAGCTATAGTCTCTTATTTTTTCGAGAAAAATGTGAAGATGGTAGCTTGTGGTATGCGCCACTCCCTTGTCTTGATTGCAGGTAATGTCTTGATACATCACTGGTTTCCAAGTAAAGTTTAGACCTGGGGTTTTCTCCATTTGATCGATCTTGTGTTCTTCAGGGAATCAAGTCTGTGGATTTGGATCTGGAAAGCGTGGGCAGTTAGGTTTCTCATCAAACAGAACAAAATCAGTAAATCTTCCATGTGTTGTCTCAGGATTAGAAGATGTGGAGGTTGTTCGTATATCAGCTAACGGGGATCATAGTACAGCTATATCCAGTTAACCCTTAAGTCTAATGTTCAGTTTCATTAATTGATCCAATCATGTGTATCTTTTGTTAACTCGTCCGTCTTCTGATGTGTCTGACCAGCTGATGGACAGTTGTTCAGTTGGGGAAGAGGCTTCTTTGGCGGCCCTGATGTTCTAACCCCTCAGTGTTTGCCCTCATCCTTATCTTTCAGAGAAGTTGCTTTAGGATGGAACCATGCTTTACTACTAACCGGTAATTTCCATATGGATGCACCAATACCTTCCACCGGCTCACTGAACTCATTCATCTGTCCATGTCTTGTTAAAACAGTCGATGGCGAAGTTTTCACGCTTGGTAACACCCTTAATAACCAACCTGAGAAGCAACAACTGCAAATAGATTTCTCTGAAGCTCTCTTGGAGAAAGTTCCAGATTTTGACGGAGTTAAAGTTCTGCGAATTGCAGCAGGAGCAGAGCATTCTGCTGCTGTAACAGGTACAAGGGGAGGTGGCACTTCTGTTCTCTTTCCTCTTTGGGCTTGTTCTCCATATAAACAAACAACTTTTGAATGTGTCTTGCAGAGAGTGGAGAAGTTAAGACATGGGGATGGGGTGAACATGGTCAGCTGGGTCTTGGAAATTCTGATGATCAGACCAATCCTCAACTGGTGAGCCTAGGAAGCATAGATCTGCAAACGAAAGATATCGAAGTATATTGCGGAAGTGGATTTAGTTATGCAGTAAGGCGAAAACAACAGCTTTCTTCACCAACGTCTTCATAGACATGGATAAATATCATTTTATGTGTAAAATTGCACAATACAAAGCCAATTGTTTACATGAGTTCTGTGACTTGTCAGAGAAACAGTGGTACAAAGATTGAAAATTTGAGATATACAGATCTTTCCTACTTTCTTGTTTTGTTACGGTACAACCTACTTCTACTGCTTCCCTGGCTAACATCCTACTGATTCTGCTCATGATCCATCGATGGTGGGATTAGTTCTGAAATGATGTTGGCCTATGACTTCAAGAGATGATGAGCAGATTGTTTTCATATCCATCGCAAGTAACAATGGGTCGAAGCGGGTCAACTTTCCACTGGCCATCAACTATAAATTTTATCTGTGATAGAAAAGTTGCAAGGTAGAGATTTTGGTTTGGCTCATGAATGGGGAAAATATTAGTCGCAGGCACTGAGTGGATTGAATGATCTAACCTCGTATTTTCCAGGATATAGCTTCAGCGATAAAGAGAAGACTCCATTATGTGCTTTCTTCATTTTCCTCTGCTTGCAATATCATAAAACAAATTCAGCACATGTGAAACAGTTTGATTTCCTTTACCGAGATTAATCAGTTTCATGTATCGATATGAACTGACCTGGGTAGACCAACCATCAAATGAACCCGTTAGTAGAACTTCAGAGGCTAAATTAGGCCATACTATGGATGCTGTTCGAAGTAACCGTAAAGCTCTACTAGCATGGTCTATTCTTCTCTGTTTCTCTCGTACAATCCTCTGTGCATCTCTAGAAGAAAAAGAAGTTAACAAATGTGAGAAATAATAGAGTAAGCTTCCTCTTATCTGTACGCACATAAGTAATAAGCAAAATATACATTATAGCCATAGCCATTTTTCCTTCAAGAACTGCCAACTTTGCCCGTGTAGACCGTAACTTATCCTGGGCATGTATGATCTCATTTTCTTTAAACTCCCAATCATCATAGATGTTCTCCAAGTTCCCAGAATTTATCTCACTATCCTAAATGAATCATAAACAAATAAATAAGCCAAATGGCAATCATTTAGAGAATCGCTTCTAGCTAGACAGCAAAATGTTTCTAAATGCCGTCTAGTCAAACAATTACCTTACTTGTCACAACTTCATCAGGAGGAGATCTAAGGGATTGGAGAACAGAAGAAAGTTCTGTTTGGAGATGCTGAATACGGCTTTTGATATGAGTTTTATTTGTATCTTCCATGGACGATGCTGTTCTATCTTTTCCATTCACACTACCACCAGAATCCTTATTCGTATTATTTTCTTTCTTCCCACCATCCAAACCACTGGTAGAAATTTCAGCAGCTGCATAAAATATGCATTAAGGCTTAAGATCATCTTTTATATTAATCTTGATATGACAGAAGACAGAAGTCACTCTATACCTTCAAAATTTTCATCAGTAAATCCAGCTCTCCTCATGCTCCATGTTTCTGATGTAGGTGGATCGCTTAAGCTTCTTGTTCCTGAAACTGGATTGGTTTCTTGATACATACTTTCTGTCTTTTGAAAATGGTAAAACCTCACGACGTAAGCAGTTTATTCATCAGGATTATATGAGTACAATGTACAGCAACGCTTGTAGACAGAAAAAAACATACCACAATCACGGAAGACCAAGGAAGTGAACCATTTGAGGAAATATCATTCAGGGGACCGTTGCTTTCCCCTTTCTCCCTCAAGCTAATCCCTAGACTTAGATTCCTTTCTTTCTCCAATCTAGTCAAAATGCCTTCGATTCCACTCTCACTCCCACCATCTACTTCTCTGATAGAACATAATATATGTTGACATTCAAAAAGACGTGTTTCTAGAGAACACAATACTGATTAGGCATACACTAAGATGTAAATCAGAGGACTTACTCTCTTGAAGATGAAGGATTTAAGGAATGATCAAGAGCATCATGCCTTAAGGTTCCATCAATTTCGTGAGAATCAGAATTATGAAGCTGTTTCTCAATATGTAAATCATGTGGCATGACGTTCTCGTTGACTTCTTCCTCTTCATATTCATCCAAATCCCATCCCATTGAAAGCCATCCACCTTGGTTTATGATTCTCTCCACAAGATCAAGTCTTCCAGAACGGATTAAATCCTTCTTACTCGGAAACATCCCAGGTTTCTCCGAATCCTTCATAAACTCCAAAATCTCCGTTTCCAAATCCTTACTACCATCGATATCCCAACCCAAATTACGCTTATTGCACATCCTCAAAACTCCACTACACCTAAAGCAACAAGCTTTCTTACTCGGCTTGACCTCAATAAACCCTAGAACAGACCCACAACCATTTCTACCAGCTAACGCAAAAGTTCTCGCCGAATAACTGGGATTAAAGCTACTGGAAGAAGAAAGAGGCAAAAGGGTATCGGAATCAATCATCGATTTCCGAGAAACAAAAGAAGAAATGGGGCCTGAGATGAGAAAGGCCATGGTTGGAGCATTTCGTCGAACACTTAGTGCGCTATATCAAGCGGTCCTCATCATCAAGAAGAGGAGAAGCCAAGCAACGAACAAAACGTCTGGGAAAACGTGACACCGTAGGCGAATTGATTAGCAAGCCTTGCAATTTAAAAGTAATCTCCGAAGAAGAAACCTAAAGAGAATTCATGTGAGACCACACAAAAAACAAAGCTTTCCAATCCGAAAAAATTAAAGGAGAATGCTTTATTCGGACGTTAATCGAATTCTTAAGATCATCAAGTTGAGCTCTTGCGTTTAGTTTCTTTTAGATTCTTATGTGGTTTAAATTTTATGTTTATATTGGTTTCTCACATTTTATCATTTTAAATTACTGTAGCTTGGCAACAATATTAAATAAATAACTCTACTCAAACTCACTATTCAAAAATTTGAGTTTTTTTTTTTGGTTTTCATTTTTCAACAAAGTGAGAGCATGTTCATCAGTTAAATACTATATAAGAATATCTGCTTAGTGCTTAATATAATCTAATTGTTTAATTAAAATTTAAAAGAATAAAAAATGAACCACTAATAGAGAAACAAGTGTTTCCATAATTTCCACCTGTAGTAACTGCAGATGGAGATGCCCTTGTATATATCTTACCTCTAAAAGTTGAAACGAGATACACACTCATATGCAAGAAAAAAAAAAAGAGAGAGTAAGCGATTGAGAGAAAGAGAATAACTTTCTTCAGCTTCATTTCATCTTCCAATTACGTGAGTTGTGTCGTGTGTGGCTCGTGCCTTACTCAGAATATATTATTTCTCACCCAAGAAGCATATTCAATATATTCTGTATATTCATAAACTTTAGAGATTGTTCAGAAGAAGAAGAAGAAAAATACACTTCTTTCCGATTGTTTGATATTTATCAAAAAATCAAAACTATTGTCTTCATCGCCGGAGATGGAAGTCGCTGAGAATTCTAAGAATCTGAAAACTTCACCGGAGAGAAAACGTGGAGGCTGGAGAGCCATTTCGTTCATCCTAGGTGTGTTTTTTCTCTCCTTCATTTCTTCCCATATTTTAATTTTCAAGAAACATTACTTAACTTGTGTTTTCCTTGTATGTACATATATATAGTCCTAAAAACCAGGTACATTTTTTCCTTTCAAATAGTTGATAGAGTTATTCTAGAGATTTTTCTTGCCTTATATTTCACTTCTTTCTTTGTTTTAGAGAGAATTACACAATATGACAGTTTTCAGAATGCCACTTCAAAATAGATATTTTTTCCAAATTAGTATATATAAAATATATTTTAACAGTAACAGTCTGTCTTCACGATTTTCTTCCTAATCTGGAGTTGTGGGTCATGCAATACCAAAAAAAAAAAGAGAGAGGAGAAATGACTCCAAAAATCATATTAATACAAATATAATCGTCGGTTTCTTGTTATTGCTTTTGGCGTAAATCTGTGCACATAACACACATTAAATACAGTTAAGATTTTCAGACAGAGCATGGAGTTACATTAGTTGTACCGAAACCATTATATATTCATTCATATTAAATAGAAAAAAGTGTAAAATGTTTTATATTATTTGCTGAGATTAATTTCATTACATGATCATGATGACAAAATAAAGGAAATGAGACGCTGGAGAGACTGGGTACGATGGGGATATCGGGAAATTTCATAGTGTATTTGACAAAAGTGTTCCACATGGAGCCTGTGGAAGCTTCCATCATGTACAGCTTGTGGGCAGGTTTAACTAGTGTTTTACCACTCCTCGGTGCCATTATCTCAGACGCCTACGTTGGCCGCTTCAAGACCATCGCTTACTCCTCCTTCTTCACCCTTCTTGTACGTTCCCTCTTATCTTTTCTTAATTTCAAGCAATTGTTTTATCAACTACATTGATGAGAAGCTTAAACTATAATGTTTAATCTAGTTTCGATCGTCAATATATATATATATATTGGGGGGGGGGGGGGGGGGGGGGGGTAAAATCAATAGTTTTTGGTTAGTGATCTTCTAGTTAGAAAGTAAAATAAAACTTTGTATACGATTTTGATGTTATTGTTCTTTAATTTTTATACATAATGCAGAAAAGACTCAGACGGTCCACATCACTAAGCTAGACACAAATATAGGATATATGCCATTTTATTTTCTTCATCTTTTTCAGATTTAGCTACTCAAAAATTTTCCTTAAGCGATTAGTCAATCACCATTTCATGTCTTTACACGTCATTTCCTATTATTGAACTTGCGTAACATAATGGAGTTGTAACATATCATTAGAAAGTTTAAACCAAAAAGTGAATTAAATTAAACTTTGCATAATTTATTTTCCATAAAGAAAGGAATCAACTAAATCTATAATAAATTCAAACAGGGATTAATGACGGTGACACTCACATCTTGGCTACCTCAACTGCACCCACCACAATGCAACAGCCTTCATCCAGACACTTGTGACGGTCCAAACAAACTCCAGCTCAGGATTCTATGGCTCGGTCTTGGCTTACTCTCCATAGGAAGCGGTGGGATCCGATCTTGTAGCATCCCTTTCGGAGCTGACCAGTTTGACCAGCAAACACAGCAAGGCCTTAAAGGATTGGCCAGTTACTTCAATTGGTACTACTTCACTTTCTCCTTTGTTCTCATCATTTCACATACCGTTATCGTTTACATACAGGACAATATAAGCTGGGTCATTGGGTTTGGCGTCCCGACCTGTTTGATGGTTTCTGCCATAGTTCTGTTCTTTGTCGGAATGCGGTTTTACGTGTATGTCAAACCAGAAGGGAGTGTGTTCTTTAGTATTGTTCGGGTCATTGTGGCTGCTCGTAAGAAACGGAACCTATATATACCGGCCGTGGATGATGGAACGGTGGAATACTATGACCCACCGGTAAAACTTGGCGTATCCAAGTTACATCTTACCGACCAATTTAGGTATGTCTCATATGTATACTTTAAGAAACATTCGAATTTTTTTATGGTTTTTTGAAATGTAGTTAAGATAATAATGTATTGGTTACATTTTAGGTTTCTAGACAAAGCGGCAGTGATAGCAGAAGGTGAACTAACATCCGACAGAATTCCAACGAATAAATGGCTTCTATGTAGCGTTCAAGAAGTTGAAGAGGTCAAGTGTTTGATCAGAATCATTCCAGTTTGGTCTGCTGGAATAATCTCAATAATTGCAATGACCCTTCAAGCAACTTTCTTAGTCCTTCAAGCTAAGATAATGGATCGACACATGGGTCCGCACTTTGAGATCCCAGCCGCTTCCATACAGGTCATCTCTTTCATCACAGTAAGCATTTGGTTGCCTATCTACGACCGCCTCTTAGTCCCGTCCCTATGGCGAATCCGCAAGTTCAGATTCACTGTCCTTCAACGGATGGGGATAGGGATTGTCTTCTCCATCCTCTCCATGTTAAGTGCAGGGTTTGTGGAAAGAGTGAGGCGGACACGGGCTACCGAAATGACTCAAACGTCGGTGTTTTGGCTGTCTTTGCCTATGATTCTGTCGGGACTCTGTGAGTCATTTAATTTCATCGGCCAGATCGAATTTTTCAACAGTCAGTTCCCAGACCACATGAGGAGCATCGCGAATTCGCTGTTACCGCTCTCATTTGGTGCTGCAAGTTGTCTAAACACTCTGCTGGTAACCATCGTTCATAGATTCACAGGCAGAAAAGACCAGCCGGACTGGCTGAACAAGGACTTTAATAGAGGGAAGTTGGATTACTTCTACTATCTGATTGCCGGTTTGGGTGGGGTTAACCTTGTGTACTTCTGGTACTGTACCCGAAGCTACCAGTACAAAGCCGGTTCACAAATCGACGATTTCGCAGAGGAAGAGACTCTTCAAGACATAGAACCCATTTCGACCCGGAGGTATGATAAATCGATAACTTAGTATCCCTATGCTAATCGTTTGTACTGTTTCGAATATCAAAATATTAAGCTATATTTGATTATAGCTAGTATGAAATAAAGATCACTACTTGATCTGTTGGAGACGGTAAAATTGATGGACATAAAAAAAAAAAGTTCATAACAAAAACCGAGCAATACGTTTCAAACACGAGATTAGGCTTATAAGTTATAGCCGACAACGCAAGGAAACGAAGAATACGCACCCCAAAGCCAGAGGCTCAAAATCTAAGACGCGGCAGAAACATTAGAGTCTTGGTGGTGGTTGTAAGCATGGCCATTTCCTCCACCACCACCACCACGTCCCCTTCCTCTGTTGCTATAGTAGCTCTTCTGGTAACCGTTTCCACCCGAATTATCATAAGATTCATAACGCCCACCATTCCGGTGGCCACCACTACCTCCTCGACCACCCCGCCCATTCTGGTAGCCACCACCACCTCTTCGAGCACCACGATTACCTCTCTGGTTCTGGTAGGGCCCACGTGGTGCATAGTCTCTCTTAGCATTCCCTGCTCCCACCTGAGTATAACCTTCTTCCTGTTGTTCATAAACCACCTCCCCTTCAGTCACTGGCTCAACCTTCAAACCAAAAAAAAATCATCAGATTCCAGCCCCGACCAATTCACTTAAAAGATGATTAGGGCTCAATGTATTACCTTTTGGTTCTCATCTTGTAGAGATTGAACAACTGACTCATGCTCTTTGCAGTTTGAAGCATCCTCTTCCTGCAAACAGAAACCATAAGTCCAACAACAAAGAGAAAGAGCAAATAATGGTAAATCAATCAAGAGAACAAATAAAAAGGAAGTCAATATTGTCACCGTATATAAACACCCCTCACATGCATAAACAAGAATATATTACCAACATATAGATTACATCGCTACAAAGCAAATTCTAAAGGAGAATAGAGTTTCTACAAAACAAGAGCATTGTTCAACAATCAAACAAGCCACACAGAACAATCAATACTAAGAATGTACTTCTGACTTCTTAACAAATGAAGCTCAGATAGTCTCCTTCTCAGATCAAGTCAGAGCTCTGCATCCCACAAAGCCGTGAATTATACATTACTCCAATATAAAACCTAATCTTCAAGACGGAAAAATAAGTGAATACCTTTTGCTGAAAAGCGTAGTTCTCAGCTGCAGCAGCCACTTCAACTGGATCCGGAGTAATAGTAAGGTAATCTGAAGCCATAATCTTCTTCAATTTCTCCTTTAACGAAGCATCTGAAACATAATCTCCGTAAGTAAACAACACAAAGAAACTATAACACAAAGACGAAACAAACAGATTTAGAATTTATACACGAAACATCATAGTTAAATTCAATAGGCTGTTCTGAGTTAGCAAGCCAAAGCTTAGCGTGCTCAACGCAACGCTCCAAAGCATTCTTGTGAGGTAAGCTTGAATCCGCAGGACGAGATATCATCAAACTCCCAAGCTGAGAAATCGAAACCAAATCCGCATCACAGAGCGGATCCGTCGAATCATCAGTCACATAATCGTAAGTCAAGCATGAACCTTTCTCATATGTCCTGGTCAACATTATCGAAGTGAACTCGTTTTGAGATTTCACGTCGAATAAGGAACCAAAATACAAAAGCTTCACCAGATCCTCCAATTTGGAGTCACCATCATCAGCGCCGTCACTAGCTTCTTGTGGAGGTAGGTCAATAACATCGGAGGAGGACGAGGGCTGGTGATGCTGAGTAGCGAGAGTGATTTCTTCGGTAACAGCGGCGGAGAGAGGAGCACGGAGCTTTTCGAGTTCTTCAATAAGGACAACGACGGCTGGTTTCGAACGGAGAACTTCCTCTTGCTCCTTGTTTAAGGTTTTGCCCTGAGAAATTGACTCCTCCATCTGAGTGATTCGGTTGTATTTCTTACGGAGAGCACGGAGACGCTTGTTGATGAGTCCCATGACTGGTCCTTCAGCAGCGTCGGAGGAAGTAGCGACGGCGGCCATGGTGTCGATTGGTTTAAGATAGTGTTGAAAACGGATCGATGTGACCTTCTGAGAAAGATCACCACCGTTTAATAGCGACGGCGGCGGTGGAGATAAAGGAAAGAGAGGGGATTGTTAGGGTTTTCAGCGATATCGGGGATAAGTTGAAACGTCTGATATTTCGTTTGTGTGATTGTGTTGAGTTAAATGGATGGAGTATATATAATTAATTTATGATAGATTCAGGCAATGCAAGTGAAATTATCTGTGCCAAGAAAAAAATGGAAAAAAAAGTTAAATTTTCAAATAATATTTCCAAATATTTGTGTAGATTTTTTAGAATATTTTTGTGGATTATATTTTATAGAAAATATGTTAATTTGTCAATTTCTGAGCTGTTTGGAAATGTCATAGTATAATGTAAATATAATTTTGTTTCGTACTGATCAAGAGACAATATATTTTTCTTAAATAAACTATATGGCCTAATTTACTAAAATTTTGGTTCAGATTGACATAAATGACTAGATTTGTTTCTTTTCTTCAAGATATTTGAAGTGGAAGAAGATTTTGTGGGATTTTTTCCAATTTTATGTTAGTTTTCCGAGATAATGTTAATTTTGAGACGTTACATTATTTAGGATACTATGTTATTTTATATTGTTTTTGTAATCTGTTAAAATCATCCATAATTTTTTTTAATTTATATATTTTGTACGTCGGCCATGAGTCCAACTATAATAAGTTTGGGCTTAGGCTCTTAACAATAATATACATTTAAACCCTATAACTTATAGATATAAAACTTTGAAATATTACCCAAAAATATTAATTTTTAGGTTACTAAATACATGAGTAAATGTTCTTGTAATTTTATTACTAATTTAGTAAAGCAAATTGGAAAACATGATATTCACTTAAATATTTCATTAAATTTATATTTATTATATTAAACAAATTTGGGGGTAAAATACTTTAAAACTAAAAAGTTAATACTGTATTTAATTAAAAATGGTTAATGGATAGTATATATGTTAAGTTGTTACCAACTATAGTTTACAATAATCATGCAACTTCCATATTGCAGGAAGTGAATAATAGTTTACAATAATCATGCAACTCGTATTGCTATTGCCATTGGTGTTCAACATTTTTCGTGATTAAGTTATCCTTTACGCAATTTTGTACATGTTTTATGCTTGCTTCTTCATCGTTTGACTACTATCAAACTACCCTACAAACACGTTCCATAGCACAAAAATATAGATGATCCAACATGTATGTATTTGTTCTGGTGGTTTTGTTTATTTAAGATCATATGGTTAGATATGAAAGTGATATTCCATATCTTTAAATTCGGTGCAAGATATTCAACTCGTTTTCTTTTACTGGTTTATTATTTATAAGAAAAAAAATAACTATATTCGTTTATGGCGAACCCAAGCTCACACAAATAAACCCCCAAATCCAAATGTTCGTTTCCAAAGAAGAAATCGCTTATTTACAAAAACAAACAACTTTGTACTAAATCCCCAAAAAGAATGTAAAAGTGTTTTCTATAATCAAAAACTCTTACTATTTTTTTGCTCTTATGTAAACTCTTATTGAAAAATAAATTAAGGCTAAAGTGCAACGCCTTTTTATCTCCGTGACCACAAGTATTGTACCAACTACCAACTCTTACTATCTTCTTCTTATAAAGTTCATAGCATATGCTTCACCAAGCAAGGTACGCATTCACTCATCTGCCATAAGCCTTGTGCCACTGGTAAAATTAACAAACAAGCAAAAACGTTCATTAAGTCGATATATGAGGGCTTAAAAGCGGATAAAGAAAGTAAAAAAAGACGGTGAAAAAAAACTCACGTCTAGAGACTAGCACTGGAGGGTAGTAAAACGACATGCATTGTTCCGTTATTAGGGGGAAGTTGCAAAAGAAGAGGAAACAGCTTGCCGTTTAAAGGATTACGAGTGCACACCACAGCGGCCTCCAAGCACGTTTCTTCTCGCAATGTCTGAGTCAGCTCTGCCACGCTGTTTCCTTTAAACGTAAAAGCATTTCCAACGGTTGTTTCATCCTCCACGTGTCCTTCATCGTCAGCAACGTGGTAATATATGATACGCCCATCATTTTTAGGCGGAGACTCAACCGACTGGTCAAAATCAAAATCATCAAAAACCGGAAAAAACGGTACGAATGTACAAATTTCAAACAAATAAAAAAGGGTGCTTCAGTAATTTTTTCACTCACATCTTGATCAGATCTATCTGAAAGAGAAGACGGAGTCGGCGAATCTGAAATAGACAACGGCGAATACGACGGTCTCCGGTGCGGTGGAGGAGTCTTCTGAGGAGGAGGATTCGGATTAATTAAGATCTCGACGACATCAACATCCCAAGAGATGGACTCCTGTGTAGCCGATAAATGAGGATTATCATGTGTAACGGAGTTTCTCCACGGAGGAAGTCCACCATTAGCTCGGAGATAGTTACCGGAACGACTCCTGAGCTTGATTTTAGATCCTTCTCTAAGCGGTTCCCATTCAACAGACGAATCGAGTCGACTAAGCTCTAACTGAATCACTTTCTTCCCCGTAGCTCCGAGCAAGAACCGCTCGTTGGAAGCGGTTAAGTATTTACCGTAACAGCTTTTAAGACGGATGACGTAGAATGAATCACGAACCGGTTCAACGATCCATCGAGCGTTCTTGGTAGATCCGTTACGATCTTGAGTAACTGATTCTTCGTCGTCGTCTGCTATAAGATATTTATTGTGGCTGTGACGCATTCGAACAGCTTTAGCGTTTTGGAAAACCTCCATTGCTGAGACTATCTCCTTTTCGTTGAAGCTACTCGTCTTCTGTAATAAGTAAATGAGTGAATATCAGAAGACAAAAAAAATAAATTATAATTTTGTGTACCAACTCAAAATCAATGGTCTGTGTGGATTGGCTCAAAACCAAATATGGTTCATATACCTTATATATTAGTGTTGGTAATGAGTGGATTGGTTCATATCCCTTATATATTTTGGTCCATATCCGATTATTGGATTCTAACATTTTTATCAGTTTACTGGATTGGTCTTAAATTGGGTATTACGGTTACGCGGACATGGACATGGACACGGAACTTGCTTTATGGATGTAAAGAAATCTGGAAAAGTAACTTGCTTTATGGATGTAAAGAAATCTGGAAAAGTCAGAGTTTGCTGATTGGATTTATCCAATTATTTTCATTTGCTTACTTTCTTCTTCTTTTTTGAGCTTTTAATTCCCAAGATACAAATTATTCGTGTGAACATAAATAACACCAAATGTAATAGGGTCCTTTTGCCATAAAATTATTTCTCGAAAGGATTTAAGCGCTTAATATATAGAGAATAAATGTCTAATCCCTTGCCCGCAAGAAAGACCAACAGAGGAAATTTATGAGTGTAGGACTCTTCCATTTGCTTTCCCTGGACCATGCGCCATCACTACTCAATCACAACTAACACCAACATTTTAACCTTACTTTCACGTGTCTTGTATGATTGGCACTAGAATTAGGCATAAGTTTTTATGTTGGGGAAGAAAAAAGGTATTTATTTATTTTCTTTAATCACCCTTTAGGTATAACTTTTATAGTAAGAAAGTTTACTCTCACTTACATAGTTACATCCGGGTTAAATCTTCTACTATAAGCTTTTCATAAGAATTCTTTAATCACTAAAGTTGATGCAGCGATCAGATGTTAATCATTTGTTGAATTTTTAGTGACATATTGTCAACCATACATGGTTAGTATCGTATATAAATCCGGAAGTTGCATTAAAGTATCTAAATATTTAATTTTTAAAATATACAACAAAAATTATATGGAATATGTTGGTGCGGTAAGGTTGGTGAAACGATGATTGTGCTTGTGGAGCATGATAATATGTTAGTGAATAAGGAAATGATAAATGTCTATGTCTTTTTCTAGTTTTCTAAAGTTTTTACTACGAATGTGGTAATCCCCATCTTCTTCTTTTTCCATGTAATGCATGCCAACAAATTTATGATATACAAGTTGTCTAAGTTCAGCTAACATAGTTAACTTTTCTATGGTGGCCTTAATTATGAATACCGAAATTAAGAAAAAAAAACTAATCAATGCAGACTGTAGAAAGACTTGGTCAAACTTACCGGTTTTGGGGACCATTTCGGAGACGAAGGTAAACCAAGAGAAGCCAACCGGCCAACATTCTTCATAGATCCAACAGAAGCAGGCGACCCTGGTTCAGACGCGAGATCCGAGCCGTTGAGATGTGAAGAGACCGGAGAAGAAACAGAACTCTCATCTCCATCAGACATGGTTTCAAGATCAGAACCATCAATAGCTAAAACATCCCAAACCAACCAGTTCTTGGTCTTCGACGTATGAGGCTCATCGTGAGTAACGGAGTTTCTCCACGGCGGCGTTCCACCGTTAGCCCTCATCCATTTGCCGCACCAAGATTTCAGCTTCAACTGAAACCCATCTCTCTCTGGTTTCCATTGTGTTTGCCAATCCATTAGCTTGTTAGCCGCCGCCGTTTGAGTCACCTTTTCACCGGTCATACCTAACAATAACGGTTTATTGCTCGCCGTTAAGTACGTGCCGTGGCAGCTCTTTAACCTGATCAGGTTCGGTTTATCGAGGACGGCCTCCACCGTCCAAACGGCTCGCCGTGCATCTCCTTTACGGCTTTGACGGATGGTTTCTTGGTCATCATCGGCCACCAAAAACTTATTCAGGTGGCTACGTAACTTAAAGTTGTTACTTTTGGTGAATAACTCCATTTTCCTTTTGGTGTTTGAAGAAGAGACAAAATCGAAATCGAACAGAGATGTCTTTTTTTGTTTGTGTGATGGAAGGAGAGATTGGGGTTTTGTTTTGGATCTTTGGTCATATATAATAATAATTTAATGATTCAAATGGGAGAAGAAAAAGTCTTGCTAAAGGGCAACTTTGTAGGTTAATACTCAGAGGTATTATTCAGCTTGCATTTATTTAGAAATTTCCTGAATCAAATAAAGAAATGACTAATGTTAAATATTAAACAAAGTATGAATGTTCCAAGGATCGATCAAACTGTAAACGAGTATTTATTTTGCGAAGCTTCCACCTACTGACCTACGTAATAGCGTAAAATTTTGTGGTTCAATCATCAATGTTGGGTTTATTCGATTATATTATAAGGCTTTTTATCTTATGGATGTGATTAGTGTCTTTTAATCACTGCATTTCCCCTGCATAAATGTAAATTTGAAAACATTATTTTTTTTTTCTTTCTCAAACCATATAAATTAAGGACGAAATATAAACTTATTGATATCCACTTATTGATATCTATAATGTAATATTGATGAAAGATAAGTTCAGCTAATTAAACAATGTTAAATGTACTGTACTCTGTAGCTCCCGAACTTCAAATTCGGATAGAAGAAATCAGAATACTCTTAATTTTCAGATTATATGTTGTTAAAAAGAATGTTGATAATAATAAACTTAATTTTAATAAATGATATGTAAAAATAATATAGTGGAGATGATGAGGAGGTAAATGTAATGCGCGTGGGCTGTTAGTATGAGGAAATGTCTCTTTTCCTCAAAGTAGAAAAGTCAAGATGAGAGTTATGAATCATTGTTATTTTGTGTAGAATATTTAGAATTAGTCCATTACTAAATATTTGCGTACATAGATAGATTCACACATTACCTTATTATACGCGTGTATTATACTAGTCTGGATTAGTAAAAAGTATAATATTTGTTGATATCTGGATCCTTAAAAAATAAATAAAATTTATAAAATAATAATATAAATTATTAAAAAAAGAAATAAAAAAAATAACAGTGTTGGATTTGGATTAGCGAAAAGTTTAAATATCAGAGTTGGATTTTTAATATTTTTTTTGTCAACCTGTCCAACTTGAGTGTTAAATATATCCCAATCGTTGGCTTACGTGGGGACGACTTTAGGATTTGAAGAAAAGGTCTTACTGGAACTCAGCCTTAACACTATTTTTAATGTTAAAATGCAAAAATAAAATAAAATATAGACGTTTGGATATAGTTTATGAGATATGTTGGACAGAGAATATATTAATGATACTTTGTTCATGTAACTTCTACAATTTCAACGATAGTGTATATTTATATAAAGTTATTATTGATAAAAAAATTATTATTATGACAAAGTATATAGAGTTGAAAAAAGTTACATTAAAAAGATTCAGAAATTGACCTTGGAGTTGGACCTAAAAATGACGTCTATTAAATCCTTATGTCTAGACATGTTTCCATGTCGCAATTGAAATAAATTTCCAAGTCCACTCACAACGTCAAGATCCTCATTTTTATTCGTTTATTGTTTTTTTTTTTTTCATTTCAATATATATTTCAATTGTTTTGATGCTTTATTTCCTCATTTCAAGTCGACATAATGTAAATTTCCAATTAACTTAACAAATTTAATTATTACAGAAGAATAAATATATTTATTTGATATTATAAATTAATGGAAGATTCTAAAATATTCAAAATACTGAAATAAATGAATTATTCTTGGTCAAGCCTCAAAATTTACAAATGATGCGAAGGACAACATTTACATTGACCATAAACGATTCCGAAGACTTATTCAACAAAGCGCAAATGCATATCTAGAAGATAATAAGACGATGCCGTTTCCAACAATCAAGCAAACTTAAGATATGAAGATTCCAACGCCTTCGCTTTCTCACCTGCACGTACAGCTTCTACCTTGCTTTCCATGGCGTAATTTCTTCTCCTGCCACAAAATATCAACGTTTCATAAACCATAATACAAAGATGCATCTATCTCTCACTGTACACGTTTCTTGAAAATCAACAATTCTAATCATATAAATGATTTCAAGTAGAATTGATTACCAGCAAACACCATAAGAAAGGAGTACCATCTCTCTGCTTTATCCTCCTCTCCAGTACTTTAATCACTGCAAATTCGTTGTTTAGGCCACAGAGTTAGCTAACAAAATCGAAAACCAAACTGAAGAACAGAGTTTTTGAGGATGTACCGATGGAAGATTGGCCAGTGAGTAACAGCATTTTGTACCACATTTCGTTAAAAACATCGATTTGTAAACATGGATTACCTATGTTGATCATGAAAGAGGAGCGATGATTTGCCGTGTTTTCTTTAATAAGTTTTTGGTTTGAAATATTTCTTATTGATGCAAGAACATGGATTACCATATAGTCAGCAGCGTCAAAGTCTGGACCGAGCAGTTCTAAAGCTTCTTTGTAGTTGCCATTTCCATATTCATCAACAGCTTTAGCAAGCTGATTTGAATAAAAGAAGTTAAAATAAACAAAAGAATGATCTTGATTCTTATGCTATGATACATAACTTGAAAGATCGATCAATAAGAACAGACCAGAATACTTTCTACATCAGCTGTTGTTTCTTCTCGTTCATATTAGATGTCCTGTTAGAATAATATAAGCCTGATGATATAAGTCAAGAAACAAAAATCTCTCATTTGAAAATGTTACAAAAGAGAAAGCAACACAGACCGGGACTTGAGGCCCTCGAGCAACACATATGCTTGTGAAGTATCTCCAACTTTACTCAATGCCCAGATTGTATTTATGTCAAAAAGCCAATCTTGATACCACATTTCCTGAACATCGAAGTTGCACAAATCTTTCTTTAAAAGCAGAGCAAATAAAAGCATATGAATGCAAAGCAAATAGATGCATCATTAACTTGATCAGTCAAACAATTTTCCAGGATCTTCAGTCTATCTAAAAAACTCATCTAGTGTATCGCGTGTGTCCAAGCGCCACAACAAACCGAGAGCATCCATATAAACCTGAAATTTCATTTTGCAAGTGTAGGACATCAGAATTGCTAATGAAAGTCCAATGTTACAATTTAAAAGGGGAAGAAGAATGATAAGAGAATTACGTCTGTAGCAACAGCATCGTCTTTCTCCAGCTCTTTACACATTTGATGATCATATATTTCTTGTATTTTACTTATGGGCGACCCTCCTTCCAAGTAACAAACAGCTACATTTCACCAATTATGTGAATACCTAATTCAAATCTTTTTGTTTTATTTAGTAGGTGATTCTAGAGATGATTAGAAGAGGTTTATAATTTGTTTGAAACTGCTGTTACCTTAAAGAAGAGCAAGATAGTTGTAGATATTTAATGCAAATCATATAACTATCGTAACAGTAAAGGGTTGCTATATTTAATTTTATCTCCAAAAATGCTTTTTTTTTTTTTGGTTAAAACTTAAAAATGATAGACTTATTCAAATTAAGAGAAAACTCAATTTGGTGAGGTGAACATACAATCTAGATGGCGATAAGGATTGGGTTTAAATTAAAAAAAAAAAAACTATGTACAACACTATTTGCTTAGCTCACATACCTCATCTCTAAACTCTTTATTCTCTTATTACTCTACCCGTTTTTGTATAGACTCTTTTTAACTTGGAGAAATATTACCGTTTTATTGGGCTGGACAGGCCCATTCTCAGTAGCCAGTTTAAAAATTGATCAGATCCTTCACATAGCCACGTGTCATATTTTCCATGGAGATTGACCCGGCCGCTGCTGCCGGAGGCTGGAGGGAGTAATAATGATCAACCTTTTCCCAATTCCGAGGGAATTAGAAAAAAAAAAAAAACAAATGCTTCAAAAAAATAAATTAAATTCACAAACGTGAAAAATCGTTCTTTGTCACATTTTTGCTGCTCTGAAAAAAAACTTTCTTGAGGCAAAAAGCCATTGTATAAAGGTTCTGAAACATTTTGTTGTTTAGAGTAATGGTAGATAGATAGATTTGAATCAAGATACGATAGTGGATCAAAGTTATCGGTGGCTGGGGAAAAATGCCGGCGACCGGAGATGTAGACCGTCAGATCGCTCAGCTAATGGAGTGTAAGCAGCTAACAGAGTCTGAGGTAAAGACGTTGTGTGATCAAGCGAGAGCTATTCTTGTGGAGGAATGGAATGTTCAACCGGTGAAATGTCCGGTTACAATCTGTGGCGATATTCATGGCCAGTTTTATGATCTCATTGAGCTTTTCAAAATCGGTGGTTCTTCTCCTGATACTAATTATCTTTTCATGGGCGATTATGTAGGTCCGTTCTTTAATTACATTTTTCTGATTTTTAACTTCAAAGTTTCATTCTTTATGAAGATCTAAATATTGGGTTATTGAGCAATGAGCATCAAGTTGAAATCTTTAATTCGGATTTGTGTGTTCTTTTGATTGGCTAATGCTAGTTTTTGATGACTCCATTTGCTAAATTGATTGACTTTTGTTGTTGTTTTTGTTTATATAATATATATATATATATATGTGTGGACAGATCGTGGGTACTATTCAGTGGAGACAGTCACACTTTTGGTAGCTTTGAAAGTTCGGTATAGAGATAGAATCACAATCTTGAGAGGGAATCATGAAAGCCGCCAAATTACTCAAGTGTATACCTTTATCTCTAGACTCTGTTTCTGTTTGTTTTACTTCATTAAAAGGTTGCTGATTGGTTCATTTTTAGGTATGGGTTTTATGATGAATGCTTGAGGAAATATGGAAATGCAAATATTTGGAAATCTTTTACTGACCTTTTTGATTATCTTCCTCTTACAGCTCTCGTTGAGAGTCAGGTATTATTATTTATTACATATAAGTTTTCACCTTACCACACCTCTCATTATGTATATATGGTTTACGTGACTGGCTGCAAAACTTGTTCCTTGTCTAGATTTTCTGCTTACATGGCGGGCTTTCACCTTCTTTAGACACGCTTGATAACATCCGTTCATTAGACCGCATTCAGGAGGTGACTTGTTTCTCCTTGTTAAGCAACATATTGCTTCATTGTTCTCTGGATGTATAACCATATAAGCATTATTATTATCTGTCTATAGGTTCCGCATGAAGGTCCAATGTGTGACCTCTTATGGTCTGATCCAGATGATCGATGCGGTTGGGGTATATCTCCTCGTGGAGCTGGCTACACTTTTGGACAAGATATCGCCACTCAGTTTAACCACACCAATGGATTAACTCTGATATCACGCGCTCACCAGCTTGTCATGGAAGGATATAATTGGTGTCAAGTAAGTAACAAGCAAATATACCAAAGTTTCTATAACCTCCTCTATGTTCTCATGATATGTTTACTTGAAAACTTCATCAGGAGAAAAACGTTGTGACAGTGTTTAGTGCTCCAAACTATTGTTACCGATGTGGTAACATGGCTGCGATACTAGAGATTGGAGAAAACATGGAGCAAAACTTCCTTCAGTTTGATCCAGCTCCACGTCAAGTCGAACCAGAAACAACTCGCAAGACTCCTGATTATTTTTTGTAAATTTTTTGTCAATACAATTTATTACCAACAATCTATTTAGTTTCCATGTGAGCAGAGGCTTATGGTAGAAATTAATGTCATCCACATCATTTTCATCATAAATCTAAATTTGTGTGTTTGGTGGAGGAAGGTAAAGAAAAAAGCAGAGAAGGAGAAGCTAGTGGAGAGTAAACACGGGGTTTAAAGAGACATTATTGAGGTTACAGATTGCATTTAGAAGAATTGTTGTTTTAGTATTTTAGCATTTTTTTAAAATAATAATTGAATGAAACTGAGACAAAAGCAGAAACATGCATGTTTTGTTTGGACATATAATTATGTTATTAAACAAACAAAAAACTGATTGTTCATAAATTGTATCCATATGCTCCCCAAACTTGTTGTAACAGTAGTTGACAACATGGGACCAATATTTCAGTCAATAGGGGCCACCTTCGAATAGGGGTAAATTATTTCCATGTCTCGTTTTGACAGTTTGATAATTGATGTTAGTATTTTCTGTAAATTAAACTATGACAATTCTACCAGTTATCGTCAATGTGTACCCAAAAAAAAAAGAAGCGTAGTCAACTTTTTAAATTGGTTGATTATTAACTCATTCTAGTATATTACATTACTCTGTGAATTGAATCTTCCTTCTTGACTTTTATCATAAATCATTTTTTGAATTTTCTACAAGCCTAACATTTTGTTGATTGTTGTTTGGTCAACTTCTTCTTGGATTAAACCTCACGCCTAACTTTCATCTCGAAGAAAAACTAATCAACAACTCTAAATTATCTATTTCACAACAGATCATTAACTAAGCTGAATCTATTACCTATGTGTTTAAAAGACGCATGACCCATAATATTATGAGTTACGCTTCGTATTATATATTGAAAATTCAACTTTAGTTAAAGCAAACAACTTTTAGCACATGCTACAGATCACAAATCATGGGTTATATATCATTCTTTCATAATTTATTTTCCATAATTCCAGCAAACAAATCAGATTTTAAAAGAAATCAAGTACTAAATCATTTTAGAGCATATGTAAAAACAAAACTTCAATATTTCATATATCTGAAAGTGTATTTTGTAGATTCTGCAGTAAATGGTTACATTTAAATTTTTGAATTTCCGAAAATAAGTGAAAACGAAACTAAACGACATGACACGACTATCTATATTGGATTATAATCGGGCATGAAATTAAAGTTCACACCGACATGTCATTCGCCTTAAGTCGAAACTGCATAAAACAATATATTGAACTATATAATATATATTTAAAGTTAAACGAAATTTATAACTTCTGAACTTAAATAAAAATATAAAAAAATAGTTTCTGTTTTAAAAATTATATAAGAGAATGTGTGGTGGGTATCATTCGGAAACCACCTGGCTGTCTTTATTTTAATCATTCAAATATTACTTATGATACAACTCAAGACTTAACTTTTCTTGTGATATTTCTTCACTTGGAATTTGAGCCAAGAAAAAATTATAACCGAAATGATTATTAATAATGTTAGTAGCGGTTATTTGTATTCTAATTTGGAGTTTTGCATACACACAACACAATCAAATATGAACGTCCAATGATCACCGGTTAAGTTTATGTGTATTTACCGTTCATAATTAGGAATTTAAAGATGTTAACTCAATACTAAAAAATCAAAGCTTCTCAAGCTTATAAAGAGGACACATAACACAAACGCTAAATATAATTATTCAAAAATTCCGCTTTTCCCAATTACCAAAACGACGAAGTTTTTGTAAGTAACTGGCTTTCCATCTTCGTACACGACGCCGGTTACTTACTGCCGACCTCACAAGAACCACTGTTCAAAGCTTTTGTTTTGTTCCCTTAATTGTGAAATTGTTTTGCTTTAAAGTTGGAACCAAACAAAAAGGCAAGAATTTTTCAAAAAAGTTTTAGCCTTTTTTTGAATTGTTTTGGCAACCTTTTAATTCTTCTTCGTCAAAACATATTTGCATTTGATGGCGTACCCAAATTTGGAAGCTCTTTACTAAAGAAACCTTCTTGTTTCGCCCCTTCTCCTTCTTAATTTCTCCAAATTTGTTTTCTAGGTTTTGTTGAATCGAGCAATGAAGAAGTCTAAACTCGATAATTCACATTCACAAAGTCGATTCGGTTTAGTTCAGTTTCTATTAGCTGTTCTGCTCTTTTACTTTCTCTGCATGAGTTTTGAGATCCCTCTCGTCTTTAGAACCGGGTCTGGATCCGGGTCTGGGTCTGATGATGGGTCATCTTCTTCTTCTTCTTCCTTTGCTGACGCATTACCTAGACAGATGGTTGTTGGTAGTAGGGAAGCAAACTTGGTTATTGAAAAAGACCCACATCGACCTCTCAAGGATCCGGGTCGGGTCCCGGACCGGCAAGTACGGGAATTTAAGTCCGTCTCTGAGATTTTCGTCAATGAAAGCTTTTTCGATAATGGCGGATTCAGTGATGAATTCTCAATCTTTCACAAAACGGCGAAACATGCGATTTCAATGGGACGGAAAATGTGGGATGAGCTTGATTCGGGTTTAATCAAGGTCGATGAAGCTCCGTTTAAGAACCGGACTGAGAAATGTCCGGATATGGTTTCGGTTTCTGGGTCGGAGTTTGTGAACCGGAGTCGGATTTTGGTTTTGCCGTGTGGTTTAACGCTAGGATCTCACATTACCGTTGTAGCTACACCGCATTGGGCTCACGCTGAGAAGGATTCAAAGGAGACGGTTATGATGACGCAGTTCATGATGGAATTGCAAGGATTGAAAGCTGTGGATGGTGAAGATCCGCCTCGGATACTCCATTTTAACCCGAGGATTAAAGGTGATTGGAGTGGGAGACCAGTGATTGAGCAGAATACTTGTTATAGAATGCAATGGGGCTCTGCTTTACGATGTGATGGCAGTGAATCTAGTGATGACGAAGAATCTGGTATTCAGTTATTTACTATTTTTTATCATTTGATTTTGATTTTGTTGTTGGACTTGAGTTGACTTTTATACATTTGTTTAGTTTGACTTGGATTGTCGATGTTTGATTTGTTTTGTACTAAAGATTCGTTTTTTTTTATCCGGATGAAAAAGATTAAAGCTTTAATTTGTTTTGTTTGTGGGTTTTGTGATAGTTGATGGAGAGGTGAAATGTGAAAAGTGGAAGAGAGATGGTGGTGATGTTTCTGATGAATCAAAGAAGACATGGTGGTTGAATAGGATTATGGGTAGGAGGAAGAAGATGGTAGCACATGATTGGCCATTTCCTTTTGCTGAAGGGAAGCTATTTGTTCTTACACTTCGAGCTGGAATGGAAGGTTACCACATTAGTGTTAATGGAAGACATATCACATCTTTCCCTTATAGAACTGTAAGTAGATAATTTCCAGATTTTCGTTGATGGGAATGGTCTAACATTGACCGGTAATATTGGGTTTTTTTTTCTGTATCAGGGGTTTGTTCTAGAGGATGCCACTGGACTAGCAGTGAAGGGAAACATTGATGTGCATTCTGTATATGCTGCCTCGTTACCCTCTATAAATCCGAGTTTTGCACCGCAAAAGCATCTTGAGATGCAAAGCATATGGAAAGCTCCGTCATTACCTCAAAAGCCTGTAGAGTTGTTCATTGGAATTCTCTCTGCTGGTAACCATTTTGCTGAGAGGATGGCAGTGAGGAAGTCATGGATGCAGCAAAAGCTAGTCAAATCGTCCAAAGTTGTTGCCCGGTTCTTTGTGGCGTTGGTAAGCACAACTCTTGAAAGAGAAAAATCATCCAAACATAGTCATTGGTTTAACTTCATTTTTTGTTTTGTTAATTCATTCTTGCAGCACGCAAGAAAAGAAGTCAATGTGGATCTAAAGAAAGAAGCTGAGTACTTTGGTGATATTGTCATAGTACCGTACATGGATCATTATGACCTTGTTGTGCTCAAGACAGTTGCCATCTGCGAATATGGGGTACTAAAGCCAACTAACTTCTTCGTCTCTCTTTTGTTCACCTTTACTTTTGATTACTTTTCTAACTAGTTATCCTGGAAAGTGTAGGTTAGCACGGTGGCAGCAAAGTATATTATGAAATGTGACGATGATACATTTGTACGAGTGGATGCTGTGATCCAGGAAGCAGAAAAGGTTAAGGGAAGAGAAAGCCTTTATATTGGGAACATTAATTT
Source organism: Nasturtium officinale (assembly GCA_963854855.1). Taxonomy (NCBI): domain Eukaryota; kingdom Viridiplantae; phylum Streptophyta; class Magnoliopsida; order Brassicales; family Brassicaceae; genus Nasturtium; species Nasturtium officinale. The sequence goes on along the minus strand of OY978501.1, from coordinate 7,016,541 downwards.
CTACCATAAGCCTCTGCGTACCGGGAAATGGGCTGTAACTTACGAGGTATAGGTTTTGTAGGAGATCGGAAACTCAATTGAGCTGAACAAGTAACATGAAACTTGTAGTGTTTAGACTTTATGTTGATTGTTCTGAATTGTGAAACCAGGAATGGCCAGAGGAGTATTATCCTCCATATGCAAATGGTCCGGGTTACATCTTGTCATATGACATAGCTAAGTTCATCGGCGACGATTTTGAACAGAAGAAATTAAGAGTAAGTTATCCTTTACGCATATAGGAGACTTTGAGCCGATCCATCCAAGAAACATAAACATAGTTTCTTTTTGTGGAATTAAGCATCTGTTGATATGGTTTTGTATTCCTTGGGCATTTTGCAGTTATTCAAGATGGAAGATGTTAGCATGGGAATGTGGGTGGAGAATTTCAACAAGACTAGACCGGTAGCAGTGGTTCACAGCCTCAAGTTCTGCCAGTTTGGCTGCATAGAAGACTACTTCACTGCTCATTATCAGTCGCCTCGGCAGATGATTTGCATGTGGGATAAGCTGCAGAGACTCGGGAAGCCTCAGTGCTGCAACATGAGATGACCTGACATTGTTTTGTGCCAGATTCTTGAATTTTTCGTTAGAAAGGAAAATGAAGAAGGAGATGGGAGTTTATGGAGCTAACTGTATTAGGTCTCTGTATGTATAGAACAATATATAATGTATCTATATATATAATATAATGAAGGGCTGTTGAGTCTTGAGAAGTTGACTCAATAGTTTTTGCCGTGTTAACAAAATATATAATCCAAGAGGTACCGCAAGTAATTAAGGAAGAACGTAAATTCTCCTGTATCGTTTTCACTGCACGTAAGAGAAGCCAGGATAAAGATTTTGAATCCGTTCAGGTAGTGGTTTCGTTTCTAACATTGGAACTTCTTTTGTCAAGATGCTAAACAAGTTTTTGGCAAGGACCTTGTTTTTAAAGCGGTCCATTCTCTCTTTAGTAGTTTTGGTGAAAGACCAGTGATAAAAGCTACCCATACTTTCTTTCTTTTTTTTGTTGGTCAAAAAAAGGCTACGTTTACCTTATTTGTTTGGTGAAAACACTACATATACTTTGAACACGCAATTTTGTGTGTAAACTGTAATAGTAGACGCCTTTTGCCTATTGCCTAGTGCAAAAGCAAGGGATAAAGGTAAAGCTAAAGGCCCAGGAGATTCTGAGGGAGAGGGCTAAAAGGAATTGCCTTTTGTTTTGCATGGGATGTTAGAAGATAATAAAATGATTCTAAATTTAAAAGGTTTAGCACGCACGGCAACCAAATGCAACAAAAGTTACACTAACAGAATAACTAATGAATTTAATTTTAAGTAACCTTCGTTAATTAGCCACATCAACTATTTGCTGTTGTGGACATTGTGGTCAAAAACATTAAACTCCTAGAAGCCTACAATAAAGTATTAAAATACAATATCTAAAACATGAAATTATTAAAACTAGCGCGAACTTGGCAGGTTTCCATTAAAAGACGCTACCTTTGACGCTACTTGCAACTTGCCAACGAGAAACACGACCCCTAATTCCACGTTTTCCTCCACCTCACCCTATTATATAAACACACACATTCACCTGATGAATCATACAGACACACTTTTTGATTACTAAACATATAAAACCAGGAGAACAAAAAAAAATGATGGGTCAGAACGATACAGTGAAGCTGCTAGGTTCTTTGTCGAGCCCTTTTTCCCTTAGGACTCGAGTGGCTCTTCACTTGAAATCTGTCAAGTATGAGTACTTAGACGAACCCGATGTTCTTAAAGCAAAGAGTGAACTCCTTATCAACTCCAACCCCATCTACAAGAAAGTCCCTGTCCTTATCCATGGTGACATCTTGATCTGTGAATCTCTCAACATCGTTCAATACATCGACGAGGCTTGGTCTTCTGGACCTTCCATCCTTCCTTCTCTTCCCAAAGACCGAGCCGCTGCTCGGTTCTGGGCTCAATACATCGACGACAAGGTTAACGGGTTTAAGCTCATTTCCTTGATTCTTTATGATCTGTTTCGCTTGTTTAGCGAACTCAACGAGTTTTATGCTATGTGTATGAAATAGTGCTTTGCGTCGTTGGATGTGGTAGCCGGAGCAAAAGACGACGAAGGGCGAATGGCGGCGGCAGGAAAGCTGATGGAGTGTTTGGCGACACTGGAAGATGTATTTCAGAAGAGCAGCAAAGGATTAGGGTTCTTCGGAGGCGAAAACATAGGCTACATCGACATCGCATGTGCCGCTCTTTTGGGTCCGATCTCTGTGATTGAGGCGTTATCCGGCGTCAAGTTTCTCCGGCAAGAGACAACACCTGGGTTGGTCCAATGGGCCGAGAGGTTTAGGGGCCATGAAGCTGTCAAATCTTACATGCCAACTGTGGAAAAGGTCATTGCATTAGCAAAGCAGAAGTTCGGTGCTCCGTAATATAATGCTTTTAAAGTATTGTGTGGAATTTAAATGAATGATGTTTGTTGTCTTTGTGATGTTTTTTTAAGTTCTCTGTGTTTTACCAAATTTCATATGACACTTTGGTTTTTTTTTTCTTTCTTTCTTTGATCTCACATTTGATCAATTTGGTTTTGTCGATTGGAAAAATAACAAGTTTGGGGTTTGTATTCGTGAGTCATTATGTCAATATCATTTTTAATATTTTTACTTACTATAACTTATGATTAAATTCTAGTATTAGACCACATCCTTCAATAGAAAACATGTTCAAATTCCCAAAAATAAATAAAGCATTGTAGAGAATTTTTCTTAACATTACAATAATATAGAAGTTTGATCATATACTTCGATTATATATTTATATCCATTAAGTAATTGAAAACCATAAACACAAGTTAATGATTGTTCTTTTGGATGCTGAATGTGGATTTGCAAGATTGTACAAATGCTAATCATACACTCATAATGTTTTTCATTCGGTTTAAACAGATTGAACCGTGATCGGTAAATTTAATCGGTTTAATGTCTGGTTCGGTTTATTAATCTTTCTTTCTTGTAGTGTAAAGTAAATAAACGGATAATATTACATATCCAAAAGGCGAGAAAAAAAACAAAAGAGAGAGACGGTTAACGAGAAGTGAGAAGACAAAGCAGCGCATGCTGAATCTGATGTTGTGGAGACGGTTAAAGAGAACCTCAAGCTAGGTGTATCTAAACTTGGATGGAACAGCAGGCATTAATGCAGAAGCTGAGCGTGAGAAAATCAGAAACAAGGCTGTAGAATTACATAAGCAAATGTAGAAGTTGCAGAAGGTATTATAGGGGTGAGAGTGGATACGAAGAGAAGGTTCCTGCAAACATTAAGAAAGATAATTCGAGAAAGCTTGCAAAACGTTTTGAAAGAAATCCTATTTTTGAATGACCATATTGTTTCGTAGACCTTAATTACAAAGTATATATAAGAGTCATTTATCAAACAGTTGAATTGTTTGATATCTTCTTATGATGTAGCTTTTAATATGATTATGCCACTTGGCTTTGAGTACGATTCTTATGCAACTTATATATGTGTTTCTGTTTTGTTGGATGTTCTTTCTCTAGTCGAAGAGATGTATATTTAATAAGTCAATCCGTAGAAAAGTAAACAAAAACTGTTTGTGCGTGTGCTTTACCACTAAGTAAAAATCTAACGACGCTTTCCTCCATCGTCACGAAAAGAATCCGTCTTTTTCAAATTTATATTAACACTGTGTACCGTTTTGATTTACACTGCTTGATGTTTCTGGTTTGGAGAAGAGCCATGTACGTTGTTTTCTCTACAAATATATATATATATGCTTTATCTGGGGATTCACGTAAAGAATTTATGCACCATTTCCATCTTTCAAGACTTGATTTCGAAGAAGAAAGATCGGAGATGATGCACACTGGAGTTGTTCCCCATCCGCATTCGAGGCTCGAGTGGGATATATTCCTCAGTTTCCAAAGAGACACGAGCCAGAATTTCACACAGCGTCTCTATGAAGTGCTCCTCAAGGAACCAGTCCGGGTTTGGAACGATGATGTTGAACGTGGGAATGAGATTGGTCCAAGTCTCATGGAGGCTATGGAGGACTCGAAGGCCTTCATCGTCGTCTTATCCCCTAACTACGCTAAATCTCACTGGTGCCTTGAAGAATTAGCCAAGCTCTGCGATCTGAAGGCGTCCCTGGGTCGTCTGGTGTTACCGATCTTTTACGAGGTTGATCCCAAGATTTTTCGTAAACAGAACGGTCCTTTCAAGATGGATTTTGAAGAGCACTCGAAAAGATTCAGCGAGGAGAAGATACAGCGATGGAGAAGAGCCATGACTTTGGTCGGGAATATCTCTGGATTTGTTTTCAGGTACGAGTCTGAAAAAAACTTCATCTCTATCTTATTCCTCACCCAACCTCTGCATTTATAATAATTTTGTTTCAAAATATATATCATATATTTTGGTAGTTACTTTCAAAATAATTTTTTTTTGGGATCTTTAAGAGTCTTGGGAGTCATCTCCGTGTTTCATTTCCTATGAAAAATCATCCTTTACAACTTCCAACAAAAAACAAAAAACAAGTATGTAGTCGCCTTTTCGATCAAACTTGTTGCATCTACGAAGCTACCTAGTGTATACGACATCGATTTCCAGCTTTAGTTACCCACAGGTTCTGATACCTGAGTTCTTATGCCAATTTGTGAGAATTTGACCTAGATTTTCATTCAAACTTGTTATACACGAAAACTAACACACACGAAATGAAATAAGACTAAAATGTAAATGAGACGCAAGTTTCATTACTTGAAGATTGCCAATGTGACTTATTATATCTACATACAGCCGAAACACATTCTAGAAATCCACAAAGAACTTGTTTTACAATATTTGAACACACTCCCGAACATATAACTCTTAGCTTCTACTTCTTCTTCTCTCTTTCTTTCTTGCTTTCTCTTGTTTCTCAAATTTCCAACACATTAATTGTCACATTGACAGCTTGAGCCTTGGTTGATCTTACCCGTTAAAGAAATTAAAACTTACACTCTTTGACCGAGTAACCTATTGAGTTTTTTTTCAAGTCCAAGTCAATTTCATTAATATGATATTGTTTATTTTGGATCAACAGACTAAATCCGTACAAATTTATTTATTAGACTTATTTCCAAAAGATTTTATATTAATAAAAGATTTCATATTAATTGGAGATTGATTTCACTTATATATTAGACTCTTATTGTCTAATCTTACGATGTCAGAAATTAGTTTATATCCAAATAATCTCTCCTTAAACCAAAAACCATGAGCCTTAGCATTATTTCCAACAAAATCTTGTCACCTTCACCGACATTCCTTATTCATAAGATTCTCTTAACACATTTGTTCTTACGGTGACTTCCAAACTAGTTACTAGGTCTACTTTTTAATATTGACTCTGCATTTATTGACTCTATGCAAGTCCAAATCAACTTTTCATTAGTATGCTATTATACGCTCTCGGTCATTGATCAAACCCGAAGGGATTTGTTTATGAAACTCCTGCCGATGTTATCGTCTAACATTGATGTTGATTTATATATTTCAACATAACTTTCACTCACTCAGGTCACATTCACTCACTCTGTAACCAAAAAAAACCCTTACTCACTTGTTCTTAAACACTAAAAAATAAAGTTCAAACTTTAGTTGTGTTTAGAAAATAGAAAATGGGATTAAACTAAAATATCAAAATGCAAAGTAGACATTACTAAATTAAAGGATTCCCAAAATTCGAAAGATTGGTCTTCATCGTACAGTGTGAAGCAAATGCAATCCAGATTCTCAGATATATTTCGAGTTCTTCTCTTACCTCCGTCGACCTGAAGAAGGAGATGATTTCGAAGCCGAGCAAGAATCGAATCGCCGTGAAGTGATTGCACGAGACTCCAAGGAAAATAAAAACACAGAATTGACTTGGAATAGGAAGATCGGAGATGGAGACTAAACCGCATAGGCTCAAGTTTGACGTATTTCTCAGTTTCCGAGGCGAAGACACGCGCCACAACATCACAGAGCGTCTCTATGAGGCCCTCAACGGCAAGGAAAAGGTCCGGGTCTTCCGCGACAACGAAGGTATGGAACGAGGAGATGAGATCAATCCAAGTCTCATCGCAGCTATGGAGGACTCAGCCGCCTCCGTCGTCGTCTTTTCCCCTAAATACTCTAACTTTCGCTGGTGCCTAGATGAATTAGCTATGCTCTGCGATCTGAGAGCATCTCTGAAACGCCCAATGATCCCAATCTTTTATGGTGTCGATCCCTCCCATGTTCGTAAACAGAGCGGTCATTTCGTTAAGCATTTTGACGACTATGCCATCAAACTTAGCAAGGAGAAAGACAAGGAGAAGAAGATAAAGCGATGGAGGGAAGCTATGACCATAGTTGGAAATCTCTCTGGATTTGTTTGGAGGTAGGTTTGGTAGGACCAAATATTTCATCTCTAGTTATCTTCCTTGTCCAACCTCTGCATTTATAAACATGTAGGCATATACTATGGATTGATTTTTGTTTGTTTGAAATTCTGTGGTTGTTGTTTTTTGGAATTTGGCAGAGAAGACTCGGTTGATGATGAGATGATAGGGCTTGTGGTGAAAAGAGTTTTAGCTGAACTGAGCAATACACCAGAGAGAGTTGGAGAATACATGGTTGGGCTGGAATCACGTGTTGAGAGTTTGATGAGTCTGTTCGGAGTCGACTCCACTTCTGGCGTTCAAGTTCTTGGACTTTACGGTATGGGTGGTATTGGAAAGACTACACTTGCTAAAGCCTACTATAACAAGATCGTTGGAAACTTTCAGCACCGAGTTTTCATTGGAAACGTTAGAGAAAGATCATCAGAGGAAAATGGCTTGGTTCATCTTCAAAGAACTCTCATCAAGGAACTTTTCCGTTTGGAACCTCAAATAGAAGATGCTAAAGGAGGCCTGGCAAAGATTAAACAAAATGTTCCTGAGAAGAAGATTCTTGCGGTTTTGGATGATGTTGATAACGTAGACCAGGTCTATGCGCTGCTTGGTGAAACAAGATGGTATGGTGAAGGAAGTGTTATAGTCATCACTACTAGGGATACAGAGATTCTGAGTAAGCTCTCAGTGAACCAACAGTATGAGGTCAAGTGCTTGGACAAGACGCAGGCGTTGACGCTTTTTAGTTATCATTCACTACGAAAAGAAAAACCAACAGATAGTCTCTTGGAGTTATCCGAGAACATTGTCAAGATATCGGGACATTTGCCCCTGGCAGTTGAAGTGTTTGGATCTCTTTTGTATGACAAGAAGGACAAAAAGGATTGGCAAACTCAACTGAAGAAGCTGGAAAATATGCAAATAAATGGTCTTCACGGTGTTCTTGCACTAAGTTTCGAATCTTTAGAAGATGAAGAAAAGAAAGTATTCCTCGACATTGCTTGTCTCTTTCTTAAAATGGAGATAACGAAAGAAGAAGTTGTCGACGTACTGAAAGGATGTGGGTTAAACGCTGAGGCTGCTCTCAGTGTCCTTAGACAGAAATCTCTTATTAAGATCTTGGCAAACGATACTCTGTGGATGCATGATCAGATTAGTGACATGGGAAGGCAGATGGTCCTTAAAGAAAGCAGCGATGATCCTGGAATGCGAAGTAGACTATGGGATCGTGCTGAAATAATGAACGTATTGAAAAATTCGAAGGTATTTATTTATATCTGCATCTATGATGTACAGTTATATGTGTGTGATTACATTCTCATGAGTCATGGCTGTTTTTTTCTGTAATGTAATAACAGGGAAAAGCATCCATCCGAGGAATCGTGTTTGACTTCAAAAAGAAGTCTGTGAGGGACCCGACTGCAGATGAAATTGCGTCGATGAATCTACGCAACAAACCAAGCATCAACTCTATGTTTAATTACGTGAAGAATAAAATTCTTAGATTTCCAGCAGAGGAAAAGCCAAAAAGTTCTGAAATCACTATTCCTGTAAAGCCTTTTGAATCAATGGAGAATTTGAGGCTTCTTCAGATTAATAACGTTGACCTGGAAGGAGATCTTAAACTCCTCCCATCTGAACTCAAATGGATACAGTGGAAAGGTTGCCCCTTAGAAAATCTCCCTCCGAATTTTCTTGATGGGAAACTTGGTGTTCTTGATCTTTCTGAGAGTGGAATAAGACAAATCCAGAGTTCGCGCATCAAAAAGGTAAGCTTTCTTATTTCCTGTAGCATGGCGAAATATATAGTACCAAGTTAAAGCCTCAAATCCTAAAACAGTTCTCTGTTTGTTTTTCAGGATGATAAGAACTTGAAGGTTGTAAATTTGCGTGGTTGCCACAGCTTAGAAGCCATTCCTGATTTATCAAACCACAAAGCCTTAGAGAAGCTTATCTTCGAGCGATGCCAGCTTCTAGTGAAGGTTCCTAGCTCAGTTGGTAATATGACAACATTGCTTCACCTGGATTTCAGAAACTGTTCAAAGCTTACTAACTTCCTTGTGGACGTTTCTGGACTGAAGTGTCTTGAAAAACTTTTCCTCTCTGGCTGTTCAAATCTGAGTGTGTTACCAGATAACATTGGTGCCATGACATGCTTGAAAGAGCTTCTTCTTGATGGAACTGCGATAATGAACTTACCAGAATCAATTTATCGACTTGAACACCTTAAAAAGCTTAGTCTAAAAGGTTGTAGATCTATTAAAGAGCTACCTTTATGCCTAGGAACATTGACATCATTGGAAGAGCTATATCTTGATGATTCTGGATTGCAAAGTCTTCCGAGTTCTATTGGAAATCTAAAATCTCTTCAGAAGCTGTATCTGATTCGATGTGCAGCCCTTTCTAAGATACCTGGCACTATCAATGAGCTCAAATCATTGGAGAAATTATCTATCAACGGAAGTGCCGTGGAGGAACTACCTCTAATCCCCGGCTCACTGCCATGTTTGACTGACTTCTCAGCTGGAGACTGCAAATTTCTGAAACAGGTACCGGGTTCAATTGGAGGATTAAATACTCTTCTCCAACTTCGGTTGGGTAGTACCCCAATTGAAACTCTACCAGAAGAGATTGGTGGCTTGCGTTTTATTCGTGAGCTTGAGTTGAGGAACTGTAAATCTCTGAAGGTTCTGCCTGATTCAATCGGAGATATGGACACACTCCATAGCTTAAACCTTGAAGGCTCTAATATTGAGGAGCTTCCTGAAGCGTTTGGCAAGCTGGAAAAGCTAGTCATTCTCCGAATGAACAACTGCAAAATGCTCAAGAGGCTTCCTGAAACATTTGGAGACTTGAAATCTCTTCACCATCTGTACATGAAGGAAACTTCAGTGGTAGAGCTGCCTGAAAGTTTTGGAAACCTCTCATATTTAATGGTTTTGAAAATGCTGAAGGAACCTCTTTTTAGAAGTTCTGAGAGTGATGCTCAAGGTACAAGCGAAGAACCTCGTTTTACAGAATTACCAAACTCTTTCTCAAACCTCTTGTCGCTTGAGGAACTGGATGCTCGCAGTTGGGGAATATCGGGTAAAATCCCAGATGATTTTGAGAAGCTATCATCCCTGAGAATACTGTATCTGGGAAATAATTATTTTCACAGTCTTCCCGCTAGCCTCAAGGGTTTATCAAAACTCAAAGAACTTTCGTTGTATGACTGCCGAGAGCTCAAGTCTCTTCCCCCTCTTCCGTGTAAGCTGGAGCTGCTAAACCTGGCAAACTGCTTTTCATTGGAGAGCGTATCCGACCTTTCAGAGCTAGCGATCTTGCATGAGCTCAATCTCACAAACTGTGAGAAAGTGGATGATGTTCCAGGCCTAGAGAAGTCGACAGCTCTGAAACGATTATACATGAGTGGCTGTAACTCCAGATGCTCTCTTGCAGTTCGGAAAAGACTTTCCAAAGTGATTCCGAAAACTTTGCAAAATTCTTAGTGTCTGTTAAAAACAGCTTACACCTCTTTTGTGTTGTCACTATAGGCCTCTTTGAAAATGCTGCGGAATCTGAGCTTGCCTGGAAACAGGGTCCCGCAATGGTTCTCACAAGGCCCACTCACATTCTCAGCTCAAAAGAACAGAGAGCTCAGAGGCGTAATCCTTGCTGTAGTTGTGTCTCTTAACCATGATTCCGAAGGTGACTACCAGCTGCCTGATGTGTTGGAGGTTCAAGCCCAAATCCTCAAACTTGATCTACCCATAGTCACCCACACATTGCACCTCTCTGGAGTGCCTAGAACAAGTAATGATCATCTCCACATCTGCCGATACTCAGTTTTTCACCCAATGGTTACAATGTTGAAAGACGGGTACACGATACAAGTGATCAAGCGAAAACCACCAATCAAACAAGGTGTTGAGCTAAAAATGCATGGGATTCATCTGTTTTACGAAGGGGATGATGATTTTAAAGGGGAAGAACATTTATTATCCGAGACACAGCAAACTGTTTCTCAGAAACTTGCCAATTTTTTCAGCCCTTTAGAAGAAGGTGAAACCAGCTCAGAAAGTGAATTGACTGTTATATGACCTGCTTCCACAGAGAAGTTAATAAACTGCACTCATACAATCTCATCGATTAAAACTGTTTGCTTATCGTATAGAATTTAATTTGGTGTTTTGGCTTTTTTACCTTATTTTCCTTTTCCTCAGTTTAATATTCTCAAACTTCTTTCCTTGTTTAAGTTTGTTGGGATGTTTAATAGTTTACTAAACTTTGGTTTTCTAATCAATAAAAACGAACAAAAAGAGGAAACACTTGTTTTCCAATGATCATTCTTTAAGAATTCAACAGAATTGTGAAATGCTAGATTTTGATGACTAAAGAGATTTCGAAGAAACTCAGTTTGGCCAAGACAATCAACCAATTCAAGACCGACAACAAGAGCAGGTGCATCTTATACAGTAACATGGGCTTGTGGAAAACAAAACAATAGAAACTGTAAGTTGTCTTTCATCTTCTGTTCAGAATAATCTACGACGAACTTAGCTATAACACTTGTAACCCAGACCATTTGCTTATAGAGGATAAAACTCTTGTGTCCACTTTGGTAACCTACAATTTCCTGAAGAAATCATCAAAAAACCGAATTATTCTTTTTTTCATGATAGGCTTTTCCCGAGACCATTGCTTTTCCTTTTCTTCATTGCATTTGTGATATTCTTTTTTTATATCATTGTATTTAGTTCAAACAGCTCTTTCTCTTCACAAGGAAATATATGTTATGTACACACAAGCAAACGAAAAAGAACATATGCACACTCTCCGTCTTTCAAACCGAAATAAGCACTGTGTGCAGTTCTTATTTATGTTACACATCGGGAACTGCGTGACGTTTCCCATTTATAGAAGAGTCATGTCCGTTGTTTGGGGTATAACTGTTGACTTACTGTAGCATACCAAAGTCTTGAAAGCTATGGTATATAAACTCTCAATAGATTCACGTAAAAATCCTTCTGCACGCACCCCTTTGACTTCTCAAACTTGATTTCTAAGAGGAAAACAATCGGAGATGATGAAGATCGACGCTGTATCCAATCCCCGTTCGAGGCTCAAGTGGGACACATTCCTCAGTTTCCAAAGAGAGACGAGCCACAAGTTCACTGGGCCTCTCTATGAAGCGTTCATCAAGGAACAAGTCCGGGTATGGAACGATGATGTTGAATGTGGGGATGATGATGATGATGAGTTGGGGCCAAGTCTTGTGGAGGCTATAGATGACTCTTTGGCTTATGTAATCGTCTTATCTCGTAACTACGCTAATTCTCACCTACGCCTTGAAGAGTTAGCTATGATCTGCGATCGTCTGAGATCGCCGTTGAAACGTCTGGTGTTTCCGATCTTTTATAAGGTCGAACCATGGGAAGTTAAGAATCAGCTCGGTCCTTTCGAAGAGGATTTTAACGAGTATTCGAAAAGATTCGGTGAGGAGAAGATCCAACGTTGGAGGAGTGCCATGGTTCTTGTCGGAAATATCGCCGGACTGATTTACGGGTATGACTTCAATCTCATCTCTAATCATTATTGCTTCTCGCTCAACTTGTGCAATAATTTTTTTTTTTTTACTCAACTAATATCTTTGACATTTTAAGTAATATTTTTTTTGTAACCTGGAAGCTTGGATTTTGACATTTCTTGAAATCATCTCTTCCTTTCATGTCTTAGGACTACTCATCATCCTTTAGTAATGGTTTTGTATCTTTGAGATGCACTATCGTGTAAAAGTATCATCTAATTGTCTTCTAACTCATAAAGCCAAAATTGTTTGCAAAGATAAACATCTATGGTTAGTACTAATTAATCAAAGCTTATAACAGTCAGTACAAAGCTGATGAGTCCAAGGAATTTGACACTGCGTGTCGTTCTGATTGACTATATACAGAACTGTGTGGCGTTTCAGCGTTAGAGAGAAGCCATTCACGTCATTGAAATTTATGTATGTGTGTGTGTTTTTTTTTGGAATTTTGCAGGAAAGAGACTGTTAAGGGAGATGATGAAAAGAAAGATTTGGTTGTTGATGACATCAAGAAAGTCGATGAGATGATAGGGCGGGTGGTGAAGAAGGTTTTAGCTGAAGTGAGGAATTCACCTGAGAAAATGGTTGATTACACTGTTGGGCTGGAGTCACGTATGAAGGAATTGATGGAACTGCTCCACTCTGAATCAAGCTCCGGTGTTCAAATCCTTGGGCTTTACGGTATGGGTGGTATTGGCAAGACGACTCTCGCAAAACGCTTCTATAACAAGGTCATTGTAAACTTCGAGGATCGTCGAGTTTTCATCGAAAACGTTAGAGAAAAGTTATCAACCCAAGATGGTTTAAACGATCTGAAGATAACTTTGTCGAGGAAACTTTTCCAAGGACAAAGTGTTGATGATGAGAAGAAGGAGAAGATTCTTGCGGTTTTAGATGATGTTGATCACATAGACCAGGTTAATGAGCTGGTTGGTGGAACAAGAAGGTATGGTGAAGGAAGTATTATAGTCATCACTACCAGAGATGAAGAGATTCTGAATAGCCTCTCAGTGAACCAACGATATGAGGTCAAGTGCTTGAATGAGACGGATGCATTGAAGCTGTTTAGTTATTATTCATTACGAAAAGAAAAACCAACAGAGAGTCTATTGGAGTTGTCCAAGAATATTGTCAAGATAACGGGACTCTTACCACTGGCTGTTCAAGTGTTTGGTTCTCATTTGTATGACAAGGATGAAAGCGAATGGAAAGTTCAACTAGAGAAGCTGAAAACCCAACCGGACAAACTTCATGGTGTTCTGGCTCTGAGTTTCGAATCTTTAGAGGATGAAGAAAAGAAAATATTCCTCGATATTGCATGTCTATTTCTTAAAATGGAGATAACAAAAGAAGAAGTTGTCGACATACTGAAAGGATGTGGGTATAAAGCTGAGGCTGCTCTCAGTATTCTCAGACAGAAATCTCTTGTTAAGATCATGAAAGATGATACTTTTTGGATGCATGATCAGATCAGAGACATGGGTAGGAATATTGTCCTTAAAGAAAGCAGCGAGGATCCTGGAATGCGAAGTAGACTCTGGGATCGTCGTGAAATAATGAACATATTGAACTATACGAAGGTATATATATCTGCATCTACAGTTATATATATATATATATCACTTGTGTGTGAGTTACCTTCTCACGACCGTTTTTTTCCATTTATGTGATTACAGGGGACAACATCCATCCGAGGAATCGTGTTTGACTTCAAAAAGAAGTTTACGATGGACCAGACTGCAGTTGAATTTGTGACGAGGAATCTACACAAGGAACCGGGCATTAAATCTATGTTTAGTTACGTGAAGAATAAATTTGTAAGATCTCCAGCAGAGGAAAAGCCAAAAAGTTCTGAAATCACCATTCCCGTAAAGCCTTTTAAATCAATGGAGAATTTGAGACTTCTTCAGATTAATAACGTGGAACTGGAAGGAGATCTCAAACTCCTCCCATCTGAACTTAAGTGGATACAGTGGAAAGGTTGCCCTTTAGAAAATCTTCCACCATATTTTCTTGATAGGCAACTTGCTGTTCTTGATCTTTCAGAGAGTGGAATAAGACAAATCCAGACTTCGTGGAACAAAAAGGTGGATGAGAATTTGAGGGTTGTAAATTTGCGTGGTTGCCACAGATTAGAAGCCATTCCGGATTTGTCAAACCATAAAGCCCTAGAGAAGCTTGTTTTCGAGCTATGCAATCTCCTGGTGAAGGTTCCCAGATCAGTTGGTAATATAAAAACATTGCTTCACCTGGACCTAAGAAGATGTTCAAATCTTTCTGAGTTTCTTGTGGATGTTTCTGGACTGAAGCATCTTGAAAATCTTTACCTCTCTGGCTGTTCAAATTTGACTGTGTTACCAGAAAACATCGGTACCATGCCATGTTTGATGGAGCTTTTTCTTGATGGAACTGCGATAAATAAATTACCAGATTCTATCAGTGACCTCAGGAAGCTTAAAAAGCTTAGTCTAATGGGTTGCAGGTCTATTGAAAAGCTTCCTGAGGGCATAGGAAAATTGACATCACTGGAAGAGCTATTTCTTGATGATACTGCATTGCAAGAACTTCCGAGCTCTATTGATGAACTACAGAATCTCCAGAAGTTGTATCTTAGGCATTGTGCGTCCCTTTCTAAGATACCTGACTCTATCAATGAGCTCAAATCATTGAAGGAATTATTTCTCAACGGAAGCAGGGTGGAGGAGCTACCTCTAAAGTCTGGCTCACTGCTATGTTCGAGTTTGACTGACTTCTCAGCAGGAGATTGCAAATCTCTGAAACAGGTACCGAGTTCGATTGGTGGATTAGATTATCTTCTCCAACTTCAGTTAGATAATACCCCAATTGAAACTCTACCAAAAGAGATTGGTGGCTTGCGCATGATTCGCAAACTTGAGTTGAATAACTGCAAATTTCTGAAGGTTCTGCCTGAATCAATCGGAGATATGGACAAACTTGAGAGCTTACACCTTGTTGGGTCTAATATTGAGGAGCTTCCTGAAGCGTTTGGCAAGCTGGAAAAGCTAGAAATTCTCCGAATGAACAACTGTAAAATGCTCAAGAGGCTTCCTAAAACATTTGGATACTTGAAATCTCTTCACCATCTGTACATGCAGGAAACTTCAGTGGTAGAGCTGCCTGAAAGTTTTGGAAACCTCTCAAGTTTAATGGTTTTGAAAATGCTGAAGAAACCTCTTTTTAGAAGTTCTGAGAGTGATGATCAAGGTACAAGCGAAGAACCTCGTTTTGCAGAATTACCAAACTCTTTCTCAAACCTCTTGTCGCTTGAGGAGCTGGATGCTCGCAGTTGGGGAATATCGGGTAAAATCCAAGATGATTTTGAGAAGCTATCATCCCTGAGAATACTGTATCTGGGAAATAATTATTTTCACAGTCTTCCGACTAGCCTCAAGGGGTTATCAAAACTCAAAGAACTTTCATTGTATGACTGCCGAGAGCTCAAGTGTCTCCCGCCTCTTCCGTGGCAACTGAAGCTACTAAACCTGGCAAACTGCTTTTCATTGGAGACTATATCTAACCTTTCCAACCTGAAAATCTTGCATGAGCTCAATCTCACAAACTGTGGGAAAGTAGAGGATGTTCCAGGGCTAGAGCACTTGAAGGTTCTCAAACGATTATACATGACCGGCTGTAAATCCAGCTGCGCCTCTGCTGTAAAGCAACGTCTTTCCAAGGTGATTCCGAAAACTCCAGAGACTCTAACTTAGTTGAATCTTAGGGTCTGTTAAAACTTGCTTACACCTCTTTTGAATTCTCATTGCAGGCTTCTTTGAAAATGCTGCAGAATCTGAGCTTGCCTGGAAACAGAATCCCGGACTGGTTCTCGCAAGGCCCTGTCACGTTTTCGGCTCAACCGAACAGAGAGCTCAGAGGTGTAGTCCTTGCTGTTGTTGTGGCTCTTGAAACTGGAGATGACTACCCGGGGCCTGATGTGGTAGGTGTTCAAGCACAAATTCTCAGTCTTGGTCAACCCTTATTTTCCCACACATTGCACCTCTCTGGAGTGCCTAGAAAAAGTGATGATCAATTCCACATCTGCCGATACTCAGCTGCGCACCCAATGGTTACGTTGTTGAAAGACGGGTTCACGATGCAGGTGATCAAAGCAAAACAGCCAATCATACAAGGCTTTGAGCTAAAGATTCATGGGATTCATCTGGTTTACGAGGGGGATGATGATTTTTCAGACGAAGAAGATACATTAACCGAGAAATATAAAACAGTTTCTCAGAAACTTGCCATTTTTTTCAGCTCTTTGGTAGAAGGTGAAGCCAGCTCAAAAGGTGCTTCTGGTGATACATGATCTGATACACCAGAGAAGTTAAGACACTGCACGAAGACAATTTTTACTATACAAACTGTTTGTTTGTTGATCGCGTAGGAGACATTGTGATGAAGCATGTCTACTTGTTTAAATGCATTCTAGGATTTTTTTTTTTTTTTTTAAATTGTTTCTTTACCCTTGCTTCTGTAATCCCAAAATATATATATATATATATACATATATAAAAAAAAAAAGGAAACTCTTGTTTCCCACTATTTCGCAAAGCTTTTGAAAAATTCAACGGATTTGTGAAGATTTGGTTAAGAAATTCAAAGAATTCAACTTTACCTTTGCGATATAAATAATCTGGCTTTGTCACATGGCTTCCCAATAGTATTAAACCTCCAAGATTAAGCTAATTATCTACTCATGTGTAAGTAGTTCCTTCTATTTCTCAGTTTTCCAATACTTTTTATCAATGATCTTACAAATGTTATAGCTGTTTCCTTGTACATAAAACCGAAAGTCCAAGTGTCCCTCTCAGTACTATATGTTGATTTGAGATTTTAAATCACTGAACACAGAAATTGACTTACACAGCAACAGAGAAGAGAGTAACATATTGTCAAAGGAAATGGTCTCAAGACGATGGAATTATTCAAAGATGAGAAGTGGGGTCGAAGTTCATGTGTCTATGCTCAGGCGAGACGTAGACATATCTCTACTGCTACCTCCAAGATAACATCTCTTTTTAACTCTCTTGTCTTATTATAAGACAAAACCCCACATCTCATGCTTTCTCATCTCCAAAAGTTATAATCAAAACAAAACACAACAAACTATGTTTTGACCCTTTTGACCATCAAAGACATTACTTAAACGCTGAAAATAAACAGTCAAAAAAAGCTTCTTCAATGATTCATTCAACTCCAAGGCATAGAGCCATTTGGAACCTAAGGCATTAGACTAAACGCCAAGAGTAAGAACTTGCTAGCTTTGTACATAAAATAATGAAACAAGACAGAAATCTTCTCATTTCATCAGAAGAGGTTAACATTCCAAAGAGTACATTGATGACCCAAACGAATGTGCACACCTATAAGGCAGGAGGACAGAACACAAACACGAACACTGACAGGGTTAAAAGTAAGAACAGTGGGAGAAGGAACAAAGAATGAGATATAAAGTTAAAATAAAACAAAAAGGCTTTTGATACAGAGTAAATTTCTCGTACCTTTTTAGCGCTTAAGCTGCCAAAAAAGAACTAGTCTCAGTTTCTGGTAAAATACTCTCAAGCTTCTTGTCTATTGAAGACAAGTGGGAATTCATCATAATGCTCAGAAACACCATGTTTATCCGCCATCTTCTTCAGAGATTCATACACCTGAATCATCGTTGGCCTTTCCTTAGGCCTGGACACAACACAACTACATGCGATTTTCAAGAACTGTAATATCTCTTCGTCGTGTCTTTTATCGCATATGCTTCTATCAATGGCGTCTTTGCTTCTACCCGTACCCAAATACTGAAACATCCAGTCAACCAAACTCCCTTTAAACCCTTCGACTACGTTAATAACAGACAAAGGCTTTTGCCCTGTAACCAATTCAAGAAGCACAATTCCAAACCCATACACATCTCCTTTCAAAGATGCAACCATAGTGCTAGAATACTCAGGCGCCACATAACCTAACTCTCCCAAATCTCCATTATTGAACGAGCTATCGTTTGAATCACGAGATCCAACAAGCCTTGCCAATCCGTAGTCTGTAATCCGAGCATCAAAATCATCATCAAGAAGTATAACATTGGAACTAATGAACTGATGCAAATACGGCGGTTGGCATCCATGATGCAACCAAGCTAACCCTTTAGCAGTTCCCACGCCAATTGTAAGCCGAGTTGGCCAATCCAAAACAGCATCACACAATCCAGCATTGTGCAACTGAAAAGCAACGTACCATTAGGCATATGCTTATACACCAACAACCTCTCATCTTCCACAACACAATAACCTAAAAGCGGAACCAAATTCGGATGTCTAAGCTCTCCTAACCTATTCATATCCAACCTGAACTGTTTCTCACCAATCCCACAAGCGCTAAGCCTCTTCACCGCAAGAGCAGACCCGTCCGGTAAATCCGCTTTGTACGAAACACCAGTTCTGGACGAAACATCAATATTCCCTGAACTAAAATTGTTAGTAGCAGCCATTAAATCACCCAATTTAATCTTCACAATAGGTTTCTGAAACAAAGACACCTGAACAAGCTTATGTGACCTCAACAAACCAAACCAATCACTATCATCCTTGGATTTCCCAGCACCATAGCCTTTCTTCTTCCTACTATCTTCTCTAATAAAAAACCACCAAAATATCACTAAACCAATACACAAAGATCAACCAGCACCAATAACTCCAGCCACAATGATAATACTCAAATTCCTTCAATTCAACGCACCACATCTCGATAAAGGCTTCTTACAAAGTCCATCATTACCGCTAAAATAGTCTTCTCCAAACCGAGAGAGCTCAGAAGGAATCGAACCGGAGAGATCGTTTCCAGCGAGTGAAAGATGACTAAGCCGACCTAATCGACTCAACTGAGAAGGAATCGAACCAGAAAGCTTATTATCACTAAGAATCAAAGCGTTTAAGAATTTGCACTCGACGATCTGAGTCGGGATCGATCCACCAAGCTTATTCCCAGACAGAGCTAACGTAACGAGATAAGGAAGCCAGGAACAGATTTGAGAAGGAATCGAAGCGGAGAGATCGTTTCCAGAGAGATCCAGTGATTGTAAACTACGATAAAGCTTAAGTGAGTCAGGAATCTCACCGGCGAGTTGCATCGAATGAAGCTGAAGAGAAATAATACGATTCTCTTTCTCGTTCCAGCAGGAAACACCAGTGAGTTTACAAATTGATGAAGATGAAGAGTTTGGGAAAGACCAGCTACTAAGTCAATTTGAAGGATCTTTGAGTGAATTTTTCAAACCTTCAAGACAAAGGACATCATCTTCAGCAGAAGAGCAGAGAAATGAGCTGATGAAGAGAAGCCATAGAAGTGTAATGAACATCTTATTCATGGTCAAAAAGCTGGATCTGTAATTCTTCTAGGGTTTTTTTTTTTTTTTGGCTTAGAGAAAGTTGAAGCAGAGCTTCTCTGGTCGAAGAATGGTCAGACTATGTGCGATACTGAGGAAAAGAAGAGACGCTTTTTGTTTTTTGTTTTTTTGGCTCTTTTGACTATTTTTTTTATATAGTAATTTTGTTGAAGTTATTGTTATCTTTGATTTTTTTTTTGTTTGGGAAAAAGAATCTTTTAGCAAAACGACGCCGTCAGGAAAGGAATATAGTAGCCAAATGTAAAAAGCTGGGTTCTTAACCTTTTATGCAATCTACAATAACACATTTTTGTATTTTTAACATTGTCTAAAATCAGCCATGTGTTTTTATACCAGGATTCTTTTACTCAACACATATGTTGATCAAATTAATTTTTCCTTGATTCATAATTTGGCTTAAATGAGATTCTTAATGTTTAATGAAAATTGGCTGCTAATAAATCACTAAAGTTTGACGTTGTCATAAAGAAGAAGACAACAAAAATTAATAGAGACAAAAAAGGTGTCGATCCTCCGTTTTGGCCCATGAGCTTTGATATCATCTACTTACATTTTGAGCTCAAAAGAGGTAATGGTTGTCAAGTTTCCCTTCTTCTACATCCTATACAAACCACAAGTATTGAAAGACTTAAAACTCAAATCGGAACCAAAAAAATAAAATAAAGGATATTGAAGTGTTACCATAAATTACATATGTGGTAAACTATAAGAAACAAAAGATTAGAAACCATATAAATTCTCCCCCACCAACCAAAAAAAATTTAAGTAACAAAAGAAGAAACGTATAAAATGTAGATTTGGTATGTATCCTCGTCAAATGTAAATAAATGTACAGCTGCTTAAATTATCTCAGAAACCAACCAACTAATAAAAGTCATTCTTGTTGTTGTTGTTGCTGCCTCTGCCACGGCAAATAACCAGTTGCTTGATCAGCAAAATTCGACAAAATCAAATCTTTCAATCCCGTATCCCACACTTCACAGAACCTTCTTTTCCAATCAGCTGGCTCGATCGCCTCAGTCCCGAGCCCTGGAGCTCGATCTTTAGACCCTTGATTCTGATTCTCTTGCCAGTCCACAACATAAGTAGCCACTCTTCTATAAAACTTAGCTTTAAAAGTCTCCCAAACTTGGTACTTGTAATGGTTCACTACCGCAACACTCTCCACCAAACTCATATGTCCAATTCCTTCTCTCAACCGAAAATGATGAACTTCGTTAAGCAATGAGCTCGTGAGCAACTCGGGTCGGATTATAGACTTATGTCTCTCGGGGTTCGCTTGTCTACAAGTGTACCCTATTGTCACACCTTGTGATGGAACCGTGGTTAGACCTGATGGACCGTAGCTATGACATTCCGTTCTGATCTCTCCAATGAGAACAGAAGAAGTGTAGTTCGATACAAGCGATTTCAAAGCATTTTTGCTCGGTAAGGCGTGCGAGCGATGAGTAGGGAAGTAGTAAAACTCGTCAACATCAAAGAATCCAACCCAACTGCATTCTTGTTTAGCTCTAACCGCACAATGCGAAAAACCTGCTTCTTGAGTCTTGATCCAAGGCCAAACATGTCGACTCACATTGTAATTCTCCGAATTGAGCAATTCAATCTCGTCTTCTATACCATCATCACTGTTATTATCATATATAAACCAGCGTTCGACACCAAGCCAGGAGTGATACATGATCCATTCACGCAAGAACGGAGCTTGATTCCACAGCATTGTGCAAACACAAAGCTCATGCTTAATCCCACTCTTCTTCATCTGCTTCTTCTCATCCGAACCATAGATTTTCGCAACGGAAGGCACAGCAGGCGTTGATCGTCCTCTAGGATCAATGTGAATTACACTCACTCGAAACATCATCTCTGGATTTAGCTTCAAACTCTCAGGCAAAACACACCTCACAACTTCTTGCGCAGCAGAAACAGCTTGAGTCACCAATACTTGAAAATCATCCTTCTCCTTTGAATCCCCAATCTTAAATTGACATTTGTAAAAAGAAGGATCTGATTCCTTGTGAGGTCTTCGAGTCAATCCCTTGACAAACACAACCACCGTGTCACCATCAATCACCGCCTCGTAACCAACATTTTCCCAATTATGAACATGGCTGCTCCGTTTCACCATCTTCTTCTTCTTCACCAAATCTCCACGAAATTGCAAATCAACCGATGAAGAATAGTTCGAAGGAGCATTAGGGCACCGAACAATCGATCTAAACTCATCCAGTTCATCAGTAGAAATCGAGGGCAACACCAAAGTCTGTTCCTTTACTCCATGGTAAACACAAATTAGGTGTTTTTCACTTTTCCCAATTCTAGTCGAAAGAATAAGCAACAGATGGTCGGGGAATTGCACTATGTCTTCAACTCTCACCGGAGGGAATCTTCCATGAAACGAACGTTGAATCGAGTCCATGGATGATAAAACGGAGAGAGCAGGAACACGAAGAGACGGTCTCAGAGAATCAGAACGAACAGAGAGTGTAGAGATTCCGTCTGAAGATAAGAAGAAGAGCAAGACGAAGAAACAACAAAAGCATACAATTAGATACCTTTGAGACAAGAACTGTGCTTTTAGTTGTTGTTTGTTTCGTACTTTCCTCTTCTTCCCAATCTCATACTCTGTCATCTTCTTCTTCAACAAAAATTAAAACTTTTTTTCTTCTTCTGATTACTGAACAGAACAAGGTGTTTAATCAACTGATTTAGAGAAGGTTTTACTTGGGGTCGGTGATAAGAGATCTGGTTTTTGCGCCGGCCGACAAAAGTACCTTCTCCAGTTCTGTTCTTGTGTGTTTATAGATATTATAATTTGATTTAGTTTTGATTCTTTTCTGAAATAATTTGATCTGTAAAGGAAAAAGAAATAGGAAATATTCGTTGGTGGTAAAGAAGGAAAGACACGGGGAAATTCACGTTTCTTATTCGGTGCGTCTTTCTCAATTATCATAATCTTGCAAAGCCACAAGATTAGTACTAATGACTTCCTCACTTTTGTTAAATGCGAGAAAGATGCCACTAGTTGTGCGACTTGTGTCCAAAGATATGCTAGAATGAAGTGGATCGTTTTCTCGTATTTTGTTTTCATTTATTATTTTATGGTTTGGGTTGAAAAAAGAACAACCTATGGTTCTGTGACAGTTGTGTTTGCCTTTGCGACTTGCGTGGCCTTTTAGTTTTACGGCAAATAATAATTGTTTTTGTAAATTCAAGCCAAACCTGTTGGTACTAACCATGATTGAATTAACTTATCAAGGTTTTGGTAAATGTGTGTAGCAAAACAATTGGTCGGCGTCGAATAAGTACGGTTGACGAGTTTAATTTGGCTGACAAAACTTAATATTTATAAAAACGTTGAATGCTGACGTAAATGAATTGAAGCTAATTGATTAAAAATATTACTCCTTGTTTAGAAGATCACCTAATTATCATGCATTCTTGCATAGTTCAATTGCTAAAAAAAAAAAAAAAAATCTGGTGAAGAACACGTTTTGTCACAACCAAGTATGCTCAACGACGAACTAATTTCAGTATTTAAATTTTAAATTAGAGATATAATTTTCAAATGATTAGGTAATTTACTATGTAACATAAAATATCAGCTTCTAACAAGGCCGTCCTATATATTACAAAAGATGTAGGTCTTGATGTATGACGCTGAAGGCGATTGCTCTTCATCATCCATATTGCGTTGCCGACCTCAAAAGTTGCTTCATTCAATCCGCGAGTTTGAAGAAGGGCATAATTTTTCATGATTAATGATGAATAAGAAACAAAATAAAATAAAAAATGAATGCGTCTTCCATTACAATTATACATCCATCTTGTATTCCCTTTCAAGTTTGTGTGATTCACCGAACTCTAGTGAAAGTTAGACTTAATCTAACCGAATTTAAAAGAAATAAAAGTTGACTGTTCTACTCAACAACTTTAAAAGAGTTTTTTTCAACAGAGAGTTATAGCATGATGGGGTCTAGTCCTCTTTAACGCCCATCCTCTTCCTCTGCTTCTCGGTCTCCTATAGAGTCCTATATTTCGACTTGGTTTAGATATATATTCAACCTTAATCTTCTTGGATAAGATGTTCACAATATCCTATTTACTTGCTTCACTTTTTAACTTGTATTCAAACCCTATCTCACATCTGAGCTCAATATGTACTCACAAGTGATGCCTCTTTAAGAGAGGTATTAAGATGGATAAAATGAATATAACATAAAATAAAGCGAGATGTGAAATTAATTTAAGACCAAGGATCTGTGCTTATACTCGTGCAATAGAGGAAATGTGCTTTGATATCACGAATTCGAATATAGATGTTAGAGAAGAGACTAATATACTTGTTATAGTTTCTGGTCGGAAAGGATTTAGTATCCCAGAGGTCCAAAACCTTTTTGTGAAAAAAGAAAGGAAAGATTGGATATGAATATACGAGAAGATTAATTGTGGTCCAAAACATTGTGGTTTAAAAAAAAAAAAAAAAGATTGAATATGAATGGTGGACATTCATCTGATTAATTATCTCTTTAATGTTCTTATACTTGGTGAACTACACATAGTGGTTGTTTTATGGTACACATATAAACTCTATTACTGGAAATCAGATTCGTCCCTTGAAGGACGGGCCCTGAACCTGAAAACAATCCAGGACCTTGTGGTAGTCAGACTTTTTACCTACCTCATCTTATCTTCCATTTATTACTATGATAATCTCTGCCTTTGTATCAGATTGTCATATGAATAGGAGTGGCATTCAATAATTTCTGACGCTGACAAATAGAGACAAGAGTGAAATCATCTCTATTGTCCTAATTCTAATGTAGGGAGAAATCATTCCAGAGTAACACAAATCTTTACATCTCTATTCATGGTGGTTTTGACATAACTCTAATGACAAATTACATAAATATCAGATCTATTAACATGCATCTAATCTTTTCAAACTCTAAAGAATTCACTCGCTGATTAAATTCTTAGGCTTTAAAAAAAAAAAAAGAGAAAGCTTACTTAGACATGTGTGTGAGAGTAGAAAATTCAAACAGGCGGTTTGAAGCAAAGCATCGAATTTGAGATTTTGGCTTTTTCAGTCTGGTCAGGTTTTACTTGTGCTTCAATGCTCATATCACTTTCTTTACCAAAACAATGAATCACTCATGTGGCACACTTTCTATTTTGCTTCAAGTTGATAATCTGAATTTGAAAACAAACCTTTTAAAACAATGCTTTATAAGCAAATATCACCAAGAAAGTAACCAAAAGATGATGGTTTTAACCTGGTTGTTGGTTTCTGCAGTGTTGTATGCATAGAGTCTTGGAACTGGTCTCTTGGTGATCTCTTTTGAAAAACTGAACCGCTCCTTTGAATGTTGCTCGCATCTGTTGATTCCTCCATCCCCTGGCCGTGCGCAGCCATTTCACTGGCTATGTTTCTCATCCGTGGTCTCTCCTCGGGTTTTCTCCAGAACTTGGGGCTTAAGAACTCTGTACCAGGTAGTTTGGAACAACTGTCTCCTCCACAGCTACTACTATTCTTAGTGACTCTTCCGTTTGAAACTGCCAGATCGCATGATATTTCATCCAAAGCCATCTCTAAACCACTGACACGAGACTCCAAAGACTGGATACCACTCTGTGAGGTTCCCATGAATTTCTAAATCCAAAACGAAAAGTTATTTCAGTGAGGATTGAGCCATCTATAGCATTCATAACCAAAACAATTCAACTACATTACCGGAAACTAAGATTGATAAGACTAATTTTGGTATACCTGAAGTAAGTCTAAGAGACTAGACTGCTGGTTCTCGATCAGAGCAAGCTGCTCACATATCAAAGACAGTTCCTCACTGTCTTTCTTACTCTCATCAACATCATCTTTACAATTCTTGGCAACAGAATCAAAAGAAGCCCCATCGTCACTACAAGGTACAACCCTTGAGCCAGACCTCAAACCACCAAAGCCAGATACTTTATTATCTTCTCGGCTTTTCTCAGAGATAGTATGTTTGATCACAACTGGTCCCCCTGAGTTTGCATTCTCCTCACTTTTACTATTACTCCGATCATCCAAAGATTGCTTTACCGGTGTAAAATGTGGTCCCTTGTTATCTACACTAGACTCTGGTGCTGCAAACATGGTCACATTCCCTTGATTTCTTCTTGGAAGATTTTCTTTTTGTCTAGTTGCTACATATGATCTATTCACAGGAATAGATGAGGACCTCTTCATTATAGACGTTACTTTCTTTGGTCTAGAGGATTTAAAACCAACGTCAATGGTGGAGTTTCTTGTGACAGAGGTAAAGCATCCAATGTTACCATCATCTGAAACCAAATTTGTAGAATTCCATAAATCAATTTGAAGTTAAAATTGCATATACTCACACTATATAGATAAACAAAGTAATGGGTCTGCTACATACCTGTTGAAGATCTAGATGGAGATAAAGAAGCTTCATCATCATATGAAACTTCTTTCCATATATTCAATGCTCGATTCATAGTTTCTCTAACACTTTTCACCTGCATTGTGAATCCACTAAGTCAGATTTAGATTCTCCTGAACACAAAACAAAACTGAAGTCTCGTTTTTATTTTTTCACCTTATCAAATCTTCTGCTCTCCAGAGCCGCCGTGCAAGCTTTCTTGTATTGTGATGCTAACTCCTCCGCCGTTGCAACTTTACCCAACGCCTCGGCCGCAGATTTCCTCGCCGCCCAATCCTCACTGCTTAAAAATTCAATCAAAACCGGAACTAACCAATCCAAAACCGGTTTAGTTCCCGCACCACCGGCGTTAATTATACAGCCAACAGCACTCAACAACGCCGCTTTAGCTTTAAACCCATCGCTCTTAAGCAATTTCCCAATCTTCGGCAACGATTTCCTCAATTGCTCCGACTCCGGATCCGTCGCTGCTTCCACTGACGCTGCCAAACACAACGCCGCTCCAATCTGCGCATTAGAGTCACCATCCTGAATCAACGTCTCAATCAACGGCTTAGAAACGGAGGAAAACGGTTGTCTGGTGACGTGAGCAGACATATCCGCAGTAGCAACAGCACAAGCAGAACGAACAGAGGAATCCGGATCTCGGAGACGGCGAATAACGGTGGAAACCATCTTCGTTAGATGAGGAGTAAGAGAGTCACCGTGATAACGAGAGAGAATCGATAAGAGAGAAACGCAGTGTTTCCTCACCGGAGATTTAACAGAAGAGTCAGTGTTGTGAATACAGTTAAGGAAGGAAGAGAATGAATCGTGAGTGAGATTTCTAGCGATTGAATCAAGCTCAGCTGAAGCAAGAGCTAAAGTGTCACGATCAGCGAGCTTATTGAGACAAGCGATGACTCGTTGTTTCAGATCAGGAGGAGTTGACGGTGACTGTGACGGTGGTGAGGAAGAAGAAGATGCCGGAGATAATGAAACCGGTTTAGCGTTAACCGACATTATTTGAAAAAATAAAACAATGGTTCCGATTAGAGAAGAAAAAACGTGCGTAGAGATTAAATGTGAAACAGAGGTTGAATATGGCGGCAGATGGAGAGACTCTGATTATGCGTAGACGGTTGGGTTATGGGTTTTTTAAATGCTCAAACAAAAGAGAGGGAGTGGTATAAATAATTTAATTCTATTACTATTTTCATAACCTTGCTTTTCTTAAGAAATAAAATGTGTTTTATATAACAATAAATAAATATGCTATACAATATGAAAAAAATGAATTTAATGATGCATTATGTTCGTAGTGTCTACTGTCTACTATCTATAAATTAATAATCTATCTCGGGAAAATATTTTTTTTTTCTAAAAGTCTTAAAGAGAATATTGCAATATTTTATACAGTTATAAATGTAGATAACTGTAAGCTAGTTTTTTTGTTTGTTTGTTTGTTAAAGAGTTCTAGATAGTGTATTTAAAATTTTAAACATTCTCTTTCATTTCCATTTATGTATATTTATAATACCAAAAAAAATCGTGTTGATATGTTGTTTTGCATATTTATTTTATTAACTGAGCCAAATGTGTTTTTTTTTTTTAGTTTTTGCTATGTTTATTTGTTTTCATGGGTTCATCTAGTGGCAAAGTTAATTTTGTTTATATGAGTTGCTTTGTAGTCAAAAACAGCTGTTTCAATGATAATTTACAAGACTATTTATAAAATCTAAATTGGATATGAAGAAATGGTCATTAGTGTGTTTTCATACAGGTGTAGGTCAGAAAGATTCTGTCCTTTTGATGTCGTGTTAAATCTCACAGAACTAAATTTATAGTATATAATATTTAAAGTTCAAATGAAATGTTTGCTGACAAATATTCAATGACTTTTATTCAGCAATAGTAATGTATTATCACCATTATCAAATAATATGTTAGAATACGACAAGAAATTTTGAAAACAAAATTAAAACTGACAGCCAATGGAATATCCTAACTGGCGAACCATAGAACAGTTCCAAAATTTACTAATGAATTAATAAAGAGGTTAAGACTAAATAATATATGATGATGAATGCTGTATAATCTGTTTGACATAGACTTGTTCAGAGTATCAATGATGCATATCATATAAAATCTTATTTTATGCTTTTTCTTAATTAGTATTTGGGGCCAAAATGATTTGACTTAAGTTTATATGATGTGAGAAATGGCAACTACCACATTTAATTTCGGATTGTACAGTGGATGGAGGCATATATTTTTGAGTTGATGAATAAATGTTCTGTGATTACGTGATTATACGATAATTTCTTGAATAATCAAAATCGAGAGAAAAATCATGGTAAATAAGAAAAATATAAGTGTGGCATAGAAGTAAATATGAAGAGAAAGAGGGAGAGAGACATTAAGGGAAATAATGAGGAAGCACGTGAACGGGAAATGGTAATAGCAGGCAAAATTGGGCAGACGAGCACGTGACTTGATTAAATGTTACTGATTTATCAAGTTTGAACATGCAAAATTTAATTCGGACCTTTATTCAATTATTTTTGTATCTCCACGAAGCATTTTTACTTTTTTGATCCATATTGTCTGCAAAACTAAGATGTTCCACTGTTCGTTCACGTTTAAAAGTGCCAAAATAATAGTTCATAGCCTAATAAATACAAAATATATAATTATCCAATAGCTTGAAATATGATACTGCTGTATAAAATACTCATTTAGGTCTAGACTTCAAATTAAGAGAAATAATAGAGAACTATTTATTAATCATAGACAATTAATATACATGGATATTCATTAAAAGAGAGAGGGTTACACTGAGATTAGGGAGGAACAAATGAATGATCACTTTCATGAATATTATAGTTTCCATCAAGACAGGGACGTTTTAACACGTTTAGGATATATATATTTACTACCCAGGGCCGGTCCGAAGGGGGAGTCCTGTGAAACATTCACCACTCTCATTTTACCCTAATTTAGATTTATTTATATATATGTTTCATTTGTAATTTTTAAATATTATCATATTTTTTATTTTAAATTATTTTTGGATAAACTAAATTTTGTTGTTGATTTTTTTTATTATATTTAAAACTATATTTTATATTTAAGTATATTTATTAGAAGCATTGCTTTATATTTTGTTTACAGACCCCAAATTTTGAGATTCTGCCCTGATAACTTTTGTTCGTCCTCCGACCATTCTTTTATGGTTTCATTCTTTCTTGCCTTTTCCCGCTTTCGTCTTGTTAATTCGTGTTTAATCGAACCGGTACAAGACCATAATTGGAAGTTTCATACTGATTCTTGCGAAACAAGAAGTTCACTGTTATAATATTAAAATTTATAACGTCATCATCTTAAATAGTTCAACAATGAAGGCCCAGCTAATTAAGGTGGCAGGGATTGTATTAAAAAAATTTGTTCCTATTACGACATGTAATTAAGTTCAAATCAATTGCATCCATCAATGCTAGAATGTCTTTTTTCTTCTTCTTCTTCTTCTTGGATTCTTATGAGATGGAGATGGAGATGTCGACCAGTCTAGCTCTTTTACTTTCTTTCTTTTTTTTTACCTTTTTGGCGTCAATTCTAGCTCTTTTACGTTGAAAAAATCAAACATTAATATATATATGACAAGATAAAAATTGAACTATGACGAAAATTTACGAGATTTAAAGCCATGTTACATGACTATATATATATATATATTTAAATCATATTATTTATGAATATTATCCAATTACTTTGATTATTAATCATATAACTTTTTTTTTAACGATCATGGAGAAGAACTTAGTGATAAGATATACATATTTTACATATTTGCGTACCATCCTTTTATTTGATAAAAAAATTTGCGTACCATCCTTGTCACCAACCAGGCCAATAGATCAAGATTTTATAAAAAAAAATGCATTTGCGTATAGGGTCGATGAACTAATAGCCCCACCCATATGACTTTGGAATATATATATATAGGTTATATTATACATTTGTTTTTTTGGGTAATTAGAAATTTGATGTATGGACCCTTAATCTTTTGTAGGTCTGAGACCAACCTTAAAATTTTATATTCTTACAGAAAAAAGTAAAATTTGCCGCCCCATATAGCTCGAATAAGGGCTCAACTACCTATTCATGCAGAAGTACTCGTAGAGAGACCAATTAAATCTTGATATATCATGAAGTATGTAGCCCTATTCCAGTTCTTAGTATGTAGAAAAATTCTATAAAATTTCACGGTACGAAACACATTCAATTACTTTGTTTTGGTGCCTAATTCAATAATAGCGAGACGGATCAATTACTACATATACACTTGTTTAAAAATGACGTGGTCGATGTATGTGTGCATCATTTATATTCTCATGGTTATTATCACCATCAGATCATATGCTCAATCAATATTTTTTGCAACAGTTCAGTTCTTTGTTTGTCTACAACTTAGATCTAGTTATGTAGACACTTGTTTTATCTATAATTATTTGGTGCAACAAAAACCATATTTTCCAACATCCTAATCCTAGCCAGTGAAAATTAGAAGTTATCGGTTATTTTGAGTCAAACCAGATGGTATCATTCTAATCCATTTGATTTACATAAATGGCAAATGGGTACATGAGAAACTGAGAAAATCTGCTATGTTAGAGGAAAACTGATAAGTCAAATTAGAGTATTACCGAAAATTCATTATTTTATGATTTGACATAAAATTAGAGACTGATATCAATGAGTAAAATGTAAAAAATGTTTACCTAATGTATACGAAACAAAATTTGATCTATACAAAATTTTGGTTAAGTTACCACCATATGTGATGTTATTAGTAAACTAGTTGGTTATAGTAGAAGATATTGAGGTTAGAAATTGGTAATGAGTGTGGTTTTACAAATTACAAAGGATGGGTCCAAGCTTGCTTGGAATTTTGTTACTATCATTTGTAAACATTAGCACAAGAACCAATCATAAGCATTTTCCCAATGGAAGCTGCTCCTCAATCATGGCTGATTTTTGGAGTCTTATATATACTTATTTACATTTTGACCCAATATACATATATATATATAATTAGATACAATATCCTCAATCAATAGAATCTAAACATAATAAGAATTTTAAAAACTTCATCTCCTAATAAGCTCTCTCAATTTATTTTTGTCTTATTGCCATTTACCTAATGTTTCGTGATGTAGGAATGTCTATGTTAGTTCATTCGCTTAATATCTAACCAGTTGCATATAATTAGAAACTATATAATAGTTTTCTGATAATTTGTTTTTGATAAATTTTTATATGTTCGATAAAACCTCAAAATATATGATGGTGTGGCTTACTAGAGCTGCTAACTAATAATCGTATGAAAGTACTTACATATAGAGAGAATTAGAAAAGAGTTAACTATATCTTATATTGATTTTCATAAATAAAAAACTATATATTATATTTGAACATTAAAATATTTTATTTCTTTACATATACATATTTATCGGATAACTATATCTAAAATAAATTAACATAACCGTTAAGATTATAATTAATTAATATGGATAGGATCTGCCATACATTTAACGCAAACTAACGAAAATGTTTTCCAAAACACACGTTATCTTCATCGCTCTCTCTTTCACCTCCTGTTTTACGTTGTATTCTTCTTTTCTATTTTTTTCTATGCAGAAAATGAATGATCAAGACAAATGTTCCTATTTTTATTAGATATCTTTATTAAATAGTTTAAAACTCACATTTGTGGTGTTGAAACTTTGTATTAAAATCAATGTGGAGGAAAACGAAAATGGCTACGCATAATTGACACGTGCAGAATTGTAAAAATATTAAAAAGAAGTATATATATATTATTAAGGATAAAAAGAAGTATACGCATAATTGATAAATATCACACATCGGATTATTGGGAGAGATCTTGTATAATATATAAAGTATATGGGTCACTCTACTCATTGCCAATTTGTTTTGAGTTGGAAGCCTATAATCTAATATGGTATCCGAGTCCGATCTATACATGTCCAGTCCAATCCATAATCAATCCGACCCAATAGTTGGTCCACTGATCCTTGCCCAAACTATCGAGATTTGATATAAAGAAACATTATCTCGAGGGAGTATATTAAAGATAAATATCCAACATATAATATATGTAAAGTATATGGGTTACTCTACTCATTGTCAACTGTTTTTGAATTGGAAACACATAATCTAATATATATAAATAAAAATAAATCAAATAAAATTTAAAGGTTTAAAATAATATAAATTTAATAAATAATATTAAAAGTTAATTACAAATAAAGAATATAATTATTAAAATATATATTAGAAATATAAATAAAAAAATTCCATCGTTTTTCAATTAAGTGTTTTAAAAGACGAATGTATATATTTCTTTATGTTTTTAAATTAGAAATTTTAAAATATATGTAAATGTGTTTCCACTAAATATTTTTAAATCAAATTTCGGGTTTTGAAACATTTAGGAAAGGACAATTTCGTACTTTCTAGATTAAAAACAAAGAAAAAGAGGATTACCTTGAAAAAGAAGATGGGACCAAACATTTTTTATTTTGCCTTTTTCATTATCTGTTAATTATTATATATTATGTTGCCTTTTAGTTATCTCCTCCTCCGTGATCGTCGAGTGTAAGAGAAAAGATTGTTCTCAAAGCCTTCTCCTTCGTCTTTGAAATTCGGTAACTACACCAAAATCTTTTTGGGTTTCCTTTTGTTTTCTGCGAATTTCGTTTCGGCGTCTACAATTTTGTGTGTTTCTGATTCATTGATTGGTAATTTCCTTCAGATTGTATTGAATTGCTTTTGTAGTTGCTGGGTTGGTTTGAAATTTGGGTTTTTGAATATATATGTATATTGTTGTACCTGTGATGAAATTTTGAGTTTGAACTGATTGCTTCACATGTGTAGTCTAGTCAGGGCCGGGTCTAGGGTAACCAACTGAAACATTCTCCCAATTAGTTTTTTTTTATACATAGGTTGTAGTTTAAGTAGTAGATTACCTTGTAAAAAGCGTTGTTTTATGTTTTGTCTATGGTCCCTGAATTCTCAGACCCGGCTCTGCGTCTAGTTTCTGCTCCATGTTGTCAATGAATTAGTTTATGTTGTTTTGGGAAGAGCAAATTAATTGAATTTTTGAGAATTAGCTTATTATTATCATGGATTTTTTTCAAGGATTCAAAATCAGTGTTGAGGAATATATATATCTTAATATCTTTTTGAGATGCCATAAGTTCTGTTTATGCACTCTAGGTTCTGTTTTTAAAGGAATCTGAATTCAATTTAGATAAAAAGTGGTCATAACTTTTGAGATGCTAGAATGGTTAAATGATGATCTGATCTGTTTTAATAAGTTTTCTTGCTTTGGATACTACAGGATTAAGGCCAATTTTAAACCATGGTTGGAAGAAGAGTACCGTCAAGTCTAAGTGAGGATGAGATGCGTATATACATCAACTCTGTGAAGCAAGCACTACAAGATGAACCTGCAAAATATGATGAGTTTATCGAGGTCTTGAATGATCTTGGAAATCTTAGGTATGGAATTTTTTTTCCCTCTCTGTTTTTATTTGGTTTGCTCGTAATTTCATGTCACCTCAAACACACATGTAAACTGATTTTGATGTTACTTGTCTCTATGTAGTGTCAATGCAGCTACTGTCATCGCAAAGGTGGAGGAACTGCTGAGAAATCACCGCGATCTGCTTCTTGGTTTTAATGCCTTCGTTCCAGATGAGGCTCCTGAGCGCCTCGCTAAGTCATACAATACCAAAAGGAATCTTTTTGATGCAGAGAATTTCATGAACAAGCTTAAGGTATGCTTAAACTGCATATAATCCTTAGGGAAATACCCTTTTGATGATTACTGTTTCGTTAACTTGTGAATCTAAATTACAAATTTGTCGAATCTGCAGACAAGGTTTAGTCGCATTGACACTCATGTCGTGGAGTCATTTCTGAAGATAATGAAGAGGTTTAATGAGGGAAAGATATCGGAAAAGAAGGCGTACGATGAGGTATGTTTGTTCTTGATGAGCTATTTTATCTTGTACTTGGACTTCTGCATTTGTCTTGGTTTAAAAATTTGGTTATTATTGATCTTGCAGGTCATTGAC
This sequence comes from Nasturtium officinale, assembly GCA_963854855.1. Classification (NCBI taxonomy): domain Eukaryota; kingdom Viridiplantae; phylum Streptophyta; class Magnoliopsida; order Brassicales; family Brassicaceae; genus Nasturtium; species Nasturtium officinale. The sequence continues at coordinate 6,982,519 of OY978501.1, read as the reverse complement.
ATTCTCTATTATCATGAAGATTTGATCAACGACTTTTCACGAATTTTCACAAATAGTGATCCTGTTGCAACTTCATCTCTACTACTACTAGTATAAACTAGAAGATCATGTATAGTTTATTGACTAGAATGGAGTGTATAGTTTAACTTTAAAGAGGTTTTAGTTCAGTTCCATTTTTCGGACATATGAGTCACATCAGAGTCGATCGTTTCAATTAAATTGACTGATTCTAAATCGAATTATATTACCATCTCTTAAAATGCTCATGCCCTTCGTTTTATGTTGAAATTAACTTTTATTGTACGAATATTTGTTAAGAACTGAGCTAAACTGTAGATTGCTACTGGAATATTCCTTTTGTCACCTTTTTTTTGGGCCCAGATGTCCTCTATGATCAATAAAACCCTCAAAATTTTATTCTATTTGACATAGATTTTCATCGAATAATTGGCATTGAAAATAAAAAATCAAAACATATTTATTTTTGTGCTTTTTGACCTTGTGTGTTATACTGTTATGTACTTTGATAAATTTTGTTAATAATTTAACTTAAATTGCATATCGCATATAATATAACCAAAAAAGGAAGAGAATCTAATGTAACCTTAAGGATCGGAAATAAAATCCTGATCAGCTGAACCTTTTTTTTTTTTTTTTTTTTGATAAGCTGAAGTTTATTTAAAAGATCAGTTCGTGACCAAATGTTAATTCAACCACTTCACATCTTGGTAGTTTCTATAAATCAGAGATTGAGAGAAACTACTACTAGTAGAGTTTTTTTTTCTTTGGTAAACAATATTTTTTAGCGTCTTTTATATTTTTTCTTTGTTAAATAAATATTTATCTGGGTTCTATTTGTTAAATTTATATATATTATAATAATTCTCCAAAAATGATATATACCAAAATAAAGAAGAAGTAATAAACGAGAAAATACAACTTTATAAGTCTTCATATAAAATTACTTACGAAGACGCAAAACTCCGTAGAGAAGAAATCTCAAATCTTTCATAAAACTCGTTTTGCTCAGAGTGTCTTGTCCGTGTCTTTCTGTCTGAAAATTGTTGAATAGTTTTTGTCTCTGGTCTATTCCGTGGGATATAAAGAGGAAGCTTCTGCTTCTGCACTTCTTCTTCGTCTTCTCTATAATTCGGTAACTATTACAGTACGATGATCTTCTTTCGTTAAATCCTTTCTTGAATTTCATTTTTTGGGCATTACAATTTTAATCCTCAAGTTAATGTCAAATAATCTGAGGGTTAAGTTAGGATCGAACTTTTCCAACTCCTTTTGCTTTATTAAAAAAAAAGAAGTGTTTTTAGTTGCTAGATCTGCAGGTGCTTCTTATTAGGATGAGTTATAGTTCGATTCTTTAATTTAAATCGTTATTAAGATTTGATTTGTGGATGATGATGATTAAGGAATTTGTTTTCGGCTTTGTTAAGTGATGATGACCAAATTTACTTGAATCCTTAAATTCCTGGAATGAATTTATTTATTTTATTGGACTTTGGTAATATAAGCATATAATGAGCTTATGGGTGATTAATTATTAAAGGATTCAGTCATATTTTGAAGAAACGTTGTAACGTATTAGGAGATTTTTAATGACTTTCAGTGATCTATTTTTTTTTTATTAATGGTATGAAGCTCTATTCAACTTCAAACCATGGTTGGAGGAGGAAATGCACAAAAACTAACTACAAATGACGCTCTTGCTTACCTTAAAGCTGTCAAAGATAAATTTCTGGATAAACGCGAAAAATATGATGAGTTTCTTGAGGTCATGAAGAATTTTAAATCTCAGAGGTATAGTTTTTCTTGTTTCTTTCCTTGATGTGTTTGGTTTTGGTATTGGTCCTGATAAACTCCATTGTTTCTGAATTGTTTTTTCTTCATTGTAGAATTGATACGGCTGGTGTTATAATAAAGGTAAAAGAACTCTTTAAAGGGCACCAAGAGTTAATTTTGGGCTTCAATACCTTCTTGCCAAAGGGTTTTGAGATCACACTCCAACCCAAAGATGGGCAGCCTCCATTAAAGAAACGCGTTGAGTTTGAGGAAGCTATTAGTTTTGTTAACAAGATTAAGGTAAGATATGTTCATTTGCTAGACTGTCCAACAATAATTACTGGTTTTCCCCTTTCTAATCTCTTAGATATTTATTCATTTTGCAGACAAGGTTTCAGGGTGATGATCGTGTATACAAATCATTTCTAGACATTTTAAACATGTATAGAAAGGATAGCAAGTCCATCACTGAGGTCTACCAGGAGGTAGGCTCATTGATTGATACTATGTGTATTTTTCTATTGTACTTTGTTGGTATTATGTACTTAGTTTTACATGTCTATCTCAGGTTGCCATCCTTTTTCGGGATCATACAGATTTGCTTGGAGAGTTTACTCACTTTCTACCTGATACTTCAGCAGCGGCCTCTATTCACTCAGTTAAAATTTCTGTTCGTGACAGAGGGATTTCTCTGACAGATAAGGTTCTTCTCAGACATTTGCTTTATTCTAGAAATGCTAATGTTCTATATGTTTACTCAATTATTGAACATCTTTTGTTTGGGCATTGTTGTAGAATGACCAGATCAGTACTCCACATCCTGACCATGACTTTGGTTCTGAACATAATGACATGGACCAGGAGAGACCTTTGATGAAAGAAAATAAAGAACATATGCGAGGTAAAAACAAAGAACATGAGCATAGGGATGCTAGAGATTTCGAACCTGATAGCCAAAAAGTGCATTTTCTCAACAAGAAACAGAAACTGCAAATTAGAAGCGATGATCCGGCTCAATTTTCAAATCAAGTCAGGGAAGGAGATAAAATTTATGGAGGGTTTCCTAGTTCGTCTATTTTTGATGAAAAAGGTACCATGAAAAGTGAGTTCTTGTTTTATGACTAATTTGAAAGATTATTAGGAGTGAGTTTGTTGTTTGCTATTCCATGTATGCTTAAAATTGTTTTATGTGATTACAGGTTATAGTCAAGAGCTAGCTATTGTCGATAGAGTAAAGGAAAAGCTTAATACCTCAGAGTACCAGGAGTTTTTACGGTGTCTTAATCTCTTTTCAAAAGAAATAATCAGCCAACCAGAACTGCAATCTTTGGTATGCATATTTAGAATGCTTAAATTTTCACTGTGATACTCGTATTCATTTAATTATATATGAACATTTGTGCTCGCATCAGGTAGGAGATTTAATTGGAGTATATCCTGACCTCATGGATTCCTTTATGGAGTTGTTGGTGCAATGTCAAAAGAATGGTACGAGCAAAACTATGATTCTCTCTTCCTACTTTCTTAAAAAAAGAAAGGCAGTTTCTTGACCTTTTCATTCTTCTTGCAGAAGGATTGCTTTCTAGTATTCTAACTAAGAGTAAGTCTATTTAGCTCTCCAGATATTTATATTTCTAGTGTTGAAAAGAAAACGAATCAATCCTCAACTATGACTGCAGAATCCTTGCGGAGTGAAGGAAAATATCCTCAACCATCACTTGACAAGGATAGAGACCAAGAACATAAGAAAGAAGAAGGGTTTACTGACAGAGATCATGATAAGGAGAGGCTTGAAAAAGCAGCAGCATGTCAGAAATGGGCAAAGCCTATCAATGAACTAGATCTCTCGAACTGCGAACAATGCACTCCTAGTTATCGGTTACTTCCAAAGAATGTATGTGGCTGCAGCTTGTCATGCGTGAATCTGATTTTCTTGGGTTCTTCTTTCGTCTCATTATTTTAATGTAGATATTGTGCTTTCTGCAGTACCCAATTTCTATTGCAAGCCAGAAGACGGAGCTCGGTAACCTGGTGCTCAACGATCACTGGGTCTCCGTCACATCAGGAAGTGAAGATTATTCATTTAGTCACATGCGCAAGAACCAGTATGAAGAGAGCCTCTTCAAATGTGAGGATGACAGGTTAGTTTATTAACTTCTAACGGTGGAGAGTATCAGATAGGAAACCGTGTATTCTATACTTTTTGTATATAATGGTTACTATCCTGTTATTTTCAGCCATTATCTTTGATTTACATGAATATATATCTGTCTTGTCACTTTAGGTTTGAGCTAGACATGCTTTTAGAGTCCGTAAATTCAACTACAAAGCATGTGGAAGAATTATTGGCAAAGCTTAACAGTAATGAAATGAAAACCAACAGCCCCATTCGTGTTGAGGATCACCTCACAGGTATATATATATTAGAGGTGTAAAAGAAAACACAGCGTGAATGTTAATGCATTAGTAGCTGAGCTGTTGATTTTTTTTTATTTTCTGATTGATTCCTTTGTTATTGTCTATGTAGCTCTAAACTTAAGATGCATAGAAAGATTATATGGTGATCACGGGCTCGATGTGATAGATGTATTAAAGAAGAACGTGTCTCTTGCTTTACCCGTTGTCCTAACCCGGTTGAAACAGAAGCAAGAAGAGTGGGCAAGGTGTCGATCTGATTTCGACAAAGTCTGGGCCGACATATATGCCAAGAACTATTACAAGTCACTTGATCATCGGAGTTTCTACTTCAAACAGCAAGATTCAAAGAACCTGAGCACGAAAGGTTTTGTCCATTTTCTATCACACATTATTCTATTATGTCAGGCTATGAAATATTTAACTATATCTTGTGTACTACATTTTTTCTGCAGCATTGTTGGCAGAGATAAAAGAGATTACCGAAAAGAAGCGAGTGGATGATTCACTTCTTGCTCTTGCAGCCGGAAATAAACTATCTATTTCCCCCGCTTTGGAGTATGATTATCAAGATTCTGACCTTCATGAAGATCTTTACCAGCTGATCAAGTATTCGTGTGCAGAAATGTGCTCTACTGAACAGTTAGATAAGGTAATGAAGATTTGGACAACCTTCGTGGAACAAATATTTTGTGTTCCTTCTCACCCTCAAGGTGCTGAAGACCGAGAAGATGTTTTCAAGTCCACGAACCAGAATGTAAAAAGTGGTAGTGCTAGTGGTGGAGAGAGTGAGGGAAGTCCTCATAATTGCGCTAGTGTTGCTGACTCTAAACGCGCAAAGACATCGAAAATTAATGAACGTAATCAGTTGGGGCAAAATTGTAATCCAGGTAGGGATTGTGCTGGTGGTAGGACCTCAGATGCCTGTGAGACTTCTAAGAATGAGAAAATGCAGAAGAATGAAGCTATGCCTGATGAAAAGCCTGTGAGAAAACAAGCTGTTTCATTGGATCATGTACAACACTCAACTGCACTTTCTGTGGATGGATTTTTAGGCGAAAATAATGGTGGAAGCAATATACTACACACAGCCGGTAACATCCTGAAACCTTGCTTGAGTACAAATTCTCTTTGAATTTTTCATTTTTTTTGTCCAACGGATAAATTGTGTTCTTTTTACTCGGACAGGGCTTTGCACTAATAGTCTGAAGCCTAGTGGTGTGACAAATGGAACAGAGTTGGAGTTGAAGATGAATGATGTAAATGGGCCAAAACTAGAGGTATAGTTTCAGTGAAACACTTTTGGCTCTATCATCTGATAGTTGTTAATCTGAAACTAAGTAAATGATTCCATTAAAAAAAACCATAGGTCGGTTTTTGTTGATGTGGTACTGATACACTATTTGTCCCATAGGTCGGTAACAAGAAAGTATTGACAAATGGGATCTCAGTAGAAATAACAAGTAATCAAGAGTTGGCGGGGACATCTAAAGTTGAAAGAGAAGAAGGTGAACTTTCTCCGACTGGAGACTTTGAGGAAGATAATTTTGCAGCTTATGCAGAAAGTGGTTTAGAAGCCACCAGCGAAGTGAATGATAGTGCTGGAAATAACTTAAGCCGAGAGAGATGTAAAGAAGATGAACCATGTTGCCTGGAGACAGGGGCAGAGAATGATGCTGAAGGGGATGAACTTGCCGCAAGATCATCAGAGGACAGCAGAAATGCATATGAGAACGGTGATGTTTCTGGAACGGAGTCTGGTGGTGGTGAAGATCCAGAGGTTGATATAGATCCCAATAACAAGGGAGAAAGCGAAGGCGAGGCTGAAGGTATGGCTGATGCTCATGATGCTGAAGAAGATGGGTCTGCCTTACCCTTTTCAGCACGATTCTTGCTGCATGTAAAGCCCTTATCAAAGTATGTTCCTTCAGCTTTGGCTTTGCATAACAAGGAAAAAGAGACTATGAAGAACTCTCAAGTCTTCTATGGGAATGATTCGTTTTACGTGCTTTTCAGGCTTCACCGAGTAAGAACAATGATCATACATACAGTTTTTAAAAAATCAGTATAACTTTACACAGTTACTCATGACAGATGTTGTATGAGAGAATACTATCAGCAAAAGTTAACTCATCATCCCCGGAAGGAAAGTGGAAGACCACAAATACCAAAAATCCTACTGATTCCTATGCTAGGTGAAGTTTGCTTTTTGTAGCAGAGATTTTTTTTTAATTATTATTATTATAATAGAATTCATATTTGTCTTCCTGCTTACAAATTTCTTTGATGGAAAACAGATTCATGACTGCTCTCTACAACTTACTTGATGGTACATCTGATAATGCAAAATTTGAAGATGATTGCCGAGCAATAATCGGGACTCAGTCTTATGTTCTCTTCACATTGGACAAACTGATCCATAAATTCATCAAGCATGTAAGTTTTGGTCTTTGGTTTTTTGTCTATTTGTATCTTTACTTGCCTAAATGCGGTCATTCTTCAGCTCCAAGGAGTAGCAGTTGATGAGATGGGCAATAAACTTCTTCAGCTTTATGCATATGAGAAATCCAGAAAGCCTGAAAAGATTTTCGATTGTGTTTATTATGATAATGCTCGTGTCCTGCTTCCCGATGAGAATATTTACCGTATTGAATATGTAAGCTTTTCTCCATCATACATAAACTTATATATTGTTAGTGCACTGCTGATGAAGCTTTTGGACTCTGAAACTTCGTGTGTATGCAGACATTACCAACACCAGTCAAACTATCAATTCAGCTTATGTGCAACGGTCTTGATAAGCCTGATGTGACATCCGTATCCATAGACCCGAATTTTGCAGCTTATCTCCACAATGACTTCCTCTCCATACAACCGAATGCAAGGGAGAATCGCAGAATCTATTTAAAGAGGTAACTCTAGAACGTGAATAAATGGCTATCTCTGATCTCGAAAAGCTAAATGGGCAACTCATTTTGTGTTTTCGCCAGGAACAAGCGCAAAATTGCTGGTGAGGATGAACAGTTATACAGCACAGATGGAGTTAAGTTTAAAAATGGGTTGGAGTGTAAGATAGCCTGCAATTCTTCAAAGGTAACACTTTCGTCTTCTTCTTTTCAGGCTTACCAGTTACCACTTTCGAGTTCCTGAGAGTGCGTTCCTGATATCTCCTGCAGGTTTCGTATGTACTAGAAACAGAAGATTTATTGGTGCGTGTTAAAAAGAGAAGAAAAACTTTGAGCCAGAATCAAGATTCCATTTCCAATCGTTGTTTAATTAGGCAAAGAAGGTCACAAAGATATCAAAGACTTGTGACCAGCCTGTAACAACAATCTGGAAGAAGGATACACAAAGATACGAAAAGCAACTCAACTTGTTCGTTGTCCAACTTAACAGAGACAGCAAAAGAAAATGTCAATTCTCCATTGTTGACTTCACCTGAATAGAGCCAAACTGCATTCTCGAACAATGTTGATGAGAGAAGCACGAAAGGATTTGGATTTTTGTTGTCTTAAAAGAAAAAGAAACTAAGATATAAAAAAGGATGATGATGTTTGTGACTAATGTAAAGCTGCTCTTTTTAACTGTGTTGTTGTCAAATTTTGAATCTTTTTGTAACATTTAATATAAATTTTCAAAAAAAAATAGTATGTTTTATAGAAATGAGTCAATTACCATAAAAGGGCTTTTGACATTTCAAAAGGACGACGCTTCGCTTCTTTATAACATTCCTCACTTCAACCAAAGATTCGATTTTGACTGCTCGGAGAGCTCCGGAGATGGCGCTATCACGACTTTCTTCACGATCCAACAGTTTCCTTAAGCCGGTGACCACCGCGTTACCCTCCGCAATTCGCCGCCATGTTTCCACAGACACATCACCGATCACAATCGAAACCGCTGTCCCTTTCACGCCGCATCTATGTGAAGCGCCGTCACGCTCCGTCGAGACTTCTTCAGAGGAGATCCTTTCGTTTTTCCGTGACATGGCTCGGATGAGGAGGATGGAGATCGCTGCAGATTCACTCTACAAGGCGAAGCTGATCCGTGGATTTTGCCATTTATACGATGGTCAAGAGGCTTTAGCTGTGGGGATGGAAGCAGCGATTACAAAGAAAGATGCGATTATCACATCGTATAGAGATCATTGTACTTTTATTGGTCGTGGTGGGAGTCTTGTTGATGCTTTCTCTGAGCTTATGGGAAGAAAAACTGGTTGTTCTCATGGTAAAGGAGGATCTATGCATTTCTATAAGAAAGATGCTTCCTTTTATGGGGGACATGGGATTGTTGGTGCTCAGATTCCATTAGGATGTGGTATAGCTTTTGCTCAGAAGTATAATAAGGATGAAGCTGTGACTTTTGCCATGTATGGTGATGGTGCTGCGAATCAGGGACAGTTGTTTGAGGCTTTGAACATTGCTGCTTTGTGGGATTTGCCTGCGATTCTTGTTTGCGAGAATAACCATTGTGAGTTTTTTTGTGTTGTTTACTTGTGTTTGTTTGATTGGAGTTTGAGTCTTGAGTGCGTTTGTGTTGATTTTTGATGGTTTGATCTTTAGATGGAATGGGAACTGCTACGTGGAGGTCTGCTAAGTCTCCAGCTTATTTCAAGCGTGGAGATTATGTTCCTGGATTGAAGGTGAGACTGAATTGTTTAATGTCATTATCTTGAGTGTTCCAGTGGTTTTCCCAGAGTATTTCATTCCTCGGGGTGTAGCTATAGCGTGCTTTTGGTTGATATAGGGTTGCTTAGACCGCTGGTTGCATATGGGACAGTTAGGTAGTGATGAAAATGCTTTAGACGCAAATTGAATGAAGACAAACCTTTACCATATCTATTGTTTTAACTAATTGAGTTGTTTCTTGTGTTTTTCTTATTGGTAAGAGTGTGACCTTAAAGCTAACTAAAATGATTATCTTCTGTGTTCTTTACAAGGTGGATGGTATGGATGCACTAGCTGTGAAACAGGCATGCAAGTTTGCCAAGGAGCATGCGCTCAAGAATGGACCTTTTGTAAGTTTGCGCATTGCTTTATCGGTTTACAAGTATTACTATTACACCTTCTGTGAAGTTTCTTTCCTTTGTTATACAATCTTAGCTGGTCCTATGGTTTCTTAAAAATTGAACCTATTATATATGACTCTCTGAGCATGCTAGTTAAGAAGTCCTAGAATCATTCAATGTTTGCATGTGTGGTGCTTTTGTGTTGGGGGGAGAATGGCTTGCTGGTAACTTCAACTGCTTGTACTTGGCCTGGATGTTGGATTGACTGAAGTTTATTTGAGTAAATTGTTTGGAAAAAACTAAGCTTTAGAAGTACGTCTCTTTATTTAGCATGTAATACTTTCGTTTAGCTCATAAGAAACGTTTTTGTTTGCTGATTTCGCTACATGTCGTGATTGGCAAACTCCTACTATTTCTAATAAAAAGTAGAAGTCACTAATAATGTTTCCTGAGTTTTTGGTGTATACCTACTTATGAAGTGAAACTATATGTCGAGTTCAGTTTCCAACCCCAATTTCCTTTATTGCATTCTTGTCACTAACACATCCAGGATGAGCGTTTTGGATCTTGTGAATCTATTTTCCACCTAGTGATATGACCAACATACCATTTTCCATTATTTTGCACAGATTCTGGAGATGGACACTTACAGATACCATGGTCACTCTATGTCTGATCCAGGAAGCACCTACCGTACACGTGATGAAGTCTCTGGCGTGAGACAGGTTAGTTCTTTGTTCAGTTGTAAGAATACTGCCCAAAACGTTAGAAACTTTGTAACTTATTAACATGCATTTTTCATCTGTTTTGTCTTTAGGTGCGTGATCCAATCGAAAGGGTGCGAAAGTTGCTCTTATCGCATGACATAGCTACAGAAAAAGAGCTTAAGGTACTTTGTTCTCTAGACAAATAGTATGAAAACTGATACACACAAATACAATCATCATTTGCATATGCAAATGACAATATGTTCGTGACTTTAAAGGACATGGAGAAGGAGATAAGGAAAGAAGTAGATGAGGCCGTAGCTCAAGCCAAGGTAATAATAATCCTAATTGTTTCCAGCTTTGTCTTTGTTATTCATAGCAAAGCATTTTACTAATCCGTTCTTGTTTAACTTGTTTCAGGAGAGCCCGGTACCAGATGCATCCGAGCTATTCACAAACATGTATGTGAAAGACTGCGGAGTTGAGGTACAATTCTATCTCTTCCACTCTTTCATATCCTTCTAATAGCATCTATTTTTTCATAAAGATTGTAGTTCATTGCATATGAATATAGAGATTTACGATATTTTCTCCATTGCAATTTGCAGTCTTTTGGAGCAGACAGAAAAGAACTCAAAGTAACACTGCCATAAATCTTGCTTCCCAAGGAGATGATGATGATGATGATGATGATTCAATAAATTCAAAGGCAAGGCTACACAAATCTTTTGATATTACTACCAATATATTTCTTGTTATTTGTTTTTTTTTTAAGTTTCATTTCAAGTGTAAAGCCATTGCTTCAATTTGCCAAACTTTTGTTTATTTTTCCCACGCTTCAACATTGTTATTGACACCAAACAAGAAGCTTCAAATATCACTCTCTATGAGAAAAAAATAGAGAAATAACAAGAGAGCAGTTAAGAAGAGATCATCAGCTTCTTTGTCTTAATTAAAGAATGTTGACATGTGAGTAACAAAATCATCAAGAACCCGTGTTTAATTCGTTATCTACAATTACAAATTACACATTTTAAAAATAAAAGTAATAGAAAAAGGCAAATAAAACCAACTTCTCCGTCGGTACCAATAAAACCACATGAATAGTTATGTCCCTACCACCTAACTTCAATGATCTCTGCTTCTACTACAAGTCCTTTTCTCATCAACACCAAATCCTATTGAACAGGTAAACTCTATGACGCACTCACTCATTTAATTCTCCATTTTTCTTTATATTTTAATCTACATTTCTTGTGACTACTAATCACTATTGAGAACGTTGATTCCTTCTTCTTTTCTTAACCAAACATTTGGTTCTCTTCTCCACCTTTAAAGCCAATAGAAACCAAACATTGCTTATCTTTTTACTCTGAAAACAATTAGTTTTGGCAGGTTTATATATAGCGTTTAGTGTCTAACTATTTCAAGAATATTCTTTAAATTAAATAAAATAAAAGATACATCATGTTCAACGGAAATATTTAATCGTGTTCTCGTCTCATCCCCGAGGAATAGTCCATAATATACACATCGCATCACAGAGAAAGTGATTGTATATAGAGGTTGGGGCATTATTTAAAAGTGTTTTTTTATATTACGTCTGAGCATGAGCTGCACTACCCAACGGGAATATTCGAATTAATCGGCTCGGTATTCAATACCAACAGCCCAATAATATAGAAACAAGAGAACATAATTTAAAATTTAATATCCTAATGACATTTGCCGACAGCAAAAAAATATATTTATCCTTATAAAATTTCGAGGAAACAAATTATGAATGATAGCCACTAGTCTTACTAGTCGGTGAAACGCACGAAACAAGTCTATACGATTGTAACGGTTGATCAGAAAATACGATATTTTAGAAAATTTTGTACTCTTACATTAACTTTATAAATCATTTTTAAACGATTGCGACATGTGAAGGAATATATAGTTTCCTTGTTTGGCTGTACAAAATCTAATGTTTTTTATTTACCGTTTTGTAATGGAAAAGGAATTATTTCATTTTCCCCTTGGGAATATATTTTCTTAGGAATTTATACCTTTCTTGGCTGTACAAAATTTGATATATATAGAAATTTGTAAAGCAAACGGGTATTATTTTATTTATTTCCAAAAAAAAAAAAAACATTCCTGGGGTATTGCTTGCCAGTTCGAAAATCTATAATTTTTGTTAAACAAAAAATTATTAACCGACAAAAAAAAAGGAAATATGTTTTTCACTGGCCCAAAACATTTATTGGCAAACATTTTCTGATTTTCCAATGCTATTTATCGTAAGACATTACATTACAAACAGATAGGTGTGCAGAGCACGTGACAAGTTGAGGTTCTCATCTTTTAATCTGAGCCGTCAATTGTCACAATGGACCCCATTTTCAAAAAGCGAATCATCCAGCTGTTTCCCTCGACCTTCACAGCTGTCATCGCCTTAATGGGTCAAAACAAGTTCCAAAACCAACCTTTCATTTAACTCTTACCATACACCCTACCGCAGACGAACAAAAGTTACTCTTCTTCACCTAATTCTTGGATTAACCTTTTTGTAATACAGGTAATTAAGTTTTGCAAAATTTGCTCTTGAAAACTTTCCCTTAACGACTAAGCCTCTTAATGGCGTCTAACGCGTTTTAATGGCGCGTGATTTGTAATCTCTCAAGTAAGGAAAACAAATAATGAAGAATCCAAAGTTAAATGCAATGGGAAACATCTCTTTTATAACCAATCTTTCTTCTTCTTCCTCTTGCCTTATCTCTCCATCTCTGTGGAGAGACAAATATTCAAAGGAACATTCTTGAAATCTTTTTAGTAAATATTTTCAGAAAACTTACTCATTCTTGTAACAATGCTTAATCATTAGCAGATGATAAAGCTCGAATCATTTCTTTATTCTATCTCTTTCGTTTTGATTCAAACTTGTTTTCAATAATGCCGTCGCGTTTTTCTTTAAACGCCGTCTTGAGTTTGGTTGTTCTGTTACCATTTGTCGTTGGAATACGGTTGATTCCGGGAAGGATCACGAGCGTCGGTGGCGGTGGAGGAGGAAGTATTGGTTTTATTAATAAACTTGGTCAGTTCATGGAAGCTCCGGAATACAGAAACGGCAAGGAGTGTACATCGTCATCAGTGAATAAAGGGAACTTTGTGTCGTCTTCTAATGATCCTTCGCTTGTACACATAGCTATGACTTTAGACTCAGAGTATCTTCGTGGATCAATTGCAGCCGTTCATTCCGTTCTTCGCCACGCGTCTTGTCCAGAGAACGTTTTCTTTCATTTCATCGCTGCTGAGTTTGACTCAGCGAGTCCACGTGTTCTGAGTCAACTCGTCCGGTCGACTTTTCCTTCGTTGAACTTTAAAGTTTACATTTTCAGGGAAGATACAGTAATCAATCTCATATCTTCATCGATTAGACAAGCTCTGGAGAATCCGTTGAACTATGCTCGAAATTACCTCGGAGATATACTTGATCAAAGCGTGGACCGAGTTATCTATCTTGACTCGGATGTTATAGTTGTCGACGATATCAAAAAGCTTTGGAACAAGGTCTTGACCGGATCACGGGTTATCGGAGCTCCGGAGTATTGTCACGCAAACTTTACACAGTATTTCACTTCCGGGTTTTGGTCAGACCCGGCTTTACCGAGTCTAATCTCGGGTCGAACACCTTGCTATTTCAATACGGGAGTGATGGTTATGGATATGGTTAGATGGAGAGAAGGGAATTACAGAGAGAAGTTAGAACAATGGATGCAATTGCAGAAGAAACGTAGAATCTATGATCTTGGATCTTTGCCACCGTTTTTGCTTGTGTTTGCGGGAAATGTGGAAGCTATTGATCATAGATGGAACCAACATGGTCTAGGAGGGGACAATATACGAGGTAGTTGTCGGTCTTTGCATCCTGGTCCTGTGAGTTTGTTGCATTGGAGTGGGAAAGGGAAGCCATGGGTAAGACTTGATGAGAAGAGACCTTGTCCGTTGGATCATCTTTGGGAGCCTTATGATTTGTATAAGCATAAGATTGAGAGAGCCAAGGATCAGTCACTACTTGGGTTTGCTTCTTTATCGGAGTTGACTGATGATTCAAGCTTTTTGTGAGAGTTTTTAAAAAGTTATTTTCTTTTTTCATCCTCTGTTTGCATTACAGAGTCTACAATATCATTGTTCAGGTGAGTGATTCTTTGATTTTGTGGTGTACAAATCGATTTAGAGAGAGAGATTGATAGAGGCTGTTGATAAGCCATTTGATTTCCCTATTTTGAGAATTCTTTAGTATCATTTTGGTGCTCTTGTTTGTCAATCTTTTCTTCTTAATAAAACTCATCTTGAAGTGCCTATTGTGGTTTAATCCAGTTTACTAGATGGTTACCGATTTAGTTAAAAAATAACAACCGAATCTGTCAATATGTTGAGATGCTTTTTCATTCATTCAAACCATTAAAGTTGTCAGATTATAAAAATGGCGAAGAAGAGTATTATTAATGACACTGAGTGGCTATGGCTCTTGGGAACCTAAGTTTTGGTATTGGAGAAGCAATTGTATAGTTTGTCAGCAGTATCTCTTCAAGTCTTCTTGTAGTAGTTCATAAATCTGGTCAAGAATCATAAATGTTTCGTTTCAAAACCATGAGCATTGAGTATAAAACAGCGTCGTTTTCTGATACTAATGCTGGGCTATGTTAAATTAAAGCCCAAATATGTTTTTCTGTAGCCATCATCAAATTGGGTCAGATTCAGTAACGGTTCATAACTTTTCGTTGTAAATAAATATTTATGTTCACAGAATCTGTGGGCCCCCCACATCCACAGGTGTCCTAAGAAGAGGAGGCAAACATTTATTACACAAGTTTAGTCATTTTAATTAACTACCATTAGTCCTATATTCAAATACTTTAATTAAAAAAAGTTCGTAAAAAGTACTTAGTATGCAAGTAGTACAGTGTTCTTTTTCTCTGATCTCTGCTATTGATCGCTTTGAAGTTATCAGTTGCATATTACTACTACTGGTCCCACCGACTCTTGTCTTCATTGCCGATCTGAGTTGGGTCTAATCTCTTCTTTTTCTTTCTTCTTCCTTGTGCTTTTCATCTCCCTCTTGTTAAATCTGCATTTAAGATTTTTTTTCAGCTGAGCGACCACAATTATTTAATAATTTTATTCTTGACAAGTCTTCCTTTCTTTTGTTTTCAAAGTCTTCAACTTTGAAAGACATTGGTTTTAACTTTTAGAGAACTATTTCAATTTTGTGTGTGTGTCCACTGGAAAAAGTTGATCATCATTGAGGATTAAACAACAATTTTGTTTTGTGGGTTACCTTCATTTTTCTGGTAAGATTTGGATTGTCGTTTCAATTTCTCTTAGATTCTCACTCCTTCAAAGTAAATTTTGGTACTTTCAATCATTGTTGAAGATTAAGGTCTCTCTTTGTTACATAATTATTTCAAAGTTTGTTCATTTTTAAGGACAACACACTGTCCACAAGAATCTGAGTTTGCTCACCAAGAGGGTTACATAAAGGAGAAAGTGAAAGTAGCAACTAGATCTTTCTATACTTTATATGGGTTAAAAAATGATACAAATTTCCTTGGATTTTGTGTGAAGTAGGGTTCTTCTGCTGAGCAATAATGGGGGATATGCAAGTTGGTGTTGCCAATATTGACGATAAGGTATTCAACTGTTCACCCATCTGACTAGTCTCTGTTTAGAAAAGAAAAAAAAGTCTCTGTTTTTGTGAGATCTTCCAAGTTCTGGACTTGGTTGTTTATCTCTGATGATTTGGTGGTTCTTGAAATTTTCATGGTGTAGGGATTTTATGGCTTGATGGAGCATAATTCGGCAAAGGCTGCAACTTTATCGAACCCTAGCCTGCAAGTGTCGGTGTCATTTGGTAGGTTTGAGAATGATTCACTTTCTTGGGAGAAATTCTCAGCTTTTTCTCCAAACAAGTACTTGGAGGAGGTTGGAAAGTGTGCTACTCCAGGATCAGTAGCTCAGAAGAAGGCTTATTTTGAAGCTCATTACAAGAAGATTGCTGAGAGGAAAGCTGAGATTATGGATCAGGAGAAAGAAATGGGCAAGAATGCTTCTTTTAGAACGATCGTTACTGATCAGGGGAGTATGGAAGGTGAAAATGGTGGGTTGGTGGTAAAATCTGAGGTTGATGATGGATCTTATGGGAAGTTCACTTGTGATGAAGACAAGCATGTGACTGATATTAGTGCTGAAGTGAATGAACTAAGTATTAATGAGGTTAATGAAGAAAGTATAGTAGTCAAGGAATGTCAAAGCTCGGTTGATCAAGTGAAAGAAGAAGTCAAGGACAGTGTGGATATTCCAAAATTGGAGAAACCAGAAGAGATGGCTTTTGTGGAGGAAAATTCAGAAGTGGTCGTCCATATGCAGGAGAAACCAGAAGAGGTTTCACAAGTGGAGGATATAGAAGAAATTGAAGTAAGAGAAGAAGTGAGAGAGGAGATTCCATTGAAAGATGATACTGAGGATACGAATGAAACGCTGATGAAGGAGGTGAAGAAAGAGAAAAAGCATAATCTTATCAAGAAGAGTGATGGAAATGCGAGGATTAATCCTACAAGAAGCTCTCCCAAGGTAAACTTTTCGAGTTCTTGAGATGTTCTTAGTTCTTGTGTGTGATTGTGTCTTCATTTCGGATTTCTAAAATGCTTTATCGCTTTCTTGTCTTCAGCCTAATCAGGTGACCAAAAAACTGACAACTAACAAGATTGTAACAAGTAGGAAAACTCCACCAAGCAAGGAGATCAGAAACATAATACAGCCACCAAAGAAACAAGCAGCACCAATCTCAAAAGCCCCACCAGGGTTTTCAACTCCAAGTGTGTACAAGCCAGCTTCACACACCACTTCATTATCTACATCCCAGTCTTTGGCAAAGAAGGTTAATGGCTCGGGTTTTCTAAGAAACAAACAAACCGCTCCAAAGTCATTGCATATCTCTATGAATCGAGATCCATCTGCCTCCGATCCTACTGCTCTTACAAGCACTAGAAAATCATTGATTATGGAGCGAATGGGAGATAAAGACATTGTCAAACGTGCATTTAAATCATTTCATAAGAGTTTTGACTTCAAAACTTCTGTCGATGGGCAAAATACAGTTCTAAAGCAGGTATATTAGTGTTTTAGTAATGTTTTGTTCTACACCGATTGTGAAAGATTATCCACTGATTAGCAATTCAAACACCAGATTCCTACGAAGGCAACTAGTGTTCCATCAGTAGCTACTCGTCAGAAGGAAAATGGCAGGTATAATTACTCATAGGACTTGTGGTTTCTTGCTTGGTTTACTGAAACTCATCAGCTCATGTGTTGAGTCCTGAAGTTTGGTTCTTGTCCTAAAAAAGCAGGCCTACAAAAGCAAGTACCATGGAGAAAAGAACTGGTACTAGGGCTCATCGTTCTTCATCGAATGGATCCAAAAGCAACGAGACCACTGAGAAACAACAAAAGGAGGTAATATCTCTTTCCTGAACAAATTAAACATGGAGCTTTACTCTTACAATCTCTGCGTACTCGCGCTAATACTTTCTTCAAATTGCTCAGCTTTCAAAATCTGGTGCAAAACCTGTAGAGAAGACATACTTGCAGAAGAACTCAAAGGTCTACAAAGTTTATCATTTTTTTAACCACCCTGGGAGATATATTCTGGTCTCATTACTTTACATGTTTAGCAGACAGGAGTGATTGATGCCAAGCCCCGAAGGGACTCTCTTAAACCGAAAGCAAAACCCATGCAAGGTTCTCTTCCAGTGCAGACCGTACCAAAAGGTTCTTTAGAAAAGGTGTTATAATAGTTATATCCATCCTATTTTAGTCTGATCTTCTGATGAAGATTATCACCAAATGTTGTTCCATCAGTCGTGAGGTAAAGGAGTGAATAATCTTTTTGTTATATACAGAAGTCTCTAGTTGCCAGTATTTAATTGTGAAAGGAGTAATAAGAGAGTAATGGGTAGTTATAATTTACAGTTTCCTGTGTATGTGTATAATAGACTCCAGTGATTATGTTGTTATCTGAGCAAGAACAATAGAAAGTATTTGAATCAATCTTGTTTATGTTCAGCAGATACTTACACAGTTATTATACAAAATATTACACAGTTTCGTTGAGGATGATTCAGAGTTACCATCATGATGAGATTGATAACGAGGGAAGTTATTCCAAGTGTGTCAAATATTCAAACTCTTGACTTCGTCGTCTGTTCTAATCAACTCTTGACCTGAACATCCAGGAATTTCAGACACGACATGAAAAAAATAGAATATTCATGAATAACAACAATCTTGACCTTGGCTGCTTCTGAGAAATTTGCACGTCGTCTGAAATTGTTACAAGTTAAAATGTAACCAAAGTTTTCACAGAACCGAACTGGTTCATATTACTTAGTGTCAAACTGCAAAGCTTTTTTTAATCTAACAATTCATAAGTTTTTCAGGCAAAAAAACTAATCAATACTCAAGAGATTCTATTATTTACAACCAAACAAATTATCTCCTCTTCTAAATATATGATCCATCATCAAGATGATCTTTGTAAACTCACATATCAGAATCTGATCCACCAGAATCAGTTATAGATCTATCTGACATGAAATTTGGTGGCAAAACCGGAAACTTAACCGCATTCCTCTGCTGCGGACTTCCCATTGTTTTCGCCCTCCTCTGCAAATTCCTTGAGATCTCTACACATACTTTATCAACCATAGCAAGAAAATCTCTAACAATAATAAACAAATGAAGTGGATTCTTTCCCTTTATAGCTCCTGCTTGATAATACTCCGTTGTTCTCTTCACAAGCTCCATAACTTTCTTCTCTTGTTCTCTTGCTAACTTCACTTCTTCCCCAACTGAATCAAGAAACTCATTCATCTTCTTCACAAACCTCTCTCCTTCTTTGTTATCTCCTTCGCTTTGCGCTAACACTCGTTTAGCGTCTTTAGCTCTAGACACAAGAGCCAAGGATGTTGCGGAAACTGTATCGTAGTCTATAGCTGCAGCTTTCTTAACATTGCTGAATTCAGCACTTAACCCTCCAACAACAGGTAAACCAAGTCTCAAATACTCCTTCTCTTGTTCTTCCTTCGATATAACCTCAGATATCGAACTGCTACTGCTTCCGTTAAAGCTTCCGCTCCTTCGATTAATGACACATCGCTTACCTTCAGATCTAACCACTTCCTCCACCACAAAGTTAAGCAATGTCGTCTTCCCATCAACACTCTTCACATCAGATAGTTTCAAAAGCGCATTGAGATTAAAAGCTTGAGCATCTCCTCTAGCTGTTCCTGCATTCATTCTGTTTCCAGATTTCAGTATCGCTTCTAAAAGCTTAACGAACAAGCCACGTGATCTAAGCTCTGTACAAGCTAAGTCCAACGTCTGGAGAGACTTCTTATGGTTTGACATCTCTGGATAGTAATTAGCTCTGAAGAGTAACGCGTTAAGACGAGTGAACGCACAAGGCAGAGCCTTTAGAAGATGAAACAGAAACGATTCAGCGTCTGCGAGCACTTTCGTGTCTCCATCGAATTGGAGAATCGCTGATTGCTCTTCTTTCGTCGGAGCTATTCTGGAGAGTCTCTCAAGTGTGTCTGGATGAAAATCATGACCTTCCATTAACGATTCCACAAGCTCGTCACATGTCATTCCTAGAGACTTGAGCACAATTGCTGTGTTCTGAGATTTTCTCGGGTCGAGTATGAAAATCTGTGCCGGTGAGGTTGAGCTAGGCTTCGTATCGCCGCCGTGATCTGGAGATTTCTTTCCGACAGCTACATAGCCAAAGAGTGCCTCCATTAGATCGCCATCGAAACTGAGGAAGAAGACATCAAAGTTTCAATATTTATGGATTTAACCCTTAAGATCGAAATAAAACAATTGAGTAGTGTATTAACCTAAATGAGCCACGATCGATTTTGTCCCAAACCATTGAATGATCAGAATCAGGATTGACTTTATCCCAATGTAAAGGTTTAAGCTTCACCTGACCATTTCCTCCACTTGAACCTTCCCCTGAAGATGATCCTCTAGGAGCTGGTGGTGGTTTTGAAGACGATGATGACAAATCTGCCGTCTTTTTCAACGGCGGAGGTGGAGGCGGAGAAGGACCACTCTTATGTTTAGGAGGAGGAGGTGGTGAAGGACCATTCTTAGGCTTAGGAGGATGAGGAGGAGGAGGAGGAGGGGCTGGTGTAGCCTTGTTCGCCGGAATTGGCGGTGGAGACGGATCTGAATTGGCAAATTCGAAAGATTCGCTCTTGACATGAAGAGGAGTAGTGGTGGTAGCATTTCGGTAACTATCATTGTGAACTACACTGTGAGAAGTGGATGATCTTCCTCTGAGAAGAGGAATCTCTGTCACCGGTTCCGATATTTTTTTATTCTTTGAATAAATCACATTCTTCTCTTCGTCGTCGCCTCTGTGAACAATCTCTTTTCTAAAGCTTCCAGTTTTATTGCATCTCTGACTCTGTGACTTTCTCCAATACAACACATCAAGACCATTTTCATCAAGGATCAAACCCTTTACGTTTCCGCCAAATCGAGTAAAACCCTCACGAGCTAACGCTGCTTCTTCCAATGGAGGAACCGGCGGCGGAAGGGTGGGGTTTTCAACTCCGACTCTGTCTCTACGTTGTCGTCTTCGCCGCCATTTTTGGACGAAGAAGAAGAACACGGCTGCTACAAGTAAAGTGCTTGCCGCAGTAATGAGCACAGCCCTTATGATCTTTCCTCTGTCCGAGGAAGAGGATGGGTTTTGCGGTGTCGGAGATGGAACCGGAGCAGAGAGGGTGTCATTTGGGAAAAATGTCTCGATGTTTCGAGGAGAATCGGATTGAGAAAAGGAATGATTAGGGAAAAAGAGGATTAAGGAGAGTAAAATTAGGGTTAGATGAGGAAGAAGAAACGGTGGCCATGGCTGTTTCAACATGGCAGCCATGAAAAATTAACTCATTTGCAGAGTATTGAGGAATCAATGAAAACGTAACGTCTTTTTAGTTTAGTTTCTTTGTTTCGATTTCGGTTTTTTTAACAAAATCTAGAACAAGTAATTTATGAATCAATTAGAATTTTGTTATTTCCTTTTCTATGGGTTTTGAGTTTCCTTTAGGACTTGCGAGGTTTTTGGTATTTTGGGTCGTTGACGTCGTCGCCTGAACTCAAAGCAGAGTAGTTGATCTGTTATGTATGTAATTACCGTAAACCCCTTGAATAGACGGCTTTATAGTAGAGAAGAATGTTCTGGTCATTGCACTCGTTTTTCAAATTCTTCCTTTCAAAGACTCTGCTTGCTTAGGCTGGTGGGTTAGACCTTATCTTTGACTTGGTCTCAAGTAATTGATCAGTCTTTTTCTTTGTCCTTAAATGGTTATGTAAAACAAATGAAATGGATTCACATCTGCTTTTATTAGAAACGGGTAACTCCACTTCCGAAGTTCAAATGTTTCAACAACTTCGGAACATTATTTAAACAGAAAAAAAGGCATCAAGTTAGGAAATAAAACAAAACAAAAATCACCAAGTTATACAAATATATAATCAATTATTTGCATCCTTTTTCTCCTATCATAAAGAAAAACTCAAAAAAAAAAGGCAAGATCTATAGATTATAGAATAAAGAAGAAATTGTAGGTATATGGTGTTTCAGTTCTCCAAATAATACTAGTTTTATCTTCTTCTTTTTAAATGTATTATTTTGTCAAAACCAACCGCTTGTGCAATATTATTTAGATATGATAGTGGATTACCAAATTGGTTGCAATATCTGAAATTGCACCACAAAACTTGTGGAAAAAAAAGAAGAAATGAATTAAGGAGGATTGTTTTTTTTTGTTGGAAAAAGTGTGAAATGAAACAACTCTAGTATAAGTTATATAACTATAAATTTCCAGCGTTAACTTAGTATGCAACGCGGTAGCACCTCAGTTAACAAATCTTCTATTAGAGCAAAATTGCAAAGTTGACCCGATTTGGTTTTTTTTTTTAAACAAATTGCATACCGGTCAACTCCACCATTTCCAACCAAACCGTTTTCTTCGTCAAAGTCTGCTTATTTCATTTTAGTCAAACTTGTAGACTTTTTGTTCCTTCTTGTTTCGCAGAATTTTTAAATCAACTTTAGACTATAGTTTTTGTTATTTGAATTTGTAACTATAGACTATGATTTATTATGTCATTATAAGCGAGATAACGTATCGTTTTTCGTCAAATTATAGTTTATACTTTAGGCACACCAACTGTATATTCGATCGGAAATTCCTAAAGCAATTCTCTCTAAATTTTCTTTCTTTTTGCAATATTCTCAATGAGAAAAATAATATTTTGTAAAAATTTCTGAAAATAGGTTATATCTTTTTCCCAAACGTTAAAGTATGTTCAAAGATCATTTGAATGGTCCGAGTCGTTAAGAGCTAGAACTGCTCATGATTTAATTCAGAACCCTGGTTGGCGTCATGAAATGTTCCACATCGACAAGTTTTGTACACAAAATCGATTGGGCCACAACAAGAAGCTCATATACAATTTGAATTTAAGCCCAATTGGTTCTACGCACATTCATGACAAAACGTTCCAAATTCTAAATCAAACAGTTAATCTCTTTGACTGTCGATTAATTACTTTCCGTGTCACGAAAAGAGAGAATTTCAACAGTCTGATATCATTTGTGCATGGTTCAACGATAAATTTTGTCACCCATCCTAGCAATTTATACCAACTTCATCTTCTCTTTTAAATAATAAAAAGCTATAACGTAGTAATTTGTAGTTGAAGCTGATTCTATAAGAATCGTGAAAATATGTTTGGATAGGGTTGCTTCATTTTGATCGTATTTTTTTGGCAACGATAATTCAAGTTGGCATTAATATAGCTTATGCTTTAGGATACATATAGGAGGTAAAATGAAATTTCACAAGCAATAATTATACTGATCGGCCTTGTATCTCAGATCGTATAATGGATTATTAAATATATTTGTTTGCTTATTGCAATTACTCATTTTTCGTATATCCTCTTTCTGATTGACGCCTACGCTACAAAGAAACAATCATAGCTATCCACGTTTACATCGATAGTAGATCCCGCAGCCTCTCACAGTTTTGCCTGAACCAACAAGTGATTTATACGACAGCTTATTTCGAGCCGGTTCCTGTTTAGCAGTTTTCGACCCGGCATGTGGGGACAAGCTTGGTTTAGCTCCAATTTTGGAGGATTCATTCCCAGTGTCTTGCAACTTCCTCATTGGCATTGTCTCTTCTGTGTCATTATATATACATCAAGCTTTAGTGGTTTAGTGATATTTTCTCTCCAAGTTTTTATTTTGGCTTTAGCTGTACATCAAGTTACTGATTTAAAATACGTATTAGTTTCTTTGAATATTTGAAGTAGAGTTACTTTAATTTAGTATGGTTTAAACAGATTCATTACATTTATATCTATAGTTTGTATTTTTTTCTAACGGAACAAAAATTCTAATTTTGCTTTAAATTATGAAAATGTTTGATTAAAATCTTAATCCAAATTGAAACCATATAAATTATTTATTATTTAATATTGTATGTTCATTACAATTATTTATAAATCGAAAAAAATAAATTTCGAACAGCTTACCAAAAATCCAAATTTATCTCATAAAGTAAATTAAAAATTTATAGTATGATACTTCACCATGCTCATGACGGTAGAAAATCATCTAGACCAATAAAATAAATATTATACTTGTTTTTAAGAGATAAACATATACTAGTTTTAAGAGATACAGTAGTATTGAATCAAACCTTTTCGTTCCATGTTTTCTCAACTATTAATTAGAATAAATCAATTTAAAATATTATATTAAAAGTATGATTGGATCAAATATTAATATCTGATAGTTATTAAACATGAATATCATCGGATAGGTAAAAGATTAGAATAATGAAAATAAAAAAAAAACTCACTAAGTTTGCGGTTTTCAGTTTGAACACCAAGAGCTTCATACATATGAAGTGAAAACAGGAGGAGGATAAGAAATAGCATGGAAGAGACTGTATAATAAGTCATCATCTTAATGATTGTAGCTGTTATTTATCACTAACCACGTACTGAATCTGACCTAATCAACTCTTTATTTAGACCTGCACTGAATCACTATGACTCGCGTTTGTGCATTTATATAGAATATAGACGAAAAGAAAGCAGAGAGTAAAACATACGGCAGAGACTTAATTAAAACATATGGACGACTTTAGTTTCTCACTTGTGGGGTTTGGGGTTTAGTGGTCTAACTCGGTCAAATGGGATTCATTGCTTTGTACATTCCTTTTCTCTTGAGGGATATTTTTTTAATAATATTATAAACCAGTTGACACTTCACTTGAGAATACGTTTAGCTTTTGCTGTGTTTTGGGGTTTAGTAGTCTCCGCTCGCCCCTATTTCGTTTACTCGTTCAAGTGTTGATTTTAAACTATTAAGTTATCTGTTCCTCAAACCCCTCCCAAGGGATGATACAATCTTCGTTGTTTGTGGAATAGATTTTGTAGCCTTAGCCAAACATCTCGAGCTCCACTCTTTATATTGAAAACATACAGTTAAAAATTCAAATACAACATATGTTGCACTAAAGGAAGTTGGTTGATGTGGTATCTAGTTTTACCCTATAAGTTCATAGAAATTCACAATAACATTTAGGGATCAACATCACAGATTTTGACTGTTATGAGATAAACGTGTGGTTATGTGTAACCAAGGGTATTATCAGATACTTTCTATTATTATTTCATTTCATTTCAGTCAATTTCTTCGTTAACGTCTTCGTCTTGTGTTGATCATATGGTCCAAACATGGCGCTTTAAATTTACACGGCAAGTAAGAATAGTCGTACCACGTTCATATTACATGATTTTAGAGGAGTAAGTAAAAACAAATTTATTTACATTATCTATTTCTGCATATGAATGATTGGGCCAGCCATATACAAGTTTTAATTCTTGTCCAAGATCCGAATAACTAAATTATTTAAAGCTCGAGTCGAAGTAACCCCTAGCTCATTACTTGGGAAGAAAATAAATAATAGTAAATGTACGTACAAAGATTTATCAATCGAGATTGGCCATGAAAACTATCAATACTCACACTTTGGTTCGGTTTCTTCGGAAAAACTCAACCATAAAAGGATACTATGGCTCGGCGAAATCGAAAAAGATGCAGCCGTCTACTAACCCAATTGTTAACCTGGGCCTAAAAGCCTAGCTCTACATCAAGTTGTCTTCATAGTTTCATTTGCCTTTTTATTTTATTTTTTGTCAAAGAAACAATATGCCCTTAAAGCTCATGTAATTAAACTCTATTACCTTTTGCGAGTGGAATTCACTTTATCAAAAAAAAAGAAAAAACACTCAAGCATAATGATCAGTTGCACAAAGTCTTCTCCTAAATGTCTTTTTGTAATATCAAAAGGCCCAAACTTTATTCCTTCGTACAGTTTGAATTGGTATTCAATATGTTAACCTCTAACCGAAAAAGAGATGGGCCATGTATGGTCCATGGGAAAAGTATTATAACATTTATCACCCAAAAAAGTATCATAACATTATTCTTACTGTTCCAGCTTATTAAGGTAAAGATATTAAAGTGTTCAACTACAGATAGTAAATCACATCAAACTATGACGTTCAACATGCATATATCACAGTGATTCCGTAAAAATAATATATGTTGCAACCCACATTCATATAAAACGAAGAAAGGTAGAAAAAGCAAAGCTACTATGACGTTCGTACAAACATGCATATATATATAGACTAATAGACAGATGCTATAACCTGATCAAGGGCCAGGAATGTTTTCACAGTTTGTAGAGATGATAGTGCAAGTGTACGACTCGGGTGGTGCGCCTACGACCCCTACACAGCGTTTGGTGGTGACGCACCTTATACATAGAGAGGACGAGTCGCCTCCTGGAAGAGGACTGAACTGATCATTATAACGATAAGTGGTTGCCCTGTTCTTATAAGTTCTACCTCCTCCGCAATGTTTGGATGTGCTCCCTGGAGTATCTATTTTGGAGCTTCTGAAGCCATTGCCTTCCAAGTCCCTCCTCATCATTATCGTCTCCTCTGCATCAACTTTCACACTTTAATTTACTCTATAGCCTTAAGCCTTAGGAAATTTCAATGATATGTGACTCTTTACTTAATTTATTTAAACAGTGAGCTAAGTAATGAACGAAAATAGCAAGTAACTCAGATAGCGCACTTTCATCAGATCGGATTTTAACAAATATAGTTTTCTCTATTAATGAGGTAGATATATATGGCTACTAAAACGAATATGAATCTTTATTTTATAGAGATCATGTAGAAAAGTATTATTTTCTCAAATAATAGTATAAATAATGAAAACATGTATAATCGGATCAAAAATTTTAATATTATCAGCATATATTTACTAATAATTAAAACATGTGTATCGATAAGTAAAATTAAGATATCGAAGAAAGCTCACTGAGTATGCGGATTTTAATTTGAGCACCAAGAGCTTCATCCATATGATTGGAAAACATGAGGAGGAGAAGAAGGAATAGCACGGAAGAAACTATAGACGAGGACATGATCTTAATAATTATCTCTGTTGCTTATCACAAATCACTGAATCTGAACTAATTTAGTTTGCAGTTGCGCGCATGGGTCTGAATCTGATGTAATCGTTGGATTTAATTGAGCTAATCAACTTTCTCTTATCTCTACTTGATCACCGTGACTCACGTGTATTATATACTTAATTATATTTATTTGGAATATGGAGGTCGAGATAAAAGAGAGACTTGAAAATATGTGGTACGTACAGAGACAGGAAAGAGAAAGGAATAAAACTATGGATGACTCAATTTGTCACTTAGGGGTTCTAGTGGTACTCGGCACACCATGTTTTAGTATACTCAGTCAACTGGTCAAATTGGTTTAAAGATACAATCTTCTGCTAACAGGAACAGCTGAGATGTTATGTTATTTAAATGCACGCTTTTTATGCTCTTCGGATTAAGTATTATACAAGCTAGTTCTAGTTCTACGTCTTGTGCTTGGATTCGGTTTCCAATATCTGAACAACTATATATATATATATAATTGCCTTCTTTCCAAGGGATATCGACTCACCCCTAGTCACTTGAGAAGAAAGCAATACTAGGTCTACACAACGATTTACAAATCAAGATTGGACATGTACATTAGTAAAAAAGTGTTTAACATTATACTCTACCTTTTTTTGTTGACATAAAAGCATTATTCATACTGTTCCAACTGATGAAATCTTCACTAAATAAAGGTTTTGCTTGATTCTCTCTTGTTCTCTCTGTCTTAATTAGTACTTGTTCAATGATTAAAGCAGAGAAACGTTTTAGAAACTTAAGAGAGACATATAAATGAAGTACATGGAGAAAAGATGAGATATATATATAAACTGAATTATCCATACACTACATAACATCTTCACACACATATTTATAGTATAAATCAAGAACTAATCTTTGTTTCTCTACTTGCTACAACATACATTGATTCCAAATTAACTACTCTCACTAGGCATGACTAGTCTTAGATTATAGCTAAGGTTTACAAACAAAGTAAAAGGACTAAAACATACTCAAAATAACTACTGGAATAGAATTGGACTCCAACAACTTTGTCTCCTAGTTACTGCCTTCTCATAGTTCTCACGTTTCTTAGATTTCTTCAATTTGTTTTGGGAACAAAATAAGCATCAATCAACACCAACTAACAAAGGTAAGGTATACAAATTTCAACAAATAGTATATCATACATACATATATATATATATATAAGTATTAATTCTGCATCCGGTAAATCTATGTATTATTTATAAGGCAACACGTCTCGGTGACGTCGCACCCCTGAGGTGTGCCATTGATCGATGAACATCTTCTGATCGTGGTGCATCTTTGACAGACGGAGTTAGCGTCGCACCGTATTATACAGGAGGTGGTGTCATCAGGAAGATAAGTGTTCATGGTCTCCCGATATTGTTTGGTCTGGCAATGTGTCGATACGCTCCCTGGAGTCTCCATTTTAGAGCTTCTGTAGTCATTGCCTTCCAAGTTTCTGATCCTCATTTTGATCGTCTCTTCTGCATCACCCATACAACTCACACTTCAAGTTATAGTAAGTCATTAATCTATCTATATATCTATTTATTAATCTGGTAAATAAATGACTAATCACATGATTTTTTTTTATTATTATTAAAAAAGATGGAGAAATATATGGTTTTCTCAAATTATAGAATAAGGAAACTATATGAAACATGCAATTGGATCAAATCATTTAAGATGATTAACAAATATTTTACAAATAGTTCAATGTGAATATCAATATGTCAAAAACAAATTAGTCAATAAGAATAATAATAATAATAATAAAACTCACTCAGTTTACGGATTTCAGTTTGAGCACCAATAGCTTCGTCCATTTGAAGTGAAAACACGAGGAGAAGAAAAAAGAGCATCGAAGAGACTGTTGAAGATGCCATCTTAGTAATTCTCTCTGTTACTAATCACGAATGTGACTTAAATTACTTTACTGACTCTGAATCTGATATAATCGTTGAATTTGACCTAATCAATTCTCTCGTAAACCTAAACCATTGTGACTCACGTTTATTGCATATATATACATAGAGTAGAGAGGTAAAGATAAGAGAGAGAGAGTTGAAACATATGATAGAATATTCTACAGCCACACCAAAAAACAGAACAAGGTGGTCAAGATAACAAGGAGATCTGAACCTATGGACGACATACTTCCATAGAAAAGTCCGAATATTTTTGGCTTCTTCTCAAGGCTGGCATTGTCTCTAGAGAAAAATACACCATTCTTATTATTTTCTCTGAAAGTTCCGTTTCTATTGGCCAATTTCTTTTTGTACTAGTGATCAATGATATTTTCAGAAACCGACAAAGTTTGATTGTGTCTTCGGATGGTAATTTCTTCCAACTCTTTTATGTATCGTCTACGTAGTCGAAATGATAATTATCAAGATGTAGTCGTCTAATAAATGTCTTATCTATCATTTTCATTTTTCTTCTATTTCTCATATGTTTATTCCATATTATATCAAAATATTCTTTGTACCTATACATGGGTTGCATCATCATTATTATTTTCCATTTGGTTGCTGCGGTTGCATTATTATCTCCGCGAAATTTCTTATCTCGAATGTATAATAGTTATTTTATATCTTAAGGTTGTTATTATCCGGACCATACACATAATTTGTTTACATATAATTATATTTGAACTGTGCAGTAAACATGATAAAATAGTAAAAAATGAATTTACAAGATATATATAGTTCAAGTATAACTTTCTAAATTTTAAGTATTATTTAAAAATAAATTAAAGTGAATAATATAATTTAGTTAAAGAAAGGTTTATACGATCTAATTTAACTGTAAGTAAATAATGTCCATGTTCTAAAAACTGCTTATGGTGAGGAGCTGCCAGAATTTTAGCTTATTAGGGAAAAATCAGAATCTTGAAATAAACTATTTTTTAGTGAATTTGAACTTTGAAACCTTTTTTTAATCTCCGTTTAATTTATTAGGCGCTAGTTGATGAATTTTAAAACAATGCCTTTTTCTCACAACAGACCCTTGTTAGATATAATTATTAGTGTATGGTCTTCTGTTACTCTAAGAAACCTAACCAGAGATTGCATATATTTTGACAAATTAAGGATCTAGAGCCGCCACAATTTTATTCCTTTCTTGTTGAAAATTTCTATAAATTTCAAGTCCCTATCAACTTTTTATCAAACAAAAAAAATCTTTATCAACCTTTACACGATAAAGATCTTGATCGATATATGATGGACCAAACTGATACTTGTTTGGAGCCGAATATTAACAGTGTTTAGAGTCGATTAGCCATCCATGATCATTGATACAATGTTAAAACACTCTACTTGTTGTTCCAATTTACTAATATGTCGTTGTAGAATTTTCACCAAAAGTATCTTATTTATTTGGCTTTAGATAAATATGCAAACTATGACAAACACATGCATATGGATGAAGAACTACAGAAATCACAAACCAAACCACAACGTAAAAGACATATATAGGCATACAAACGCATTCAAAGCCACAGTGAGATTATTGACCAAGTCCAGGTTTGCCTTTGGAAGAGCTTGGGGGCGGGCGCTTCTTACATCGGTAGTAGATTGGGCATGGAGATGGTTTTGGAATACATCGGGGATTGAGTGCGCAACGCGCATCCTGCAAAATCCGCCGCGGAAATGAAATCTGCGGAATCCTTTGGACCGTCACTTGATCAGGATGGTCCATTCCTTCAGCACCAACACCACATAAACACATTACTCGTCTATATTACAGTTTCAAGGTTTGGTAATTTTAATGAGATTTTGTCTGTTTAATGATGATTTATATTACAACGAAATTTTTTTTAATCTTTTCCTTATCACATGGAAAGACAAAATTTTCAAATCGTAATGAAAGGAAAGAATAAGATAATCTGATTAAAAATTGAATATGAACTGAAATATATGGAAACTCGAAAACACGACCCAAAATCAAGTTTAAACACTCTAATTAAACTATACACCTAACTAAACCCTTCAACAAAAAAAATCTATACAGCCAACTAACAGAGTCAAATAGTAATGACTTAATTATAAGAAAAATATTTAAAGATAGAAAAGAATTACCAATTTTGCGGAGTTCAATTTGTGCGCCAAAGGCGTTTCCGACAAGAAGAAGAAGGAGAAAGAGAAGCGTGGAAGTAACTAAAGATGATGTCATCTTAAAAAATTTCTCTACTTATCAGTGTGACTTACGTTAATGTGTTTATATAGAATATATGGGTGGAGATAATTAAAAAAAAAAAAAAAAAAAAAAAAAGAAGAAGTTAAGATATGGTAGAAAATAACCTTTAACAAAATATTTATATTTTGTAGAAAATAAGCCATAGAGAAGAAAATAGTGGAGAAATAAGAGAAAGAGTGAGCTATCGACGACTTTTACTTGTCACAGTTTTGGTCGTCTTCGTCGAAAAGTCTTCGCTCGCCATGTTTTAGTTGGTGGGTTTGAATTGCATTATTTAACGACTATTAATTTCTGCCTAAAAATTTTCTAATTAGCGCTTTCATTCCACTATTGAAGGTGGGGATTATTTTATTTTATTTTTTCTTTTCATGGGTTAGTATAATAGTAATTAGTCTAAATTGATTTATTCGTTTATGCTAGTGTCGATAAGACAAAAACAAAAAATCAAAGCCATAATACACGTTTTTTTTTTACAATCTACATGAAAAATATGTCCTGCATGATGAATGGAAACACAACGTAAGCCAACCATTATGTGGCTCGATTACGTTGGGTTTTTTTCCTGACCGTCTTGAGTTGGCATACTCCTTCTAAATACGATTTTAGAGTTTCCTTTGCCTTCCTTTCAAATTCCTCTTCATATTAGTCATCATTACTTCTGCACCAGCTGGGCAATACTATTACATGACATATAGGGCGTCTATCCTTCAATTGGTAATTTTTATTTTTATTTCTCTGAATTATATATTGAACTAATAAAGTAAAATATTGAATGAATCAACGAATATGTAGAAGACTCACTGAGTCAAGGGCAACGACTATGTCATCTATAAGGATCCAAAATATGAGAAAAAATGATGGAAGAGACAAAGGACTAGTAATAATGATGAGTCATGAGTGTGACTAAATTTTGACGCATTTAAAGAGAGGAATAGGAGAGAAACTTGAAGCTAGAGACGACTTGGTTTGTATAGGTCGTCGGATAGTGATCTCTTCTAGTCTTCCCTTTACTCAGTCCGTCTAATGGGTTGCGTTATTATTGTTACTTTTTCCAATTATATTGCCTTATTTATGTTGGCCATTTTTCTTTTCGTTTTTGGGTACAAGTACAACTCGTGTTTTGGATGTATAAATTATAATCGTTTTTTTAGTCCCTTGTATTTATAATATCCATACATGTATACAATAAAGTTGATCGATGAGTTATTATAAAATAGAACGACATCGTTTCATAGAATCCCTGAGCATAGTTCCCTTTGGCTTTTAATCTCAACCCGTTCGATGATCGTTTCTTCTTTTGAAGCTAAAAAACCTCGAATTCCTTTTTTAACGCTGATTTACAAATGTATTTCAAGAATACCTACTCCACTATATGGTAGTTTTCCACTAACGTTCAATGGTTAATGCACATATCACCTAGCTCATCTCCTATTTGACAAATTATAGTTTCCGCTTGCCTTTTTTATTTATTTGTTGGTCATATATAGAAGCTCTTTGTCCCAAGGCTTTTGTAAATAACATTGTTACATTTTGGTAATAGGGAAAAAAGAATTAAAAAATGTGAATTTTTTTTTTTTTGGGAATTAAAAAAAAGGTGGATGAGAAGAAAATTTTGCGAAGAAGTGGGCTCAACGAGAGATCACGACCACATAAAAAGACAGAAAAGTAAGTAAAACATGTTGTATGGGTTGAAAATATTTTTAATTCCTTTTTTTAGGTCTAATGGAATATCAACGAAAAAGATTACAATATCATTATATGATAAACTAAGTGGATCTATTTTTCTATCAATATAAACACCAGGATAAAAAATGAAGAACCACATCAAGAGAAAATCCACGAACAATATATATATCCAGTTCAGTGACCAGGTCCGCCTAGGGCCGTTTCGTACATCGCCCATAGTAAGAACATGGAGATGCTACAGGTTTCGGTTTTTCTGTGCAAATAAAAATAAATAAATCAATATTGCCTAATTATAGTAGCTTTAAGAATTCCCTAGACGACCATAATCTGAGACCTTACCTGTACAAGATCCATGTTCAGACCGGTGTCCTCTGCAGGGATTTGAAACCAATATAGTGATTTTTATTTTGGGCCGTCACAGTATGGGTTTGGGGAGGCGCATTATCGCCAAATTTTGATTTATCGTGCGGCGATAAGCTCTTTGGAGTTGCAATTTTGGTGGGGCTTTGGTACCCTTTATCTTCCAAGTTCCTCCTTATGGCCATGGTCTCTTTTGCTCCACCTGCACATATACACATGTCATATTTTTTACATATATAGCGTCAAACCCTTGGCACTTTCTTTTTTTTTTCTTTTTTAATAAAGCCAAACCTTTAGTATTTCAATGATATTTTTTTCTGTGTAAGCTATATTGAACTACTGTAACTAATAAAATGAAATTAAAGTAAATCATTTAAAACTAATCTATATATATATATATGTGAAAGACTCACCGAGTTTCCGGTTTCCCCTTTGGGCAGCAAAAACTCTTGCATCTACAGAAAGTGAGAATATGATTAAAAGAAGAAAGAAAATGATCACAGAAACTATCTCAATAGTGAATGATGATCCCATAGATTATATTTTTCGAGCATTTATATAGCACATCAAATAGAGAAGAGTTGAAGCTATGACTATTACATTGTGTTTGGTCTCAGCATTACGTGTCTTAATTAACGTATACTCGGTCAAATGGGTTTGCAATTCTATTGCGTTGTTTATGTAGGCCAATATTGTATGTTTCTTTAATTTTTCCCTCATTTTGTGAGACATTGTTATAGTATTGGTCCAAAAAAAACACTTCACAATAAACAACTGCTAATTATTTTTTTTAATTATGGGTATATCACCTATATCAGTAAACGGACATGTTATGTTTTAACGACGTAATGCCACCTTAATTAATGATTCCCTGATAGTATTAGAAAAACTAAGTCCCTGGAAAAAATGTTCAGGGTTTCAAGGTCTCTAGGCGAATGAAAGTGGCCTACGTTGTTCTTTATCTTATTGTTTTGTCAATCAGTAAAGTGGCGTTTGATGTAATGTTTTTTTGTAAATGAATATATAGTATTATAAATACAAAGAAATTATAACATAATTCATCTTAGATACAAAAACACTAGACAATTTAACTAATAAGTTATAAAAAATAGTTTTTTCACATATAAAATGAAATCAAATTGTTAACTTCGTAATTGCGGTTTTGGGCTTTAGTAGTCTCTGCTTTTCATGTTTCAATTTACACCGTCAAATGGGTTGCATTGCATTAATTTGTGAAATGACCCAACAGAAAAGGACGCATTCGTTGTTGCTTTGGAACAGAGTTTCTCGTGTCTTTAATTCAATTATTTGAGGATAGTTCTCCGGTAGAAGAATTAGTCATGGTCCAACCATAGATACACATATTTTAATGAGGTTATATCATGCCAATATTGTAATCGGAATGCTTAAAACATCACATGTTATACAAGTGAACCCATCACAATGTTGCGTCCGAAACTTTCATTACTGTCTAGCGATGCCTTCCAAGAAAATCGTATTTAATATCGTGTTCGAAAGAAACAATCAACTAAAAGTTCTCTTTTTCATGGTGTTTTTCATACGCTCTAAATTTTATTTGAGCAACCCTACTAAACTCTTCCTTTTGCCTCGCTGGAATGCTTTTCCTTTGGAAATTGGAACTCTGGTTCAGCCTCTACAATCGAACGCTGCCACAACAGTTATAGGCTGTGCATGGTTCTTGAAAATTACAGCTTCATTCTATTTTTTTTTGTAAGCAACATAATTCGTGAGTCAAATCTATAACGTTACTTATAACCGTCCGTAATTTTTTAAGAACTTTGTCCAAATATCAACCCAAAACCACACACAAAACACACAAAAAACGTAAATTAGTCAGAAATAACAAAACATGCAAAAATAAATACAGTAAGTAAAATGATAAAGCTAGTCAGAAAAGTATCAAAACATGGGAAAATACATAAGCACTATTGCACTAATTAAACACGGTCAAACGTCCCACAGTTTAGATTAAACTAAGCAAGGTGAATTCATTTACCAGTTTCTAATGTCATTATTTACATGTCAATACAAACTGATCAAGCTAAATCTGAAAACAATACTAAGCCCCGAATGGATCTAACCTGAGAAAACCTAATTTTTTCGGTTTAGATATGTATCCTAAGACTGTTTTGTTGAGACAGGCTTCAAACTCTTGGCCCAAACTAATATGCGTGTATGATGATATCAAAATATCTTTCTGACGGAGACTTGCATGTTGGACCCACTAGGAAAATATTAGATAGCCTAACAAAACAAGTCATGTGACTCATTTCATTA
The DNA here is from genome assembly GCA_963854855.1 of Nasturtium officinale. Classification (NCBI taxonomy): domain Eukaryota; kingdom Viridiplantae; phylum Streptophyta; class Magnoliopsida; order Brassicales; family Brassicaceae; genus Nasturtium; species Nasturtium officinale. The sequence continues at coordinate 6,947,369 of OY978501.1, read as the reverse complement.
CTCGTGTAACTTTGTGAGGTGGAGATTGTACCTTGATTTTTCAGACCAATACGGCAATAACAAATACCTCAGAAAAAAATAAAATAAAAAAGAAGACTAATTCAAACTTTCAACTAATCTAGTTGACTATGCCGCTTTCAACTAGTATTTTATTAGCATGATTCTTTTTCGAACTAATTTAACCGGTCCTCTACCATCGATCAATCGCAATTCCTAGTCACCTTTAGACAAACCGGAGTCTAATCTATACACCAATTAATTTAGTTATCTACGCAAACGACACCATTTATTGGTTGGCAGCATCGCAGAAGCTTCTTTAGTCTTTTTCCTTGCGAGATCTTTGAACGTGCCGATGACCGAGGAAGTTTCCATTTGAATATTTCAGCTTTTTCAACAAAGAAAACTCGCCAAATGTAAACGATGGCTAACGCAGAGATGAGCTCAGCTAATTTCTCCAACGCAAACCTCCTCTTCTTCAAATTACAAACAAGCTTCGACGATTCTATTTGTTTTAGCATTAATTACGTCTTCTCTCTAATTCTCTCATAAATCCATATAGTATTACCTCTGCATTTATTTATTTTTTGATAAAGATTTGTATACTTTTTTTTTCTGGTGGCTGTAATCCCAAAACCATGACCATTATGAGGTTTTGCGTTTTCGGAGTTTTCTTGTTGTTCCTCGTTCCTTCTCCAATCTCCGCCGGTTTTTATCCCAACTCTACAACCATTCCGCCGGAGCTCCTCCGTAACATTACCGGAAACCACTGGAACTCATTCTTGAACTTCACCGGATGTCATGCCGGCAAGAAGTACAATGGTCTCTACAAGCTTAAACAATATTTCCATCAATTTGGCTACATCCCCGAAACTTTCTCCGGAAACTTCACCGACAACTTCGACGATATACTCAAGAACGCCGTGGAAATGTACCAGAGGAATTTCCGGCTAAACGTCACCGGAGAACTCGACGAGCTCACTCTTAAACACGTCGTGATCCCACGGTGCGGCAACCCTGATGTAGTCAACGGTACCTCAACAATGCATAGCGGTAGAAGAACATACGAGGTCTCTTTCGCCGGACGGAGCTCACGTTTCCACGCCGTCAAACACTACTCTTTCTTCCCCGGAGAGCCACGGTGGCCTAACCATCGCCGCAATCTAACCTATGCGTTCGAGCCACGAAACGCGTTGACCGAAGAGGTCAAGAGCGTGTTCGAACGCGCGTTCATTCGTTGGGCGGAGGTGACTCCACTAACATTCACGCTCGTGGAGACGTTCTCCACCTCTGACATCAGTATCGGATTCTACTCCGGCGAGCACGGCGATGGAGAACCGTTCGATGGCGTAATGGGAACGCTGGCCCACGCGTTCTCGCCGCCGAACGGACACTTCCACCTCGATGGAGACGAGAACTGGATCGTCTCCAACGGTGGCGATGGTTTTCTCTCTGTGTCTCAGGCGGTTGATCTGGAATCTGTGGCTGTTCATGAGATCGGACATCTTCTAGGGTTAGGTCACTCTTCGGTCGAAGGTTCGATCATGTATCCAACCATCACGACGGGGAGGCGTAAGGTTGATTTGACGACTGATGACGTGGAAGGAGTCCAGTATTTGTATGGTGCGAATCCTAACTTTAATGGCTCTAGAACTCCACCGTCGACTCAAGAGCGTGACACTGGCGCTTCCGGTGCTGCTGGTAGAATCGACGGCTCCAGATTGGTTTTGACTTGTCTACTTCTGTTGACCGTTGGATTTTTTTGGTATATATAGTGTAGATAATTAATCTCTTATATGATTTAATTAGTTAATTAATTTACAGCTTTTGACACGATTTTTTTTGTTAATACTGTTTTTATATCTTCTCTTTCGTAGATTGGTTCTTTAGTCATGCATGCTTTCCTTCTATTTGTATACATTAGAATACTTTTTTTATATATAAAATACATAGAATATTTTTTGTCACCAATTAAGTACTTTTCTGTTCACACTTTTTTACAATAAAGTTCAAATTATTTTTTTAAGTCTTAAATAATTAAGCTGAAATTGTTAGCAATTTAAAATGGTAATCATTATTTAATGGGAACCAGTGAAACGGAAAATAATGATGACAATTTGACCGTGGTGAAGAAATTTATCACAACTTTGAAAGCATCGAGTTTGATCTTTTAATTCAAGGAAAATAATTTTTTTTTTTGAAACATCATATTTATTGATTTAAAAAAAAAAACTGATACAAAGTCATTGTGTAAACTGTAAAGCATCAGAAATGTTATGAGGAATTAAAGAATAAAAATAAAAAGAAACATCATTAGACTCCTTTGCTTAGCTAATATATCAGCTGGTTAATTGCAATCCCTTTGAATCCATCTGAACTTACAATATTCAAACTGATAAGAAAATTAGTTTCATACTATTAAATATGTCAAAACAGATTATAAGGAAATACAATAATTACAAAAAGGTAAGTTGGGAACACAAAGATATGTTAATTTAATATAAACACGCTATCATGCTAATGACACATGGGCCGATTGCCCCCCCCCCCCCATCTCAACACCCTAGACTACCCTAAATTTCTTCTTTTAATTATATTTACCTTTATGAATTCTCCATTAAATTAGCCCATATTTTAATTTTTATAGTTAAATCAAATCTTCCCTACCTCGGGCGTATAAAGCAAAGCATATGCACGAGCACTCACGACAACAACAAAACAAACAAATAAAAACCTATCTAGCTCGCTCAAGAACAATGGATTGGGTCCCATGTTCTTGTCCTATCCCTTGCAATAAAACCAACTCAGAATGTCAAACAAATTATACTCATCACCAATCAGAATCCTCCACATCATCATCATTGTTGTCTCAGCCAAGTTTCCCATTGGTTCCGTCGCTGTCTTCTCCGCCGCAGAGTTTCAGCGTTTATCACCAGTGCTTAGCCACGCTCAAAGGTCACTCATCTTACGTCTCTTCTCTTGCTGTCTCTGAGAAATTACTCTATATCGGCTCTTCTAACAGCGAGATACGTGTATGGCCCCGAGAACCACCGTTCTTGCCAGAATATTCCATTGGTGCCAATCATGACCGTAACATAATTGCCACTGGAAACGAAGCAGTTAAATCGTTAGTTATTCTCGGCGAGAAGCTAATAAGTGCTCATCAGGATCACAAGATCCGTGTCTGGAAGATCATCGACGAGAGCAGTCGCAGAGATCAAAAGTACAAGTGCATAGCGATTCTTCCGACGATGAACGACCGTTTCACGACTCTCTTCAGTCGTAAAAGCTACGTTGAAATCCGAAGGCACAAGAAGTACACGTGGGTTCACCACGTGGATGCCGTGTCATCTCTGGCCTTGTCAGATGACGACTCTCTGCTTTACTCTGCTTCCTGGGACAGGAGTTTCAAGATATGGAGAACCTCTGATTTCAAATGCTTGGAGTCTATCGAAAAGGCTCACGACGACGCTATTAACGCAGTCTTGGTGTCTCGAGACGGGTTTGTCTACACTGGTTCGGCTGATAAAAAGATCAAAGTGTGGAACAAAAAGGACGATAGACACTCTCTAGTCGCTACTCTAACCAAACATCTCTCGGCAGTGAACGCCTTGGCGGTCAGTGAGGACGGGAAGATTCTTTACTCAGGAGCGTGTGATAAGTCGATTCTTGTATGGGAGAGATTAAACAAAGAAGATGATGGTTTTGATGAGGAATTGCTACATATGTGTGTGGTGGGGGCTTTACGAGGGCACACGAAGGCAATTCTGTGTTTGGCGGTTGCGTATGATTTGGTGTTGAGTGGATCAGCTGATAAGAGTTTGAGAGTTTGGAGGAGAGGGTTAATGGAGAACGAGGGTTATTCTTGTTTAGCGGTTTTGGAAGGACATACCAAGCCTGTTAAGTGTTTGGCTGTCTCAGTTTCTGATTCCGATTCTAATACCAGTTATTCTTGTATGGTTTATAGTGGGAGTCTTGATTTTTCTGTTAAAGTTTGGAATTTAAGGGTATCATCTATTTAACTAATTTTTACATTCTTTTACGTGGTCATTTATGAATGTATTATATGATAAATGATAATGGAGCCAGGCAGCTAGCTAGGGTTAGTCATAAACCAACCACACTCGGAGTTCATGCTAATGCTACGATTTATATGTTAGTTCTTCTCGTAGACCAGTAATATATAGATTTCCAAATCCAAATATATGAGATTTTTTCAGATGTGATCGTTGGCTATCTTATTAAAAATGACCTTCACTGCTTCACGCGAACTTATGCATTATATACATTGTTTTAATAAATATTTTGATCTTTTGTTTGTTAAATATAGTACTAAAGGTAAAATCATTTCAGAGACTTATAAATCTTTATTTCTACAACATGAAAGTGGATCACCAAGACCATGTGGTCTGGTGGTTTTGTGATTTGTGTTTGGTAGAAGTTATTAATCTAGAATTTGTGTGTGACAATTTACAAAAAAAAACATTGATGAAAGAATTGTGGAACTTTTCAATAACGAATCACGTAGTTTTGTCTTCCACTATGACTGGATTTATATGTTATTTATAATACAATGATAGAAATGTATGTTGCATCATACACGTGAAGTATGAACTTTTGTCCACTATATCAATTATACACACATTGTTAAATTCAATCTGCTATAAATTATATAAACGTGAACATCAATGTAGATTTCCGGTTTTGAAAATCGGGTCGGATCTTTGTTAGATCTTATGAGAGAATCAGATAATTGACCTTTGGAGAAAATTATTCTCATGCGTGAAATTGATGTTCAATGGTATGGATTTACTAGGATAGTGTAATATTTTAGCCTATGACGCTCAAGTCGGTAAACTAATGGCTAAGTTGGGAGATATTAGATTTCGTACTAAAATTCCAAGGACACTCCCAACTTCTAGAAGTGCTTTGCTAAAGAATCATAATTCCTCTGTAAGATCGTGATCCTCTTCCCATTTTGTAGATGAATTTTATAGCTTCTTGTTCTTTGGTTGGTCAACATTCGAACACATAGATTGTGTTTGTTAGTTGAATCATATGTCGTTCTTGGATCCAAATAATCAATCTTCGATGATAGGAATCTTTGTGTGCTGGTAAATATGTCACTTCATCTTGATTAAATGCGCGCTTACAGGTTTAAAATTTTGGGCCGTTATGATATAGTCAGTAGACTTCCAGCTGTAAGGCCCATAAATAATCTGTAGATTTTAGTACGATGAATATAAACCCATCAACAAGTCAACAATCCTAATTCTCCCAACCACATGAGGTTTATGTAAGACGAGGGGTCCATTTCCAATCATTTTCATTGTAGGAATCTGGTGATAATTTTAATTATTTATGTAATACGTCTCGATCTCGTGAAGTGAAAGTAGAGCATTTTGAAATCTGCAAATATCTCCTTCTCCGATGTTTCTATCTCTAATAATCAAAGTCGGTAATATATTTCTTAGACAATCGTTCATCAAAAATAATTCTTCGTTACAAACTAATCTTTAGTTTAAAGCGATCCTCGATAAAGCCCAACAAAAGATTTGGAAAAGTCACTATTTTATTAGAAAATGAACCCAACATGATGATGAGTCTCTGATTGTGTTGAAGTGTCCTCGTCTTTGTATTTTAATGTCTTTTTAAAAATAGTCAAGGCAATGATCTCATGTGGACCGTTTTTACGATAACTTGTGGTAAAATATTCCTCAAAAATTGTACACTGATGCAAGCCAGCATCACAGCCTTTTTGTGAAGATAAGACATAAAATAAAATAAAAACTTTTGAACAATTTGACATTGTATGAGATTGTCCTTTATCCCTCATCAGCTAGTAAAATTCGATAACACCTAAATCAGCACTAAATTATTTGTTCTCTTATTATATAGTCAACAACACTGTTACTATTCAACCCTACCTATATAGTAAATCCCTTTATATTTATTTTTACCATGTAAGATTATTTTATTCTATTGTTAGATATTTTATTTTATATTTTGCTATATAATGTTTTGATAAATATAGGTTTTCTCTTTTACTGTTAACAATTTTGTTTTTGAACATTCCAGTAAAGGTCACATCCCTTTTAAGTAAAAATCTTGGCTGTTGCATAGTGTATACCTAAACGTATAGATATTGTTGACAACTATTGTGTAACTAAACGAATCCAAAGAGAAACAGACATTTATGAAATGATTAAAAAAAAAAAGCTCATTAATAACTCATATGAGTTGGATTATTAATCAACATATATTTTAAATTTAATATATATATATATATCTGGAAACCTACTGTCTTGCTCCGCGTGTACACAACGCGCCCCTAAAAAAAACTGCCCAAACAAGAAACAACCTTGCGGACCTCAAAATCTAATACCCCACGCGCCTATGCCACGCACTGTATTGTGGAATATCCTGAGTTTTTAAATTTCGTCTTCTCTCTTCCAAAAACCCAAAACTCACTTCTCTCACCTAAAATATTTCCCCTCCGATTTCTCCATTGACAGTTCAGTCTTATCTCTCGGAGAGAACTGGTCTTGTGGTGGCTCGCTTCCTCCAGTTTTGAATTTTCCGGTGGAAAGAATTGTAGAAATGAAGGAATAGTCTTGTTCCGTAGCTGAGATTAATTTCGTTTGAAGTGGGATTTGATTCTTGCGGTTTATAGTGAGGATTTTTGTTTAGGTTTGAAATGCCAGCTCATAGATCCAAGTCGGCGAAGAAGGATGCTGAGAAGCAGCTCCGTCGAGACCCTTACGAGGTTCTAGGAGTCTTAAGGAGCTCAACGGATCAAGAAATTAAGAGCGCTTATCGGAAATTAGCTCTCAAGTAAGTTTATAATGGTTTCTAATGTCTTCCTTATAGTTTGAATTGTTGAAAAGAAGTTTCTATAATCTAGGGTTAGGCTATGAAGAAGAACCTAGAATTGAATCAATTTAGGTTACAGAGAAGAATTTTGAATTGAATTTACCGTTAACTCTGGGAATGAGTTAATTGGCTACTTTTTAATCTGTGATTTACTTAGCTAAGCCTTAATCCGGATTAGCATTAGGGGAGGTGATGGTCTAGTTTAGGCTTATTATCTTTGGAGATTTCATATGTTGTGTACAGAGGTTTAGTCCTTGTCCTGCAACCTCTGCATAAACTAATGGTTGGTGTTTCAGGTATCATCCTGATAAGACTGCTAATGATCCGGTTGCAGCTGATATGTTTAAGGAGGTCACGTTTTCCTACAACATCTTGTCTGATCCGGAGAAACGTCGCCAGTTTGATTCAGCTGGTTTTGAGGTGAGATTCGTTTGTGGAACTGGTATTTTTGATTTAATCTGACCTCTACATGAGGCTGGAGTTAAGTTGTTTTGTCTTCTGTGTAATTGTAGTCACCGTTGCTATTAATTGAGGTTAAGATGCTGTGTAGGGTTGAAATCAAGAATCTATAGGACCCTTGTCTCTAGTAATACTGTTATTCTCTAGGAACGTTTTTGATGTGGGATTTGTTTAAAAAATATTCCAGCAGCTAATGCTACCCCAGCATTATCTTTCAGACTTTGCTAATTGGAAAGCGCTTGTCTTTCTCAGGCTGTGGAAGCAGAAAGCCAAGAGCTAGAGCTGGATCTCTCAAGTTTGGGAGCTGTGAATACTGTGTTTGCAGCTTTGTTTAGGTTTGTTTCTTTGGATGTGGACTTATGTTTCGTTTTCTAAAGTCCTTTTTGTAGTTGGACACAGATTTATTAAATGCAAGCTGAGTATATGTTATAAAAACTTCCAATGAAATAGCAAACTTGGTGTACCGATAAAAACATCTGTATCTGCAACTATTTTGGAGGAGGCTCTTAATGGCAGAGTTTCAGTTGATCCTCTTGTACTTGGACTAGCTGTGTCTAAAAAGGTGAGTTCTTTTAGACGATGCTTGGTTATTATCTTATCTGTGTTTTATAATGAGTGTCTATCATCATATAGGTCTCATATGTGCTATGGTTATTATAGGTTGAAAAGCAATGTGCACACTTTTATGCAGTCACAATAACAGAGGAGGAAGTAAGATCTGGGTTGGTCTGCAGAGTAGAGTCATCTAGCAAAAGCAAATTCAAGGTTGGCTTGACGGAGTCTTTCCCATCAAACTGATATAGAAAAACCAAAGTATATATAAACTAACGTGTGCATCTGCTTGTGCAGTTACTGTATTTTGACCAAGAGGCCAACAGTGGATTGAGCTTAGCTCTGCAGGTATTGTTGTTATTAATTGAAGTGAAAACAGTCTATTTTCAAAGTGTTACACGTAAAAATATAATTAGTTTAAATGGTTGTTTTCTTCTTGTTCACTGAATCCCATGTGGATACAGGAGGACAGCAGAAGAACCGGTAAGATAACATCTGCTGGAATGTACTTTCTCGGTTCCCCTGTCTACCGGTTGGATCACACAGTTAATTCGGTAGGTTAACTTCACTATGTTCTAATGAGTTTCTTTTGCTTCTTATGTTCTTCTCCTAACATGAATTCTTTTTTCTATAGATGGCTCAAGCAAAGGATCCAGAAACTGCCTTCTTTAAAAAGCTTGATGGATTTCAACTATGTGAAGTTACCGAGCTAAAGGCTGGTACTCATGTCTTTGCTGTATATGGTCAGTTTTCCCATCTTGTAATCTGATTAAAAATCCACTTCTATTATCCCTATTTATATCTTTTTGGATTCAGTACTCGATTGATCCTACTTGGTAGTCATGAAATGACATGTTCCTATTTCAGGTGATAATTTTTTCAAAAGCGTTAGCTACACAATCCAAGTTCTTTGTGCTGCTGCTTTTACGCAAGAAAAAGAAGACCTTAGGTCTGTAGAAGCTCAGATCCTCACCAAAAGGGCAGAACTGGCAAAGTTTGAGACAGAGTACAGGGAAGTACTTGTGCAGTTCACCGATATGACCAGTCGATACGCTCAGGAAATGCAATCGGTTAGTCTTTAACTCATGACGAGTGATAGAGGTGTCATGACGAGTAAATTAGACCGAATTCTATGTCTAAGTTTGGCCCTAAGTATGATTTTAATATGTGCATTTTTACAGATCGATGAGCTCTTAAAGCAGAGAAATGAAATTCACTCAGCCTACACAACAACACCATTGATGAAGCGGAGCTCGAGCAGGAGCAGGCTGAGAAAGAGCAGGTTCAAGAAGGCGGCGGCCGAGGCGCCAGCTCCAACTGAACAGGAAGAAGATGAAGAGGAAGAGGAAGATCAAGAAGAAGAAAGCAGCAGACAGAAGAATAAGAAACCAAGTACTAGTGATAAGTGTGAGACAGTTAAGAAGAAGAGCAAATGGTTCAATTTACATTTGAAATTGGACAAGAAAAAACCTTGTTAGTTCTTCATCTCTTTTATATAAAAATAATAATATATTTTCCATTATTTTTCTCCCTTACCTTAGGGAGTGGTGTATCTGTAAATCTTTTTTTTGTTTTTCTCCATAAACTCATCATTAGTATTAATCAACAGTTTATTTCGATAATTACTTGAGAAAGTTCATTTAGACCAAGTGTATCTGAATATCTTTACGACCGTATTTAACGTTGACTCTTGGACATTCGACAATGGTTATTAAGCTACGTCCGACGAGAATATCCGAGAATTGTTGACCACGTCGTGATCCGAATGCGTCTCCGGGGAGGGAATGGTTGATGTCTGCGTCACGTTCTGAGGTTTTACGTGGAGTCATGTCCACTTGTTGTGGTGCATGTGTGTGTTCTTTTTTTTAGCTGTTTTTGTTGATGTTAAATTTGAAACGAAGTTGGTTTTGTTTTAGAAAATCAAAGGAAGAGAGAGTTTCAAGGAGAAACCCTTTCTTAATTTTCAAAATCATTAGAAAAATGAAGCAGAAAACAGTCAAAATATGCAATGCATTACAATTGCACTGATAGAAAAAAAGTTTCCCATGTTAAAGTTTTTGTATTTTCTATTTGTCACGAACAAATGTAAATTCACACTTTCATATATCACAGTATTCTTTTTCTCTTATGACTCGATTTTTTTTTGTGCCATCTGAATTATACTATTTGCCATAGTTCCCAACCCCAAAAATAAGTTTATCTCGCACGCAATCTTAACCTTTGAGCTTTGACCACCACAAGCCAAAACCCTACAAATATCTAAAACTGAAAAAAAAAAAATATCTTACACTTATTTCATAAAACGTCATTGTTGATAACTTTGATATTACAAATATTTCATGGTTATATTTTTTTAGTATTTATATATAAAAATTTTAATTTAACAGAAGAGTTTAAAAGAATATTAGTTAGGTGGCACCAACACCAAACGTGAACAATGCGTTCGACCATACATATATAACCCAAATCATTATTCTTCGAAACATCAACACTCAACACTGTCGTCTTCAAATTTAAACCAAACATAATTAATATCAAAGCTCAGCTTCTTCGAGCTCACAACAATGGCAGAAACAACAAACAAACCCAGACCCCACGTCCTCGTCTTACCTTACCCAGTTCAAGGTCACCTTAACCCAATGGTTCAATTCGCTAAACGTCTAGTCTCCAAATCCGTCAAAGTCACAATCGCCACTACTACTTACACAGTCTCTTCAATCACAACTCCATCAGTCTCCGTCGAACCAATCTCCGACGGATTCGATTCAATCCCCTTAGCTATTCCCGGATTCAGCGTCGATGTCTTCTCGGAATCCTTCGAACTCCATGGATCCAAAACCCTAACTTCTTTGATCGAGAAATTCAAATCAACTGATTCACCAATCGATTGTTTAGTCTACGATTCGTTTCTTCCTTGGGGACTTGAAGTCGCTAGATCTATGGAAGTTTCAGCTGCTTCTTTCTTCACTAATAATCTCACTGTTTGTTCTGTGCTGCTTAAATTCTCTAACGGAACTTTTCCTCTTCCCGCCGATCCTAATTCGGCGCCGTTTTTGACACGTGGCTTGCCGTCGTTGCGTTATGATGAGTTGCCTTCGTTTGTGGGACGTCATTGGTTGAGTCATCCTGAGCATGGCAGAGTTCTTCTCAATCAGTTTCCTAATCATGAAAATGCTGATTGGTTATTCGTTAATGGCTTTCAAGGATTGGAAACACAAGTAAGAGTTTCAACTCTACACTTAAAGTTTCAAGATTTATGTGATATTGAAATTGTAAAAAAATGATGTTTTTGGCTCTGTGTTTTGTATTAGGATTGTGGAATTGGTGAATCAGAAGCAATGAAGGCTACGTTGATCGGACCCATGATTCCATCGGCTTATCTTGATGGTTGTATAAAAGATGATAAAGACTATGGTGCGAGTCTTTTGAAACCGGTTTCAGAGGAATGTATGAAGTGGCTTGGGACTAAGTCGACTCAATCAGTTGTGTTTGTCTCGTTTGGTTCCTTTGGGGTTCTTTTTGAGAAACAACTTGTAGAGGTGGCAGTGGCTTTGCAAGAATCGAATTTGAACTTCTTGTGGGTCATTAAAGAAGCTCATATAGCGAAGTTGCCTGAAGGGTTTGTGGAATCGACTAAAGATAGAGCGTTGTTGGTTTCTTGGGTTAACCAGCTTGAGGTTTTAGCTCATGAATCTATCGGTTGCTTTTTGACTCATTGTGGTTGGAACTCTACGTTGGAAGGGTTGAGTTTGGGTGTGCCAATGGTTGGTGTGCCTCAGTGGAGTGATCAGATGAATGATGCTAAGTTTGTGGAGGAGGTCTGGAAAGTTGGGTATAGAGCTAAAGAAGAAGATGGTGAAGCAATTGTGAAGAGTAAAGAGGTTGTGAGGTGTTTGAAAGGAGTGATGGAAGGAAAGAGTAGTGTGAAGATTAGAGAGAGTTCGAAGAAATGGAAAGATTTGGCTGTGAAGGCAATGAGTGAAGGAGGTAGCTCTGATCGAAGTATTAACGAGTTTATAGAGAGTTTAGGGAAGAAACATTGATTCAAAATTGTAAATCACGGAATGTGTTTGTTGTTGTATACGAGCATTGTACTAAGATGTTGTATACGAGCATTGTACTAAGATGATTATGATTCAATCAATAAACCAATTGTGATTTTGAACAAGTATGTCAAAGAATTGAATAAGTTAGATCAAGTTGTCAACACTCAACACTATGAAGGGTATTAGTGAGATTAATTTTGTTTTAGTTGAAAAAAGTAATTGGTTATTAGAAGAAGAAGAAGAACAACGCCGTTTAAGAGAAAGAAAAGGAAGAATCCAAAACTACTAAATGTTGGGCCTTTAATACCCATTACCCACAAGGCCACAACCACAAAGCGTTTTAAAAAGGAACTTTACATATCCCACATCGGAAGACTGTGGGCGTTTGGTAGTCGAAAATTTAATATAAATAGACTTCACTCGCTGATGTGTCAAGTCAAGCAGCTATGTGGTGAGCACAAAGCGAACTATTCTTTCGCCTTTTACTAAAGGATACCGTGTGCTCTCCACGCTAAATAGCATACGCCTATTTTTGGAGGGTCCTGCCTTTGGGTGGGCCCAACAATAGTAATCCTAAAATTATTTTTGGCTGTTACTTAGAAATACCTTCAGGTGTTTTACTGAGCTAATAACAGTCTTTGAATTATAGCTAATTTAGTTAAAATCCTGTAATGATGGGTGGATAAACGAATCCTCCTTAAACTCAGATCCCAGTATTTGGATTAACAGATTTGGCAAAATGTCTAAAACATTTGTTATCTTTTAAAAATATTCGAATGGCGTTTTAGAAGTCATCGATTTTGATTTATTTTGTCGTGGCAAAACTTGCAAGCGTTAAGTACTAGTTCGTCCTAAGAATAGACGGAGCTACGAAGATTATGTTGAATTGGCTTTGGAAGGTTAGTTCCTTTGTGGTCACTGTTCAGAAACCTAGCACACACACAGACACCTTACAAACTTTGGTTCTTATAAACCTATAGTTATATTCGCTTGTATGCAGACGAGTGTCTTCATTAGCTTCGATCAATTAGTTCATCTCGATCTATAAACCTCTCCAACAGCTCCTTGTTTTTCAGAACCAAGCAATCCTCAGCCTTTCCAAACCAGTCATACCTATGCTTCGCCACATAGTCATACACTGAGTCTCTCAAAGGAGTGGGAAGTATGGAGAAAGCATTCAATGCGGAATAAGGCCGAGGCAAGTACGAAGCCACTCGAAGTGCAGCTGCAGGGTCAATTAAAATGCAGAATCCAAAGTTCAATTCAACGCTTTTTGGTTACTTATATATGAATTATAATAACATAATAATTATGAAATCAAGTACTAAGTAAGACAGACAGACTATTGCTCAAAACTTAGTAATTATATGAGATCCATCTACCACAACTAACCAGCCGGCACTGAGTCAAACAAGGCTCAATGCAGATGTTTTCAGCTATATCTTATCAAAACTCTTTAACTGTGAAAATTCTAAGCATTTGTGTCAAGAGAAGATTTAACATACCAGTCGATGCTTGATGGTAAAACCCGAGACCTTCAACGAAGAGAAATCGTTTGTGGACATCCTCTTTAGTGACACCACTCACTTCTAGATAAGGCTCAGCTGCTTTAGATTGAAGACAACAGAACTTAATCTTTCTGTACTTATCCACTTTGATAATCCACTTCACACCTACATTGAAAACAATTCAATCTTAGAGATCACAATCCTTATTATAGTACTAAGTTCTTGTCGCATCAATGATTCCAACAAATGTAATTTAGAAAAGTGATTCTCATATTTTTTTTCTTCAAGAGGTTTCAAATTTGCTACCACAATACATCTCTAGGCCAAGTCAAAGCAATGTGACAATATAAATGAAATTACGAAAACTGCAAATCTTCTTCTTCTTCCTCTAGAACTCGAAATCATTATCATTCCAATTAACCAATTGGATTCAAGGAACCAAAAACCCCAGACTCAGTGTTTTTTTCTTCTTCTCCATTTCGCATAACCAGACCAGCACAATAGACTGAATCGATCAATAAGACTCTAAAACGATGCTTGAGAAATTGGATTTGCTCTATGGTAAAGAGAGAAACAGAAAGAATCGTTACCTCCATGACAAAGATGGCAGACTCCGTCATACACAACGACACGTGGCTGAAGATTACCAGGCATAATAACCGGAATCGAAGTCGGCGAATCAGCTGGATCTGAATACGCTACAGCTTCATCGGCGTCAATTTGTGCAGCATCAGCCGCCGTACGGGAAATAGCTCCGGAAGTCAAGGTCGGCGACGGAGTAGAAAAGTAAACCGATCGACGCTGGAGAGAACCTCCCAGAATAGAGCTGGGTTTGAAAACCCGAATCGCCTTCATCAACATTTTCGAATTTTCCTTACCATTTTTGCTCAACAGAAAAAGAAAGATGCCGTCAATTGCGTTTTCTGAGTTTTTAAAAAAAAAAAACACAGTTGAGAGGTTTTCAACGAAGAAGTGTGCTTTGCTTGAGCTCCAAGTCGGCAGAAAGGTTCAAAGCTATTAAAATTGGGCTCAGAATATTTATACATTGGCCCAACTGATGAGAATCTAAGCTAAAACAAAACGATCGTGCCAAAGTGCCAACTCCTAAATGTCACCAAAAAATTCTTAAATCGGGTCGTGTAACTTCTTGAAAGATTGAGAGAGCCAACAAGAGATAAAAAAAAAAAAAAAAATTAGAACGACGGCAAAATGATGATGAGTCCGGTTCCGTTTTTTTTTTTAGGCAAAGTGTATCCCTTAAAAAAGAAAGCAGCAGTTTCTAGTAAAATTCTTGAACAATCAAAAGAAAAAAAGGTTATAACGACGGCAAAATTGATAAGTCAGTTTCTGTTCTTCTCTCCATTGTCTGTGCTCACTTTTGCTATTCACCAGTTTCTACTGGCTTCGTTTAACTGCAAGATAAACAATGATATTTTAAACCCAAAATATGTTGTTTTTAAAACCAAAAAAAATAAATCCTTTTTACTTGACTCTTCTGATTTAGACGAGGCGTGAAAAAACAAACCTTAAATCTCTATACTCGTTCACCGAGAATAAGTATATAGTCCTCAAGCCACTTCAACTTCTCCTTCTGTATATAATGCATCATAGATTTGGTTAGTTTTCTATATAATATTCATTCAAATATGATCAAATCCAATGAAAAGGTTGTCTAACCCGAAAGACGGACAGCCAAATTCGCCTGTTCATCAGCATCAGAGTTCAAATTCTATAAAACACAAATGCTCACAATGTCAGATACTTACTTGCTCTCAAGCATAAGACTGAGAAATATGCGATATCATTCATTTACAGTAAAAGAGATGCACATAGAAACATACCCTTAGTACATGACTAATCTCGAAAGAGTCACATTTGTAGCAGAGTTGTTTTGCTTCTTTGTAGAGTTTTTCCAGTGCCTCGTTCTTTACCTTCCATTGACCCTTCAACTGTTGTATCTCAGAAAGCGTTGAGAAGGTGAGAAGAGAGAAGCATACATGATTCATTATATTACCTAACTGAATATCTATATACATTTCATTGACGAACCTGCATACAGACCAGCTTGGAGTCACCTTTCATTTTAATTTTCTTGTAACCTTTCTCGATAGCATACTTCAATCCTAGGATTAACGCGTGGTATTCTGCTGCATTGTTTGTGGCAATTCCCAAACCTTGACGCAGTCTACAAATCTGTTTTTGGAGAAAAATGATAATTAGATACAGAACTGCATTCTTTCATTAGTAACAGTGACTCACAAGGATACATACCAAGCTTCCGTCCTCAGTTTTCAGTACCGCTGCTGCGCCAGAGAGACCAGGGTTTCCCTTTGATGCACCGTCAAACTCAATAAAGCAAGTTTCCTACCACAAAAGGGAAAAGAGAACCAGACAAGCTAGAGCACGAAATTATGCATCCAGTACCATGAAATTATGAATAATAATAAATACAACTAACTTCTAGCGTATCAGCAGATGGCTCCAGCTTAGCAAGCTTCTCCAAAGGATCAACTGACATGGAAGCTGAAGGAAGTTGATCCTGAGAAAACGAATACTTAGGCAATGAGCTTAGTCGCTTTGTTTTATAATCATTAAACTTCCGCTATTTCTTCAAACTAAGATCTAAAATTCCAAAAGTCCTTTTTCTCATAGCTTACTATTTTTGTGTTGTCTTTGATTTTATCTTTTGACTTCATCCCTGAGGTATCCTCCTCTTCAGATACTTTGACATTAGGCTCCTAGAGAAGAAATTTGAAGATACACAGTTATCTAACTATTCAGTTGCAGATATTCTCCAAGAAAACATTACAAGAAAGAAGAGAGACACTGTAAAAAAACCACAATGTAATTTTACCTGGAAAAGACAAGGCGTGAGAGCACCAAACATATCCTCTTTTAAGTCTGAAGCTCTAAAACTGTAGAGTGGTTTCTTCAACCCAACAGATGAAAGATACTCCTCCGCGTCTTTAGGCAACGAATATCCCTTATAAACACTAACCGGTGGATCAAACACCTACCATTGTAAAGAAAAAAGCAATCTTTATTATCTTTCCATCCTAAAGAAAGTATCAACAG